>CM055124.1:21006890-21559142 GCA_029206835.1 Rana muscosa | reverse complement strand
GGAGGGGGGTGGGGGGGAGACAGAGAGGAAGGGGGTGGGGGGTGACAGAGAGGGTGGGGGTGAGGGTGAGACAGGGAGGGAGGGGTGAGACAGAGGGAGGGGGTGGGGTGAGACAGAGGGAAGGGGTGGGGTGAGACAGAGGGAGGGGGTGGGGGTGAGACAGAGGGGGTGTGGGTGTGACAGAGGGGGGTGACAGAGAGGGAGGGGGTGGGGGGAAAAGAAGGAGGGGGGTGGGGGGGGTGACAGAGAGGGGGGTGGGGGGGGAAAAAGAGGGAGGGGGAGGGGGGGTGACAGAGAGGGGGTGGGGGGTAAATAGAGGGAGGGGGTGGGGGGGGTGACAGAGAGGGTGGGGGTGAGACAGAAGGGGGTGGGGGTGTGACAGAGGGGGGTGACAGAGAGGGAGGGGTGGGGGGGAAGAGAGGGAGGGGGTGGGGGGTGTGATAGAGAGGGGGGTGGGGGGGAAAGAGAGGGAGGGGGAGGGGGGGTGACAGAGAGGGGGGTGGGGGGAAAGAGAGGGAGGGGGGTGGGGGGTGACAGAGAGGGTGGGTGAGACAGAAGGGGGTGGGGGGTGTGACAGAGGGGGGTGCCAAAGAGGGAGGGGGTGGGGGGGTGACAGAGAGGGGGGTGGGGGGGTGACAGAGAGGGAGTGGGGGGGTGAGACAGAAGGGGGGTGGGGGGTGACAGAGAGGGAGGGGGTGGGGGTGTGACAGAGGGGGGTGACAGAGAGGGAGGGGGTGGGGGGTGACAGAGAGGGGGGTGGGGGGTGACAGAGCCGGCACTGCCATTCTCACTGGTGGCACAGACAGCACAGCTTAAGGCTTTATCTGAGGGAATGGCATGTGCTGTGTGTGTGTGCACAGACCGAGTGTTTAGTGCTGCTGCCGCTTACTGTAAGATGGGCTCCTCCTCTCCGGTCTCTTCCCTTATCCCAGGCTCCCGGGCGGTCAGCCTCCTCCTGGTTCCTCGAGTCCTTTCTTCCTACCGCGGCGCTGACTGTTGTTCATTCCCGCGCCGCGCTTCTCTGCCTATAGATCATGATGTCATGTCAGCCGGAACTGCCTGACAGGGAAGTGACTGAAAAACTTGTGCCGGCTCGATGCAGGAGCGCGGCAGGCACACTAGCAACGCTCTGCTGCAGCTCTGCAAGTAACAACTGTGTGTAGCGGCGGCCCCGGTGTCACCCCTCTGGTGGGTGTCACCCGGGTGCGGCCCGCACCCCCATAGCAACGCCTCTGGCATGAACTGCACATTTGAGATCTCCCCAGAGTGGCTCAATGATATTGAGGTCAGGAGACTGAGATGGCCACTCCAAAACCTCCACTTTATTCTGCTATAGCCAATGTGTTTGCCTTGTGTTTTGGATCGTTGTCATGTTGGATTGTCCAAAGTACGTCCCATGCGCAGCTTTCTGGCTGATGAATGCAAATGTTTCTCCAGTATTTTTTGATAACATACTGCATTCATCTTGCCATTAATTTTGACCAAATTTCCTGTGCCTTTGTAGCTCACACATCCCCAAAACATCAGCGATCCACCTCCGTGTTTCACAGTAGGAATGGTGTACCTTTCATCATAGGCCTTGTTGACTTTTGGTCTCATCACTCCAAATGACTTTGTGCCAGAAGGTTTGAGGCTTGTCTCTGCGCTGTTTGGCATATTGTAAGCAGGATACTTTGTGGCATTTGCGTAGTAATGGCTTGTTTGAAAGGGGGCAGAAGGGGAGTAAAGGGATTTTTTCTGTGCAGAAAGTAAGTAGTGATGAGAAGAGAATCGTCTTCATAAAAAAGATAATTTATTTGATATTCATAAAAATACATATATATATATATATAATATATATATAATGTATAAACAATCCTAGGTATACAAAACAAAAAATAAATTTCAAGGTGGTCATAGTATACAGGTCATTTTCAAGCCCAGAGTCCAGAGTGAAGAGTTATCGCAAAAACCCGACATGTTTCGCTTATGCAGCTTCTTTGAGGGTAGTGCGAGAACACTCGATGCTATCAATAACGACCCGCTGTAGGCCCCAACCAGATAGACCACCGATACAATCCCTGGATCAGAAAAGGATCCCCCAAGGGGGGCTAAGGGTTGTCCCTGAAGGTCACAGAGGGTAGTATATAGGACTGATTAAAAACAGCAAAGAAATTGATACAGAGAGGAGAAATCTAACTTTGAAGCTTGCTGATGTTTTGACAAACAAGCAACGATCTGATAATCGTATATGTGAAACGTTAGCTCAGCTCTCCAGAGCTGGGGGAGCTGAGCTAACGTTTGGACAAAACCTTATGTAGTAATTGCTTATTTCTTGCGACTCGACCATGCAGCCCGTCTTTCTTCAAGTGTCCTTATTGTGCATCTTGAAACAGCCACACCTCATGTTTTCAGAGAGTCCTGTATTTCTCCTGAAGTTATTTGTGGCTTTTTCTTTGCATCCCAAACAATTTTCCTGGCAGTTGTGACTGAAATTTTAGTTAGTCTACCTGACCGTGGTTTGGTTTCAACAGAAACCCTAATTTTCCACTTCTCGATTAGAGTTTGAACACTGCTAATTGGCATTCTCCATTCCTTGGATATCTTTTTATATCCCTTTCTTGTTTTATACAGTTCAACTACCTTTTCCTGCAGATCCCTTGACAATTATTTTGCTTTCCCCATGACTCAGAATCCAGAAACATCAGTGCAGCACTGGATGAAAGATGCAAGGGTCTGTCAGGAGTCCAGAAACTCATTGGCCTTTTATACACACACACTAATTACAAGCAAACAGATCACAGGTGAGGATGGTTACGTTTAAAAGCCATTCAAACCCCTTTGTGTCAACTTGTGTGCATGTTATCAGGACAAAATCACCAGGGTATGTAAAGTTTTGATCAGGATCATTTGGGTAGTTTCTGTTGTAATTATGATTTAAAATAAGTAAACACAGTCGATTGATAATAAATGACTTCAGCCAAACAATAACCATGAGTGAAAGAAATGTTTTTGTGTTATCATGCTCTGAAAAATGGCCAAGAAATCTTAAGTTCTGCCAGGGTATGTAAACTTATGAGCACAGATATATATATATATATATATATATATATATATATATATATATATATACATACACACACACACATACACACACATGTCGTAAGCAATCACCAGAAATCTATGCAAACCAGCCAACTATTTTTTTTTCTTTCTATGTCTTTATTCTTACAAATACAGTTGGGAAAGAAACAAACAGTATACAGCTATAAAAGAGAATACAATAAAATGCATAATGAAAGACCAAATTCAATCATCAAAAAAAGGGCTTTCGCTAGCTAATCTCTAGAGTAAAATAGCCGCTTAAGACTAGAATATAATGGAATTTATAAGAGAACAGCTGAAAAAAACACAATGTAGCGCATAATACACTGTATAATGAAATTCTTTGAATTTTAAGCAAATAAAAGGAATGCAGGAAGCAACTAATCCTACTGTAGCGGCCTCCTCACCCCGACCTCTTTAGCTAGGGGTATGTCGAGCGACAGAGTGAGGTGCGCTACGGCCCATGTCCTCCCCATGCATGTGGGTGAGGTGAAGGCCAATATCAATCTTTTCCTCGGGCCAAATGTGTGCTGGTTATGAGGGTCAGTCCTTCCGTGCCTGCCGGAATCTCCCTTTGTTCCCATCAACAGAGTCCATACACCCATCAAAGTCCAAACTCAGGTTTATTGCGTATCTCCACATACAGTCAAATGCAACGGCATGATACGATGGGGAAGCAGGTCGAGGCACTGTACAGGTTCCTAGTCCCTACACTCCCTGTGCTATGACCAGGGGTTGCAGGAGTCTTGATGGAAGCTCCTCCGCTGCGCTGAAGCCCATATCAGGGGAAGATGTCCTCCAAGGGAGTTACTGAAGGACCATCCGGTTGACGCTACACCGGGTCTTCGGACGGGTGACCCCCCCCAGCCTCCTCACCTCAGATGCGGGTCCCCTCGCAAGGGGCGCCCTGGAGCAACTTCACCCTTGCGGGACCCAGTCGGAGTCACCGGGTCCCAGGCCTCCTTAATAGTACCTCACCCCAGGCTGAAGGTGCCCGGGATGGACTCCATCTTCGTTCCGACCAGGCCTTGGGCGCCTAAGCCGGAACCTTGAACCGCCCGCACCCAGGCCTAAGGTGCCTGGGTGCGTGAAGGGGTGACCCCCTCCCACAAGAACAACAGACAGGCGACGACGACGACCTCGTGGCGCGGGCGTCTCCCCCTTTTATATCCTCCCATCGACACCACGGCGGGTTCCCCGCCCCAGCCGTACCATCGCCAGGAAGGAACCAAAAAAAGGGTAACACTGTGATAGCGATTCTACCTCGAGCCAGCAGGTACACTGACACCCACTGGTCAAAGAGAATATTACACCACCCAATCCTCCACGAATAAGAAAAGGGGTCTAATCCCTGACATAATTACACACCTGGGTCTCTCTACCCCCAGGTGTATCCCACTAACTTTGAAGACCCCGCTACACACTCCCCCTGGTGATTTGACGCTGGTCCCCAGCGTCAGGTGCACACCCATGTCTCCCAAGGAGGGGTGACATGAAGTGGGCCCCAGAGGCTATCCCTAATATTTTGGATACTGTATGTGCCAAGACCTGCTCAAAAAAAAAACCTATAAAACATTAAAACTTTTGTATAAACATCTGTCATGTACACATATACAATCCCCCCCCGTCACTGTCTAAGAACCACCCCATACTCAGTAGTCTTGACCGACGAATCTCCTGCAGAAGGGAAACAAAAAAAAAACATCCTAACACTCTGTGTTAACTTGGCATGAGTGGGTCCGTCAGCCGAGAGACCCACTCACCCCAATAAGTAAGTAATGCATGTGTAACATTTTCAAACAACCGTTGCACAACACTGCCACCTGGTGACAGCGCTGCGGTAATGACACTTGGTTAGATCTTCATTCTTCCTGCTTTCCTACTCTAACTCTACCCCAAAAGTCTCTGCCTTTGGCACATGAAGAAAAGGGAGAAAAAAAAAAAACAGCTCCCAAATCTCCAGTGAGTAAAAGCAAAGCCCAAATCAAAACAAAAGTAGGGCACAGTTCTAGGCGTCTGGGAATGTCTCTTCCAGAAAGTTTCAATAGCAACAAGATAGGTGTCAGGGTCACCTGTGGCCAGGTGACAGATGCACACCGTAGGGGGACAGGAGTGCACCGCGAGGTAGTGAACCCTATGGCTGGCTTCTGTGGGTAGGAAACTGGGTGGTTGTGGAAAGCGGGACCAGAGGAGCACAACCGGGATCCCAACGGAAGCGAGAGCCAAGATTCCCCAGGGCGCGGAGTCTAAGACCCAGCTGGTCTTCTCCAGGGCCTCTAGTGGTGAGGATGTTACGCTGCAGGCTGGGACCAGGTCGCGGCCCCTGGAGTTTCCTAGCTCACGCCCCGTAGGATAAGGGGAAGCAGCGGCACACGATAGAGAGAACCGAATAACAAGCCGAAGGTCAGGGGCCACAAGCAGACAAGGATAACGAAGAACGAGCCGAAGGTCAAGGGTCACGAGCAGACAGGGATGGTCGGGGACAAGCCAATAACGTAACAGAGAGACAGACGTAGCACACGGCAGGCAGGAACCCAAACACACAATGCCTAACAAACACGTTGATCAGCAAAGCAGGCTTGCAGTGCACAGGTTAATATAGTGTTCAGTGATAGGGCCTGGGGTGGAGTCAGGCTGGGAGGAGATTATAAAGGAAGCCAGGTGAAGGAGGTCTGGTCTCTAGATGAACACATGAGGAGGAAGGTAAGATGGCAGACAGACATTAATGCATATCCATGACAGTACCCTCCCTCTTACGAGGCCTCCCCCTTCCCCGCCTGGGCCCAGGTTTAGAGGGAAACTTCAGATGAAACTCCTTTAACAGACGAGGTGCAAAGACCTCAGATGCAGTGATCCAAGACCTCTCCTCAGGACCAAACCCTTTCCAATGAACGAGGTACTGAAGAACGCCTTTACAGAGTCGGGAGTCCAGAATTTGACTGATCTCGTACTCCTGATTATCCTCCGAGACAGGCGCCACGGTAGGAAGAGGACGAGAGAATTTATTGAGGACTAAAGGCTTTAGAAGAGCAACATGAAAGGAGTTAGTGATTTTAAGGCTCTTAGGAATCTGGAGTTTGAAACAAACCGGATTCAGTTTAGCAGTTACCGTGTATGGACCGATGAATCGTGGAGCAAACTTCAGAGAAGGAACTCGGAGCTTGATGTTCCTGGTAGAGAGCCAGACTTTGTCCCCTGGCTGAAGAGAAGGCGGTTTACGCCTGCGGCGGTCTGCAAAGCCTTTGAATTTTTCAGCAGCTGCCCGGAGGGAATCATGAACGTGACCCCAAACGGAATTGAGAGACTCCTGAATCGAAGCCAAAGCTGGAATGTCTGGAGAACAGATCATAGGAAGAGGAAGTTGAGGGTGTTTTCCATAAACTGTGAAAAAGGGTGTCTTCTGCGAACTGGTATTCACATGATTGTTATGGGAGAATTCTGCCCACGGGAGTAGAGAGGACCAATCGTCATGGTGAGAAGACACAAAGGTGCGAAGAAAGACCTCTAACTCCTGATTAACCCTCTCAGTCTGTCCATTGGATTGGGGATGGTAAGAAGAAGAAAAATCCAAGACAATATTGAGGGATTTGCAAAAGGCTCTCCAAAAACGAGACGTGAATTGGACTCCCCTGTCGGAAACAATATGAGAAGGGACCCCATGTAGGCGGAGAATTTCTCGAATGAAAATGGGAACCAAGGCAGGGGCAGAAGGAAGACCAGGAAGAGGAACAAAATGAGCCATCTTGGAGAATCGATCGATTACCACCCAAATGACTGTATTATTCTCAGACAGTGGGAGATCGGTGATAAAATCCATGGCAATATGGGCCCAGGGTTCCTTAGGAATAGGCAAGGGCATGAGGAGACCAGCAGGAGCTTGTGTGGAGGATTTGGACTGAGCACAGACATGACAAGCTTTAACGTAGTCTTTGACGTCTGAGCGGAGATTAGGCCACCAGTAGTGACGACTGATGAGTAGGAAGGATCGGAGGAATCCAGAATGCCCTGCCACCTTGGAATCATGTCCCCAACGAAGGATCTTAGCTCTTAGCTCAGTGGGGACAAAGGTCTTACCAGGCGGAATTTTAGACTTCAGGGTGGTAGAGTGGGCAACAATGCATGAGGTGGGAATGATATAGGCTACCTTAGCCCGGTCAGATAGGAAGCTTTGAGGCTGAAGCTCAAAATGAATAGTGCATTGGCTGAGAAACCCCCTGCAGGCCTTGGAGTCCCCAGAGAAACGGAACGGAGCTGGCAATCTTAGTGAGTGTGAGGCTGCGACTGGTGCGATAGGTACAGCCGCTGGTTGTACTTGGGGTTGCGGATTCGGGGTTCCCAAGGAGACCTGAAGCTGCTCGAATCGAGAAGCCAGATCCTGGAGGAATCGCATCACCTGGGTCTGATTTGATTCCTGGGTCTCAAGTCTGCGAACTATGCCCTGCAATGGATCATCCGCGGGAAGCGGGATGTCAGCCGGGTTCATGGCTGATCAAACTGTCAGGGTCACCTGTGGCCAGGTGACAGATGCACACCGTAGGGGGACAGGAGTGCACCGCGAGGTAGTGAACCCTATGGCTGGCTTCTGTGGGTAGGAAACTGGGTGGTTGTGGAAAGCGGGACCAGAGGAGCACAACCGGGATCCCAACGGAAGCGAGAGCCAAGATTCCCCAGGGCGCGGAGTCTAAGACCCAGCTGGTCTTCTCCAGGGCCTCTAGTGGTGAGGATGTTACGCTGCAGGCTGGGACCAGGTCGCGGCCCCTGGAGTTTCCTAGCTCACGCCCCGTAGGATAAGGGGAAGCAGCGGCACACGATAGAGAGAACCGAATAACAAGCCGAAGGTCAGGGGCCACAAGCAGACAAGGATAACGAAGAACGAGCCGAAGGTCAAGGGTCACGAGCAGACAGGGATGGTCGGGGACAAGCCAATAACGTAACAGAGAGACAGACGTAGCACACGGCAGGCAGGAACCCAAACACACAATGCCTAACAAACACGTTGATCAGCAAAGCAGGCTTGCAGTGCACAGGTTAATATAGTGTTCAGTGATAGGGCCTGGGGTGGAGTCAGGCTGGGAGGAGATTATAAAGGAAGCCAGGTGAAGGAGGTCTGGTCTCTAGATGAACACATGAGGAGGAAGGTAAGATGGCAGACAGACATTAATGCATATCCATGACAATAGGAGCTCACTTTTCCTATAAATAGAACCTTGGATTCGGCAGAAACAGGGGCTTCAGGTGCCCGTCAAACACTTCCACCGAATACTCAACATCCTCTCCATCTTTCCTGCAGATGAGCACCTTATCGGCATGAATATGGCGCCCAAGTCTCCAATCAGCTCTGCAGTCCTTGAACTTTTTAGACACAGGCGGCGAACATGACAGGTATCGCCTGGCATGGGGTACTTTAAGCTTTTCCCATACAAACTCGTCATACCACCTTGGTCGCAGGACCTCGACTTCATACAATAGGTCCCGAGGCAAGTAGGGGTACTCCCACCCATATTCACGGGCGACTCTCTGGGAGAAAAGTCTCTGCAACCTGGCTAGAGGTGGCATCACATCTCGCTCACCTTCTCCTGGCTGTACGATGGCCTCCGGGTGCCGAGGTACCTTTACCATCTCGGGTTTCTTTGTCTTTGGTGCCCGCAATGAAGCACGCTGCATCCCCACCATCAGAGCGGGTGATGTAGTTGAATGCGGAAAGTTGGTCGGAGGACTAGATTTCCTCGGGAACTCCGGGGCCTTCACCCGGAGCGTACTGTCTTCTATGGACATGGGGGAATCCTTCGGTTTACTCAGCATAGGTAGTGGGCGTCTGTCCCAGCCCTTCCGGTGAAACAGTTCGTCTATCTCTCCGTCATCCCCACAGTCTGACAATGACTCTAAGTCGGAGGTGTCATACATCTCAGCGGGAAGGTAGTCTCTAGTAGACGGAAGGCTACCCTCCCCTGCGGGCTCCACCGACTGGGAACCCCCGACACCTCCAACCAACACCACAGTCCCAGCCCCTGGCTCACCTGGACCTTCTGAAGAACTGGGATGTCCGGGACTCTCTTCTCTACCGGTGCCATCCAGGCCAGGCAAGCGGCGGGGTGAAGCTCGACCACGGCCATAAGATGCCTGTACCAGACCGACTTTCCTCTTCGGAGGTGGGAGCAGGGAGTCTGTAGTGACCGAAGCAGTGTCCTCGGATTTTTCTCTCTCAGTCTCTGGTTGGGCAGTCACTTCGCCCTGGTCAGCGCGCACGGGAAACTCCGCAAAGGCTTTGATCTCTCCCTCCGGAGTGGCGGTTCCTGTGATGCAGTTGAGGCGTAGGGCCCGGGGCCTTTCCGTGTGTGGTTCAACCTCAAAAAGAAACTCCTTGCATGCTTCGCATCGCCCGAATGGCTTTAGTTGGACCACCAGTCCCGAGCATCCGGGACAGATCACACCGAGGGCCTCTGTGTCTCTGCATGAATACAAAGCCAACTGTCCTCGGGGCCTGAGCCTTATCCCCGTGTCTGTAATGGATGCAGCAAATGCAGTCATCTTGAAAGGATAAGGTACCGGCATCCACGGGGAGCCTGAGTTCACTCCGACCACTTGCTGCTCCATCACACGCTGACCTCGCGCCGGAGTCTCCACGTGCATCTCCACACGTGGCCAGACTCCTCCCACGACTTGCATGTTTTTGCGGGCTTCCTTCAGTCTCCTCCCACGAATTGCGTAGTCATGGGGTGCCTCGTGGCGCAGTGCAGCAAAAGTCCCCACATGTAGTTCGTCACACGGCTGGACTCCTCCCTCTTCCCGCTCTTTCTGCATGGGCCTCTCCCAGTTTTTCAGGGAAATTTCCACGACTTCGAGCACAGGGATGCACTTTGGCCAATCACATGGCCGACCTGCTCGGACCTCCTCCGGGCAGCAAAGTTCAAACACAGCCGTTCCAAACCTCAGGGTTAACACACGTTCGTATCCCGGACGAGCCCCCACGTGTAGCGTCCTCCTCACCCCGACCTCTTTAGCTAGGGGTATGTCGAGCGACAGAGTGAGGTGCGCTACGGCCCATGTCCTCCCCATGCATGTGGGTGAGGTGAAGGCCAATATCAATCTTTTCCTCGGGCCAAATGTGTGCTGGTTATGAGGGTCAGTCCTTCTGTGCCGGAATCTCCCTTTGTTCCCATCAACAGAGTCCATACACCCATCAAAGTCCAAACTCAGGTTTATTGCGTATCTCCACATACAGTCAAATGCAACGGCATGATACGATGGGGAAGCAGGTCGAGGCACTGTACAGGTTCCTAATCCCTACACTCCCTGTGCTATGACCAGGGGTTGCAGGAGTCTTGATGGAAGCTCCTCCGCTGCGCTGAAGCCCATATCAGGGGAAGATGTCCTCCAAGGGAGTTACTGAAGGACCATCCGTCACCGGGTTGACGCTACACCGGGTCTTCGGACGGGTGACCCCCCCCAGCCTCCTCACCTCAGATGCGGGTCCCCTCGCAAGGGGCGCCCTGGAGCAACTTCACCCTTGCGGGACCCAGTCGGAGTCACCGGGTCCCAGGCCTCCTTAATAGTACCTCACCCCAGGCTGAAGGTGCCCGGGATGGACTCCATCTTCGTTCCGACCAGGCCTTGGGCGCCTAGGCCGGGGCCTTGAACCGCCCGCACCCAGGCCTAAGGTGCCTGGGTGCGTGAAGGGGTGACCCCCTCCCACAAGAACAACAGACAGGCGACGACGACGACCTCGTGGCTCGGGCGTCTCCCCCTTTTATATCCTCCCATCGACACCACGGCGGGTTCCCCGCCCCAGCCGTACCATCGCCAGGAAGGAACCAAAAAAAGGGTAACACTGTGATAGCGATTCTACCTCGAGCCAGCAGGTACACTGACACCCACTGGTCAAAGAGAATATTACACCACCCAATCCTCCACGAATAAGAAAAGGGGTCTAATCCCTGACATAATTACACACCTGGGTCTCTCTACCCCCAGGTGTATCCCACTAACTTTGAAGACCCCGCTACACTACATTTAAATGTCAGTAGTTAGATGAACATTTTAGCTAGGGACTAAAAGTTTTAAGTACGTTGATATGATGCAGTGCCATTTATTGTGGACATCATTAATTTTGAACGGTACCTCAATACACGTTACCGATTGACATGCTCTGTTCTGCTAAAAATGCTACATGCATCGATTTTGGTGTGTTCTGGTGCAGCCCTCAAAAATTCCACTCGCCTGCTCGCAATTTGCGATTAGGAGCGGGGGTGGACCAGGCTGACCGTTTCCTGGCTGAAGCGATCAGCCAGGAAACTGTCAGCCGGAGGACACAGAGCGGCAGGACCGAACTGCCCTGGCACCGCTTTGAGCTGAGGTGAGGAGGCTGCAGCGCTCCCCTCCCTCTCTCTCTCTCCTCCTCTTGTCTTGTTGTGTATCGCACACACAGCGGGGATGTCCCGCTGTGTGTCATGGAGCTGACTGTGTCTGTGCTCGGCGAGCAGTGTAACAAGGTCCCGCCCCCCCTAGCCCGGCTTGTGTGATAGTATCAGTGTTCCGCCTATGAAACGAGCCATCTGGGGGGGGGCGGGACCTTGTTACACCGCGCACCGAACACAGACACAGCCAGCTCCATGACACACAGTGGGACATCCCCGCTGTGTGTGTGATATATCCAGGGGATTCCAGGTGAGTCCCTGTTGATGATGGGGCATAATAAAGCTGCATTAATGGGGCACCAAAAAGCTACATTGATGGGACACAGAAAAGCTGCATTGATGGGGCACAGTAAAGCTACATTATTGGGTCACAGTCAAGCTGCATTAATGGGACACAGTGAGGATGCGGGCACAGGCACAGAGAGGCTACGGGCACAGTGAGGCTTCGTTCACAGGCACAGTGAGGCTGCGTTCACAGGCACAGAGAGGCTGTGGGCAGAGTGAGGCTGCGTTCACAGGCACAGAGAGGCTGCGGGCACAGAGAAGCTGTGTTCACAGGCACAGAGAGGCTGCGTTCACAGGCACAGAGGGGCTGCATTCACAGGCACAGAGGGGCTGCGGGCACAGGCACAGAGAGGCTGCGGGCACAGGCACAGAGAGGCTGCAGGCACAGGCACAGAGAGGCTGCAGGCACAGGCACAGAGAGGCTGCGGGCACAGGCACAGAGAGGCTGCGGGCACAGGCACAGAGAGGCTGCCGGCACAGGCACAGAGAGGCTGCCGGCACAGGCACAGAGAGGCTGCCGGCACAGGCACAGAGAGGCTGCGTTCACAGGCATAGAGAGGCTGCATTCACAGGCATAGAGAGGCTACGTTCAGAGGCACAGAGAGGCTGCCGGCACAGTGAGTCTGCGTTCACGGGCACAGTGAGGCTGCGTTCACAGGCACAAAGAGGCTGCTGGCACAGTGAGGCTGTGTTCACGGGCACAGTGAACACAGATAAATAGTGCATTTTATATACAGCTATATAAATCAGACCAAAATGAGGGACAAATGAGGAGGAAAGAGGGACAGAGGGACTTTGTTCCAAAACAGGGACAGTCCCTTGTAATCAGGGACAGCTGGGAGCTATGGATTTATACCTAGGACTATATAGGCAGCTTGTATTGTTCAGCATAGCTTGTAATGTGCAGTTAATAAACAGATTTTAGGGACACATTTGTTTAAAAATTAGTTTAAAAATGCATTAAAGAGGAAGTAAACCCAGATGGGTTTTACTTCCTCTTTGTTCCCTGCAAAGTAAAAGCATAATGGGCTAGTATGCATTGCATCCTTTCTTCAGTGCTCATGCGCCGATGACGTCGGCACAGGCGTATATGGTGAATATCTCCTAAACCGTACAGGTTTAGGAGATATTTCCAGTACCTACAGGTATGCCTTATTATAGGCTTACCTGTAGGAAAAAGTGGTTGTACAGAATACAAGCACTTTAACATATAATGTACCACAGAAGCCTTAAGACCTTTAAACCCTTGGTAGGACAGACAGTCCTTCACATCTACATTGTTTAAAACTGAAGATGAAGAAAGGCCAGCACAATACAGTCAAGGTTATTTATGGTAAATGTATCTCCCCAGCATGAACTGGTTAACAGATGTTTCAGCAAGAGGAGGGAGCTGCTGAGCAGGAAGAGTTCCATACACTGAATCAGGCAGCAATGCACTGTGGGAACTGTAGTCCAGAGGAGAGACTTTGCTGTGGTGATCAAAAACTTTTGAACTACATTCTCTAGAGAGGAGAGGATGAGAAATCGGGTGCATTTTCCTGGGATGTGAAGGACTTAACCTCCTCTTGCCGTGAGGGAGACTGGAGAGTGCACATCGCTGTCCAGTGTGCACCATCACTGCCTGCTGCATATCCACAGCCTGAGCAGGCTACAGAGTGCTGAGTTCAGGGGTGCCGACAGACAGTCACCTTGGTGCAGAGCAGAGAGTGAACTAATCACTGTGTATGACCAGATGGCAAGCTACAATATCACTGGGACTAGTGAGCTGTTGCTATGGGGATTGTTGCTAGAGAGCCTTAGCCATTAATTAACTGACCATAAAGCCATCTAGTAGCCTTATTTCTGTCTGAAGGTTTTATTAGGACTGTGCTCATGTGCACCAACGGTACAACTGGGCCCCAACACTTAGTCGGCTGATGAGTTAGGACTATAAACTGCCCCTTTACAGCTGCTAAACAGGGACCTTTAACCTATTGCTTATGCTAGGAGATACCTCTCAAGGGATATTGCCCCATATCCTAGCCACTCTCCTAGAGGGCACTCTAGACTAGTTATAGTATTAGTATTCACATTGCAGTTAATGCTTATATGCACTGTTTATTGATGACTTTGCTAATTTACGAGTTAACCCCATCTAGTGGCACAGAACTCTATTCTAAGTTACTTTGGCATAATGATTATACTGTTTAGCAGACTGTGTCTAAACCTACCTTCTGTTTGCTCATTTATGCTCAAACCACCATTTATTCTAACCCAAACAATAGTTCATTTACCACTAAAAGGTCTTGTGTCTATTGCCTGATACTAATTTACAGCCGAGTTAAAAGGTATCCACATTATCCAGGAGTGCCGGAGGGGGTGAGGATATTCACAGAGTTGAGGCAAAGAGCAAAGGACCAAATAACCAAGAGGCTCCTGTGGAAATACAGCTACATGCACTTTAAATTGTCAAGTCTTGATGTGTATGGACACCTTCGGTTGTTAATTTCAGTTGCTCAGAATAGATATAAAATCTCTAGATTACAAAGAGGAAGAATTTTTTTCATAGCTAATGACAGGGCAATATTCTATCACCACGGTAACAAATGCCTCTCTGCACCCTTCTGTCTACACAGCTGGCTGCTGAGTGCAGTGCTTGGAAAGTCAATGTTCTGCACCTTATCAACTTACTGCCCAACACCTGTTTCTGTAGCACAATGTAATCACTTTATTATGGCGCCATAAACGGCACACTAAATCACCTGCTGCTCTCGCTATAAAGATACAGCAAAATATATGTTTTCCAAAGCCATTGTTTTCTGCTGCTATGGCTTAACTGGAACTGTCCTTATCTTGCTAATACCAGCCTGTGGATTTAAAGTGAATGAATCCTAGGAGCTCAGTAGTGAGGGTAGCCACGGTATGAGCCAACCAGTAATCAGCCAATAGAGACAAACATTGAGCGTTGCCCACCAGATGCTTGTGTTATCTGAAAACGAATCCCTCCATGTTTTGTTTTTTCCCCCCTCTTAAAGTGGTACTAAAGGTTCAGTTTTTTTAAAATAACAAACATGTCATACTTACCTCCACTGTGCAGTTCGTTTTGCACAGAGTGGCCCCGATCGTCCTCTTCTGGGGTCCCACGGCGTCTCTCACGGCTCCTCCCCGCAATAGCTAACCCCCTTTGGGAAGCTCTCTCCTGAGGGGGTTACCTTGCGGGCGCGCTCCTGTGTGATACACTCGGCGTACATAGCCGTCGAGTGTATGACTCGGCCCCGCCCCCGGCGGCCGCATCATTGGATTTGATTGACAGTGGGAGCCAATGGCTGCGCTGCTATCAATCTATCTAATGAAGAGCCGACAAGACGTGGGGAAAGCGACGCGGGATCGCGCCAACAGAAATTCGGGGCTCAGGTAAGTAAAACAGGAGCTCGGGGGGGGGGGGGGGGGGGCAGGCACAGCAAGGCACATACAACGCCTTTAAACCTTGTTCACACGGGGCAATTACATGCCTGCCCGAAACAGGCAGTGTTTTTCCAGCCCCGGGATACAGAGGTGTTGCATGCATCCCTGTACCGGTGGTTCCATTGTTGTCTATTGGGATGCAGTGGCTGCACGGACACAGCTGCTGCAATAAGACATCTTTGCGGGTGCACGGCCCCAAACGCACCCTGGGTGAGTTTGGAGCTACACCCCGCACCTGTATGGATGTCATATTGGGGCACAGCAGCTGTGTCCATGCAGCCACTGCGTCCCAATATACAACAATGGGACTGCCAGCATGGGGATGCATGCAACCCCTGTGGATGTCTGCTGGCAAAACATGGCCCAGCACAGGACATGCATGTAATGACCCCATATGAATGAGGCTTCACCTGCTACGTTCTCTGTAAAACACATACCTGTTGGCAGATGTAGTGCCCCTTTATGGATAACCATACAGACATTTTTTAGAAGAATCTTAAAGATAATTTTTAAGATTCTTCTAATAAATAAAATTTTGCATTTTTCTATATATTTCTATATTCTTCAATCATTATAGTTGCCTATAAAGTCCTCTGTGTTTTCTCTCGAGGGGGGCACTACAATTTTCTTTATGGTTATCCATTTTTGGGATGTTGGCAACAATTGGGTCTTCTTGGGTGAATCTACTTTAAACGATAGTGCCCCTTTATGTGTTGCCATTCCTCTGATGATGTAGAGGTAGAAATTTGCACCTTTTTGTATCTGCTATGGGTGGGGCCTGTCTTTATTGTCATCTTTTTAGTAATCTGGGAGCTTTTTGGTTATTTTATTTATAGGATTTGTTATATATTCTGTAGTATACCACCGGTATAATGTATAGTCTTTCTATGATGTATTATGGCTGTGATTTGCTATCTCTTTAGACCTTGATGCAGCAGCTTAGTTTTATGCACCTGCTATTGGTCCCCTCCCACATGAGCCAACTCTGCTTATGAGCTGGTCACTTGACAAAGGGGGCGGGGCCCCATGAAACGTGCTGTGCCCGCCCATCCTGGCAGGTTGACAGCTGGTGTTCTGTGTGTGACCGTGGGCGCTGTGGCTCCCCCCTGCCTAGCAAGCTTGTTAGGCGCTCTGTTTCTATTGCTGCTGCATCTCTTTGTTGAATGACTCATAGGGGGAAATTTACTAAGGCTAATGAACTCAGAATCTGGTGCAGCTGTTCAAAGTAACCAATCAGCTTCTAAGTCCAGCTTGCTCCTTTAAGCTTTGACAATAAAACCTAGAAGCTAAAGGCTCGTACACACTATAAGGATCTGGGGGTTATTAACTAAAGGCAAATCCACTTTGCACTACAAGTGCACTTGAAGTCGCACCAATATGACTGGTACTCATTGGAAATCATGGGGTACGACTTGTCATGCGACTTTTCAGTCCCAAGTCGCATGACAAGTCGCACAAGTGGAAACAGAGCCTAAGAAAATCGTGTGAACATTTTCGTCCAAATAATTTTCGTACGATTTTCGTATAGTGGGTACACAACTTTCCACAGCTGATCCCGAATTTTTGTACGAAAACTCCCGAAGGGACATACTCCAAAAACGAATGATTCTCATTTAACCTCTTAAGGACCAGCCACTGTGTATATACGTCAGCAGAAGGGCACCTGGAGGCACAATCACGTACCTGTACGTGGCCCTTTAACTGCTGACGTCGGGGTCGCGCGTGCGCCGCCGCTGGCGCGCACGTGCGACCCCCATGCCTTCCCCGTGAATCGGGTCGCGGGTCCCGCGGACTCGATCGCCGCGGGGATCCCCGCGATCGTCTCACGGAGGCATGGAGCGGAGAGATGTGTGTGTAAACACATCATCTCCCCGCTCCTCTACTGACAATGTCAGCGATCTCCGCTCTGTGTAATCAGAGCGGAGATCGGTGACGTGTCACTCGTAGCCACGCCCCCACACAGTAGTAATCACTTCCTTAGGCACACTTAACCCCTCCAGCGCCCTCCTGCTGGCTTTTAATAAATGGAGCCTTACCTGTCCTGCAGTCCCTCAATGTCGGCACTGCAGCTGATGTTTCCCATCAGCTGTCGGGTGCTGCCATCGCCATTTTTGGTAAGGGAACCCGGCAGTGTAGCCTTTCGGCTTCACGCCGGGAACTCTACTGCGCATGCGCGAGGCCCGCTCCTCTCTCCTATTAGCCCGGCGGCCAGGGGAGGAGAAGGAGGAAGCCCCGCTGTGACGTCACGACCACGGTCGGACTCCCGGAAGTGGGAAAGGATACCTGTCTTTGACAGGTATCCTGTCCCCCCTGCCCCCCGAAAGGTGCCAATTGTGGCACCGGAGAGAGGGGAGGAATCCAATGAGCGGAAGTTCCACATTAGGGTGGAGCTCCGCTTTAAGGTTTCTTGGCTGTCTCTTGTCAACTCGAAGTTTCAGCTCCCTCCATAAATTTTCTATAGGATTAGGCCACTCCATGACCTTAATGTGCTTCTTCTAGAACCACTCCTTTGTGGCCTTGCCGGTATGTTTTGGGTCATTTTCATGCTGGAAGACGTATCCACGACCCATTTTCGGTGTTCTGAGTGAGGGAAGAAGATTCTCATCCAACATTTTACAATACATGGCCCCGTTCATTGGTCCCTCAATGTGGCAAAGTCGGCCGTCATGTACCTTTAGCAGAGAAACCGCCCCAAAGCATAATGTTTCCACCTCCGTGCTTGACTGTAGGGATGGTGCTCTTAGGGTCATAATCTGAATTTTCCTTCCTCCATACACTGCAAGTCGAGTTATTGCCAAAGAGCTCAATTTTGGTCTCATCTGACCACAGCACTTTCTCCCAATCCTTCTCTGAATTATTTAGATGTTCATTGGCATGACTGTACATGTGCCTTCTTGAGGAGGGGGACTCACCATATGTGGAGGAAGAAGAAGTAGCTCTGCCAAGTGAGCTACCTCCAGGATCGGTGGCTGCCACCACCGCCGCCACCTGCTTCCGCTTTACTCCCCTGTCACCAAATGGTCAGTCCGCAAAGCCAGTGCTCGTAGTGCTCCTTCTGCCTGGGGGCGGCGCTGCTCCTGGCAAATGCCTTGTGTGCTGTAGATACACCCCTGACCACAGTGACACCGTGCCTAACTGCAAACTTTGAAGTGTTGTCACCCTCCCAATGCAATACACTATTTAAAATAGCAGGGGTAGACAGATCACTAGAATATGTGCATTAAATCATAATGTGTGTGAATATAGTTGTTTGTCTGCAATTGCCTTTAGCATCATGTGTCCTGGATTAAATGATACCCGAAACAATATCCTTTCCTGCTAACAAATATGTACTATGATTCTTTAGTGGCATAAATCAGAGCATATTTTATGCCTTGTATTTCCTGTAAGCTAATGACCAAATATTTGTTAGGGCTTTACTTGGGCAAATGCTTGTTTTCAAGTTTATTTGCTTATTTGGATACGGATATTTATTTGACTGGGTAGTGGTCATGACATAAGGATTACTATGCATAACCTTCCAGTTCATGGACCAGTTTGTACCAGGCTTAGGGTTGCGACCTTTTCTTCAAGTCAAACCCGAACACTTTAGCGGCGTACAGCAATCTTTTTTAATAGTATGAACTATACATATATTTTGCAATTAAATAACAATTCTAATCAAATGAAGTTATTCAAAAGAGTCCCCCTTTATATCAGAGTCCTCAGAGTTTTATTTTTTACATCTGAACTCGCAGAGTTCCCTTACACTGTAAGGGTGGACTCTGCAGACTCTGATGTAAGGAATGCTCTGGGAACCCTGATCTAAGGGGGAACACTGAGAACTCTGATGTACGGAGAGGACTCTGATGTAAGGGGGTACACTGTGGCCTCTGGTGTAAAGGGGAACTGTGATGTAAGGGGTGCGCTGAGGATCCTGATTTACCTTAGTATACTCACTCAGAGGCAGGAGAGAGAAGGGGGGAGACTTCAGTCACAGACATGGGATGGATGGTAAGCTCACTCGACCCTTGGAAGTCAGCACCTCTTATCCAGATGTAGCTGAGGCTGCTGGAGTGTGGGCAGACACAGAGTTGTAGGGGCGAGAGGAAGAGGAGCAGATCAAGCCCTTTCTCCTCTCCTGTCTGTGGCTTTAGTGCTGGCTTTGGGCCGTGTGAAAGAGACACTCTCAGCTTACACAACTGCAGCCAGCAACCCTGCTGGGAAGCCATAGTCCAGTCTCAATAATGTGTCCGAGTTCCAGGCGGTCTGAAACCCGAGCACGTGATTCCAAACCCGAACTGTCCGGGTTAATCCCGGACAGGTGGCAACCCTAACCAGGCTGCCTTAGACATCTGCTAAGAATTTATGTATTTACAAAGTGTGTGTGTTTTATATACTGTGTATATATATATATATATATATATATATATATATATATATATATATATATATATATATATATATATAGTGTTTCAGAAGGATCCAAGAGTATAAGAGAATCCCAAAATAACCCAACCAAGCTCATCAGCATATAATACAAAATTAGTATACACTAGACATGTGCACACTGAAATATTTCGTTTCGGAATTTCGTTTTCGTCCGAAAAATAAATTTATTTAGTTACTTCCGAAATTCGTTTTTATTTATTTTGTTTTTCGTTAGAAATTGCATTCGTCCGAAAATCTGAATTAATTAAGGTCGAATCTGTCATTGAAGGCTTATGGTGTCTGTCGAATGTTCAAAGAAGATTCGACGGAGCAGTGAAACTGTACGATGCCGCAATCATACATTTCCGGTCGAATGTTCCGCCCACAAGCTATAGAAGAATTCTAATGTTGTATGACTAGTAATAATTATATTTATTCATTACTATTACTAGTCAACCAACATTAGAATTCTTCTATAGCCTATGGGCGGATGCATTTGACCGGAAATGTACGATTGCAGCGCCGTACAGTTTTGTTGCACCGTCGAATCTTCTAACTTTCGATGCTTTGTCGAATCTTCGTCATTCTAGCTATTTTACTGCTCCTCCTCTTTGGTTACAATCAGCCAATAACATTCATCATCAACTTTATTTTTATTTTACTTCCCCCACCCAATTCCAGCAGTGATCTTTTCTCTCTATGTCGAATCTTTTCTCTCTATAATAACAAATCTTTTCTCTCCTATGTCGAATCTTTTCTCTCCTATGTTGAATATTTTCTCTCTATAATGTCGAATCTTTTCTCTCCTATGTCGAATCTTTTCTCTCCTATGTCGAATCTTTTCTCTCCTATGTCGAATCTTTTCTCTCTATAATGTCGAATCTTTTCTCTCCTATGTCGAATCTTTCTCTCCTATGTCGAATCTTTTCTCTCTATAATGTCGAATCTTTTCTCTCCTATGTAGAATAATCTTGGACTAATAGAGTTAAGGTTAGGCACATTCGACCACAGGTTCGATAGACACAGATTGTTATTGTCAGCGTCACGTCGAATCTCCTATCTATATCGAACTGTTGTAGCAACAAAAACGAAAATAAAGCATTTGTTTATGTCGGATCTTTCGGTTTTCGAATTCTGTGCTTTCGTTTTCGTTTGTTAAAACGATAACGAAAATAGCTGAAATTCGGACGAAAATGCATTCGGACGAAAACGAATGCACATGTCTAGTATACACATATAGCCAGTGATATTCCAACCCTGCCCTTTATAGATACCAACTTGTACCATGCAGTACACATGGAGGTATAAATGCTCAGGTCCGAAATAGCTTCATATATACAAACACATGGGATACTGAGGGTTGCCAACTGTTTAACCCTTTCCTATAGCAAACTATTGGTTATAAAATGGGGATTCTGAACTTCCCCCCTCTCTTCCGCTCGATTAGAACCTTGCTCACGCAGTGGAAGCATCATCGCATTTCTCTACTCGGCAGGATCGCCTCAGTTAAGATGGTGGTTCTCCCGAAGCTCCTTTACCTCTTCAAAACACTGCCTATTCCAGTCCCCTACAAAAACTTGAGAGGTCTCCAATCAGACCTCGTTAAATTAATTTGGAACTATAAGAGACATAGGATCCCTCAATCAGTTCTATTGGCGGCTCGCTCGGATGGGGGCCTGGTGGTCCCTGACCTTGTCGGATACTACCAAGCAACCCAGCTGCACACTATAGCCTCATGGTTCACTCAACGGTCCTATAACAAGTGGACGGAGATTGAGAAAATATGGTTGGCCCCTACCCATCCAAACAGCCTGCTTTGGAGTGCGGGCGCGGAGGTCCCCCCTGAATGACTGTTGGGGTCTATGCCCCAGCTTAGACGACTCTGGCGCATGATGGCGAGTCAGTATGGGTTGTACTCTGAACGCTCGCTCTTGACTTCGTTCGTCTGTAATCCCAAAGTGCCAGACAGCCTCTCCCTCCAAATGTCGTACCCCTGGACGTCCCGAAATCTGTTTCATTTCGGGAATCTGGTGGATCTAGTGACGCGTAAATTATTACCCTTCCCCAGACTTCAGACCAAGTATGACCTACCGGGCCAGGCATTCTACAGCTACCTGCAAATTCGCCATTATGCCCTGACCATAGCCCCCGACCTACACTTTTCCCCCCCGTCCCCCTTTGAGTCCCTGGTTATGGCGGGCACTGCCCAGAAGGGCCTAATCTCTTCTATTTACAGGATACTTAATGCCTATTCCATGGACTCAAAGGATAAACATTCCTACATGACTAGGTGGGAGAAGGCCCTCATTGAGGACATCCCTTTAGAACAGTGACGGGTCATATGGTATCAGGCAGCGAAGAGCTCTCTTTGTACTCTGTACAAGGAAAACACTTACAAGATCCTTCTTTTCTGGTACATGACCCCTGATGTACTCCACGCTATATAAACCGCCAGCTCGGACCGCTGTTGGCGATGCCAGAGAGATAGGGGGTCCCTTCTTCACATATATTGGAGTTGCACTCTAATCACTCCCTACTGGACTGAAGTACAGCAGCTGCTGTCAAGGTTGTTGGACATGCCTATCCCTATGACTCCCAAATTTTTCCTGCTAGGCCTCTCACCGCTGCGGCTTCTCCCACCCTACAAAAAACTGACACGCCATATCCTCACAGCCGCGCGTTGTCTCATAGCCTTAAACTGGAAAAAACAATCCCCCCCTACTCCCGAGGCCTTGCACGCTAGAATCAAAGACGTGGAGCTGATGGAGAAAATGACGGCCAGGATGCAGGATAAGCTGGACATTCACGACAAAGTCTGGGAGCTGTGGCACCTCCGGGAGGATACACCGGGACCAGGTGACTGAGCTATCATGATGATCTCTTCTTTTCTTCTCTTTTCTTTTCTCTTTCCCTTTCCCTTTCTCTTTCTCTCCACTGAGAGTATTCCTGGAACTCTCTCTGTCCCGCGTAGTTTGCTGGATGTTTTTCTACAACATTCTACTGCATCACTTCCATCATTGATTGGGTGCCTGCTATGGTTTATGGGTGTGTTGTTAAAGCCTTACTGACTATGTTTGATAACCTGGAAACGTGCTGTTTTCTGTATTTGAAAGTCTCCCAAGCCCTTGTATTTTCTTTGTGGAAAACCTCAATAAAATTGTTATTTGAAAAAATGGGGATTCTATTTACCGTATATTGCAAATCATGTTCAAGCAGAGCAACTGCCTCAAAGTGCAGGTTGGTAACTATAAAGGACAGAGATGCCAAGTTGCTATATCGAAAAAAATTAAAACGCATATTCTGAATGGTGGCACTGCCGAGTAAGCAACCCTCTGTGGTTACTATGCAGAAGGGCAGTCACTCAAAAATTTACTTTTCCATTTCCATTTCAAGTGTTTGGCTCGCGGGTGCAGGGCGGTCCCATTCACTTACATGGGTAAGTCTGAGATAATTACATTTCCTTGTCTAAAGCCTAGCACACACGGACCGAATGTTGGCCAGTTCAATAGAAACTGGCCGACATTCGGTCTGTGTGTACTGGAGTCGGTCCAGGGGCATGACCAAAAAAGGTCTGCCGATCAGCGCTATCAATGGCTTAGGGCTTTGCAGCTTCACTTCCTGGTTCCCTATTGCGCATGCGCGAGTCGCGCTGCGCGATCCCACTGGTCCCTGCTGTCTTCTGTGACCTGTGTGTCTCCCAGGAAACAGAGTCCTCCCCCTGCACCAGCGACCCCATTAGAGTTGTCCCTGACATCAGGGTCCCCCTTCTGCGGACTGTCTGCGGATATCTGAGGATATTCCACTGACCCTAATGCTCTAGACCAAAAATAGAGATAAATGAGGAGAAAAAAGAGGCAGAGGGATTTTGTTTAAAAAAAGAGACAAGTTTGGAGCAATAATTATCCACAATAGTTAAAAAATGAATTGATCCCACACTCCAAAGATATGCTGATAGGCTCTCTCTCTCTCTCTCTCTCGTTGGGTTCTGTTCCAGCTTTGGCTGTGTTGTGTGCATTTCACACTGTTGCCAGTAGGTGTCACTGTTGTCACAGGCCAGTGTGAGAAATACACCGAGCTGAAGTGCATTGGATATTCTTTCCCCAGAAACAGCCCAATCAGGAGCTTCTTTGTAGCTGGGCATGCTGGGGAAGGATATTTAAGGGGCAGTGCCATGTGCTAAGGGGGAGTTCCTGCCTCATGGCCCTCCAGGCCTGAGGCTATGCTGCTTTGTTTGCTGCAAGTAGGCCCAGAAGCCTGTCTGGGGCCTACTTAACTAAAGGTGGTCCTGTGCTGTCTGTCCTGCGGGAAGAAGCCACTGAAACGGAGAAGATTCCAGGAGGGGACCTTGCTGGAGAGAACTGAGCTGAAGGCTGGTTTCTCAGGAAGGGCCTGGTGACTCGTTTGGAGGATGTACTGAAGTTAATCTACCTCACAGTACTGCCGGATGGCTTAAAGGCTCAGGTACTGTGCAGCTGACCTAACTAATTGACTACTGGCTAAACAATCCTGTGGCAGAGGATTATCCAGGAGTTTCCACTTATCACTCAAGTCTGTGGCAGAGACATTGTCTGTGCTTCATACCGGCTGCTAGGTCGGTGTGAGAGGCCTATCCGGTTGTCGCAAGATACAGTGACAGAAGCTGTTGTCCTCTGGATTCAAGAACCGCATTAGTGATCTGCAAAACCAAGGTATCTGAACTTCCCCTAACCCTCTATCCCTCTACCTGAAGTTGTTTAATAAAGCAATTGAGAAAAAGCCTGAAGTGACTGGCAATCACATTTTTAAAAACTACTTAACATAGACTCTTAAGTTCAGGGACGGTGAAATGTGGGGTAACGGCAGGACCCTAATTAATTCAGCAGCCCTCTCGGGGGTATCGCTACATATATATATATATATATATATATATATTGTATAAATATACTATATATTTAGCGGTAGGGCAATGGACAGTGTCACTAGAGTAGTGGATGATGTCAGTAGGGCAGAGGATGGTGTCAGTAGTTTATTTTTTATTTTATTTTTTATTCTTACTTACCATTTTATTTTTTTACAATATTTTATTTTTTTACAAAAATGTTTTTAATAATTATTATTATTATTATTATTTGTTTTTACAATTTATTAGGATTAATGGGGGACTTTGGTGAAATATCAGGGCTCTAAACAATTTTTTTTTATTTTTTTTATTGGTTGAACTAGATGGACTTGTGTCTTTTTTCGAACTGACTAACTATGTAACTATTTGTAACCCCCTGATGTCTAAAGCCTCGTACACACGACCGAGTTTCTCGTTGAAAAACGACAAGAAACTTGCTGGCAGAGCTTTCTTGCCGAGTAAATCAGTCGTGTGTACGCGGCTATCAGGTTTCTCGTCAAGAAAACCGACAAGAATCTCGACGAGAAATATAGAGAACCTGCTCTCTATTTTCTCGTCGAGATTCTCGTCAGCCTGTTTCTCAACGAGAAAAGTGTGTGTGTGTACACTTACCTGTCGCCGTGGAAACCAGCGCATGCTCGAAATGACTTTGATGCATGCGCGGTAGCTTCCTAGGCATAGTTAGGGTGAAGCAAGATGGCGGCGACGGCATCGAATGTGACGAGCGCACGCTCGTCATAGTCGATAACGTCACCGCGTTCGCTCCATTCAAAGAACCTCGGGTTCTTTGAATCGAGCGTCTGTACACTCAACCGGGACAAGTTTCTTGTCCAAAAATCTCGTCAAGAAAAACGACGTGTTTTTTCATGACGAGATTCTCGGTCGTGTGTACGAGGCTTTACTTTTCAGGCAGAGAAAGGGACTGAGGACAGAGATTCCCCAATCCCTTTCTCATAGTTGCCAACAGTCACGGATTGGCCGGGACATTCCCGGGATTCAAACCCTTTTCCCGGATTTATTTTGTCCCGGCCAATGTCCCGGCCAATCCGATTTTTCCCGTTTTCCCCGAATTTGGACGCCGCAGGCCGCCGCCGCTAGAGGTCCACGGTCTCGGCCGGCCGCCATGTTCAAGAAGACCAAAACACGGATGTAGTACAATAGAAAATAAAGCCGCTGCGGTGCCGCCCACACCCCGCACCTCCCCGGGGGTGGGCGGCGCCGCAGCAGCTTTATCTTCTATTGTACTACATCTGTGTTTTGGCCGCCCCGCTGCAGGTCCGTCTGTAATGGAAAGGGGCGGGGGTCGGCAGCGCCACAGCTTAATTTTTTTTTTTTCAGCCACACTGTCGGCTCCGCCTCTATTTTGTTCCCCTTCGGGGAAGGGGAAACAATAATGGCGGCCGAGACAGGAGACGCCTGTGGTTAAGGGGGGACTCCGCTGGGGATGCCTGTGGTAAGGGGGGACTCCGCTGGGAACGCCTGTGGTAAAGGAGGACTCCGCTGGGGACGGCTGAGGTAAGGGGGGACTCCGCTGGGGACGCCTGATGTAAGGGGGACTCCGCTGGGGACGCCTGATGTAAGGGGGGGACTCCGATGGGGACGCCTGATGTAAGGGGGGACTCCGATGGGGACGCCTGATGTAAGGGGGGACTCCGCTGGGGACGCCTGAGGTAAGGGGGGACTCCGCTGGGGACGCCTGATGTAAGGGGGGACTCCGCTGGGGACGCCTGAGGTAAGGGGGACTCCGCTGGGGACGCCTGAGGTAAGGGGGGACTCCGCTGGGGACACTTGATGTAAGGGGGACTCCACTGGGGACGCCTGATGTAAGGGGGGACTCCGCTGGGGACGCCTGATGTAAGGGGGGACTCTGCTGGGGACGCCTGATGTAAGGGGGGACTCTGCTGGGGACGCCTGATGTAAGGGGGACTCCTCTGGGTACACCTGATGTAAGGAAGGACTCCGCTGGGTACGCCTGAGGTAAGGAGGGACTCCTCTGGGGACGCCTGATGTAAGGAGGGACTCCGCTGGGGACGCCTGATGTAAGGAGGGACTCCGCTGGGGACGCCTGATGTAAGGAGGGACTCCTCTGGGGACACTTGATGTAAGGGGGACTCCACTGGGGACGCCTGATGTAAGGGGGGACTCCACTGGGGACGCCTGCATAGTTACCAACAGTCCCGAATTTCCCGGGACAATCATGATTTTTGGACCCTTGTCCACAAGTGTGGAGGGGGCTCTGCTGGGGAGGCACCTGATGCAAGGACGGACTGCTGGGGAGGCACCTGATGCAAGGACGGACTGCTGGGCACCTGATGCAAGGACGGACTGCTGGGGAGGCACCTGATGCAAGGACGGACTGCTGGGGAGGCACCTGATGCAAGGACGGACTGCTGGGGAGGCACCTGATGCAAGGACGGACTGCTGGGGAGGCACCTGATGCAAGGACGGACTGCTGGGGAGGCACCTGATGCAAGGACGGACTGCTGGGGAGGCCATCTGGTGGCAGGCGACGTGGCAGGTAACACGCTCAGGGCTTCCACTGATTCGGCATTATGGTGAGTTGAATGATTTCATTTTTTATTACAATGTAAAAATAGAAATAATGCACTTCAATCATCCTGACACCGTAACAACCATGGTGCCGGGATGATTGAAGCGCCAACAGGTGTTTTGGAGTATCCTTATCTGCCAATTTTGTTACACATTACTATTGTGGTGTAGAATCTGGCTTCTTTCTTTCTATTTCTTTCTCTCTCTTTCTCTCACCTCGGACTCTAGCCACACCCCTTTGAACCACGCCCATTTAAACCACACCCACTATCGTGCGTAAACCACGCCCATTTTTCGGCGCGCCGCTGCGCGCCGCATTTTTCACTCCAGCATGACACGCCTACAAACGAATGCCCCGCCCCTTGATTATAGCAAGGCTCCGCCTCAATACAAAAAAAGTGTCCCAGATGTTTTTTTTGCAATGTTGGCAACTATGCTTTCTCTGCAGCCAAGCAGCAGAGGGAAATCTGCGCAGCACAGGGTGATTAGGGTGTGCCCAGGCACACCTGGCAAACCCTGTGCGCACACCTATTGCAGGGACTGATGTGAATGTGTAATATATATGTGAAACGCTGAGTAAATTGTCGGCACTATATACTGTAAGCACCTGTAATAAATAAATGGAGGGGAACCCTTTAATTTTTGTTTCTTTTTGCAAAGCATAGATAGCCATTTATCTGCTAAAGCAAGGCAGTTTAAGTCATAGCATAGCAACACAGGGCAGAGTGTGCTGGGATACTGAGAAATCTGTAGTGGAATGTCATCTAATCAGCGGTTGTCGGTCACCTCACAAGCTGAGCAAAGGCTGTTTGTGGCCCGGAGGCAGGACAAGCCTGGACTTGCTGTGCGCCAAAGCCAACACAGCCACTAAAAGGATGCAGTTAGCACACTTGATCATTTAGGAGACCATTTGTCTTTTTCTGCCCATTGTTATAAGAGTAACCAGCTCTACGGCTGACTAGTGATTGTCATTTTAAGGCTGATTAGAATGTGTTTACAATATCCTAAATCAATAATTAATGTAACACATGGCAGTGGGTGGGTGTCATTAGTTTAAAGAGTAACTCCACTTTTGTTGATAAAAAAAAACAAACCCCTCTTGTGTGATCAATATGCATTGCAGCAGTTTAACCAAATTTTGTAGCAGATTCCTCGCATTCAATTCGCATGACAGGAGATTGTGACCAGCTTTCTATGGAGCCGGTTCACATATCTCCATTATGGCTGCGGGGCGAATTGTAAAGGAGTCCTGTGCATCTTTGGCTCCATTTCAGGGCCGAATTCAGGCAAAAACTTGTCCCCAATTCGTCCCTGAAATGGAGAACAGGGACGCACCAGACCCCCTGCTGTGAGCCGCATCCGGCATCAGTCTGAACCCAGCCTAAATATTGTCTTAGGTTTAACCGCTTGCCAACCGCTGCACCACTATATACGTTGGCAGAATGGCACAGCTTCGCATATGGACGTACCCGTATGTCCCCTTTAAATCACGCCATTGCGTATGCCCACCACGAGCTCCGTGAGTGTAAACCGCGGGTCCCGCGGACTCGATGTCCACCGGTGCCCGCGATCGTGTCGTGGAGAGGCAGAACAGGGGGATGCCTTTGTAAACAAGGCATTTCCCTGTTCTGCCTAGTGACAGGACACTGATCTACTGCTCCCTGTGATCGGGAGCAGTGATCACTGTCGTGTCACTCATAGCCCAGCCCCCCCACAGTTAGAATCACTCCCTAGGACACACTTAACCCCTTCCTCGATCCCTAGTGGTTAACCCCTTCCCTGCCAGTGTCAGTACCTCACCCCAGGCTAAAGGTGCCTGAGGTGGAACCGGAACAAGGCCTCCGGGCCTAGGGCACCTGGAGATGACTCCCACACACACCCAGGCCGAAGGCGCCTGGGTGTGGACGAACCACACACACACCCAGGCTGAAGGTGCCTGTGCGTGGACGAACGAAGACCCTTCTCCGAAGATGTCTGCCCCTCTTATATCCTCTCCCGGCATGCACAGCAGGTTCCCCGCCCCACTGTACGGCTGCCGAGAGGGGACACAAAAGGCACAGCACTGCGCTAGCGGTTCAACCCTGGCCCAGAATGGCAGCGCCACCCACCGGCCACAGGGAACACATCACCAGCATTAACCCCTGAGAACAAAAATGGTCCATGAATCCTATCAATTCAATGTGTCTGAGCCCGGTTATCACTCAGACACATCCCCTAAATTGAACACCCGCTACATATATTTTTGGGGGATATTTATTATAGCAAAAAGTAAAAAATATTTAAAAAAAAATCAAAATTGTCGCTCTTTTTTTGTTTATAGCGCAAAAAATAAAAATGGCAGAGGTGATCAAATACCACCAAAAGAAAGCTCTATTTGTGGGAAAAAAAGGACAGCAATTTTGTTTGGAAGCCACGTCGCAAAGACCGCGCAATTGTCAGTTAAAGCGACGCGAAAAAATGGCCCGGTCATTGGGCAGCCAAATCCTCCGGGGCTGAAGTGGTTAAAGTTATTGTTTGGGGCTAAATTGCTGTCATTGGAAGGCAAATATGCAACTTTTGGTGGAAAAACAAACATGGCAATTTTCATACTGAAGTGCTGATCATGACGCAATAATTGTTTAAAAAAATTCATATATTTTTATTTTACTTTAAGAGCCTCTGTAAGCATATTACATGTGGATTATTCCTACCCATCATCTAGAAGGGTAATTTTTGAGGCCTTTCTAGCCTCAAAGACCTAGAAAAGGATGTAGAAAGCATAAATGTGGGAGCACAACCTCAGGCCTCGTACACACGGCCGATTTTCTCGGCAAGAACCAGCAAGAAACTTGCTGGCAGAGAGGTCTTGCCGAGTAAATCGGTCGTGTGTACGCTGCTATCGGGTTTCTCGTCGAGAAAACCGACAAGAAACCTCGACGAGAAAATAGAGAACCTGCTCTCTATTTTCTCGTCGAGATTCTCCTCGGCATGTTTCTCGACGAGAAAAGTGAGTGTGTGTACACTTACCTGTCCTCCCGGAAGCCCGCGCATGTTCGAAATGAATTTGACGCATGCGCGGTAGCTTCCTAGGCATACGTAGGGTATACCAAGATGGCGGCGACGGCATCGAATGTGACGAGCGCATGCTCGTCGTAGTCGATGACGTCACCGCGTACGCTCCATTCAAAGAACCGCGGGTTCTTTGAAACGAGCGTGTGTACACTCGGCCGGGACAAGTTTCTTGTCCAAGAATCTCGTCGAAAAAAACGACATGTTTTTTTCAACGAGAATCTCGGCCGTGTGTACGAGGGCTCAGTCTCTAACCATCTCCAGCAGAATTTCCTCAAACTTCGAATGCTCCTGTAGTATGTCTGCAAGTTCAATCTTTTCTAACATGTCTGCACACTCCAACCATCCCCTGTAGTACAGTGTATATAAAAAGTATACACACCCCTGTTAAAATGTCAGGTTTCTGTGATGTAAAAAAATGAGACAAAGATAAATCCTTTCAGAACTTTTTCCACCTTTAACCACTTTGCGCCCGCCATACGACAAATGACGGGGGCAAAGTGGTTCTAAAATGCCGGCAGGCCGTCATTATACGGCCTCCGCTCCTCCGGCCACTGGGGGGCGCGCATCACTGAGATGCCGATGCGCGTGCCTGGCGGCCAAGATGTCCGTCAGGTACCCGCGATCGGCCGGTACACAGACAAGGACATGGATCTGTGTGTGTAAACACAGAGATCCATGTTCTGTCAGGGAGAGGAGACCGATGGTGTGTCCCTTGTACATAGGGACACAGATCGGTCACCTCCCCCATTTAGTCCCCTCCCCCCACAGTAGCAATCACTCATAGGGCACACATTTAACCCCTTCCTCGCCCCCTAGTGTTAACCCCTTCCCTGCCAGTCACATTTATACAGTAATCAGTGCATATTTATAGCACTAATCGCTGTATGAATGTGAATGGTCCCAAAAATGTGTCAGAAGTGTCCGATATGTCCGACGCAATATCGCAGTCCTGACAAAAATCGCAGATCGCCGCCATTACTAGTAAAAAAATAATAATAAAAAAATGTCAGAATTCTATCCCCTATTTTGTAGGCGCTATAACTTTTGCGCAAACCAATCACTATATGCTTATTGGGATTTTTTTTAACCAAAAATATGTAGAAGAATACGTATCGGCCTAAACTGAGAAAAAAATTGTTTTTAAAAAAAAAAATTGGGATATTTATTATAGCAAAAATCAAAAAATATTGTGTTTTTTTTTTTCAAAATTGACGCTCTTTTTTGGTTTATAGCGCAAAAAAAATAAAAACCGCAGAGGTGATCAAATACCACAAAAAGAAAGCTCTATTTGTGGGAAAAAAAGGACGTCAATTTTGTTTGGAAGCGACGTCGCACGACCGCGCAATTGTCATTCAAAGCGTGACAGTGCCGAAAGCTGAAATTTCGCCTCGGCAGGAAGGGGGTTTATGTGCCCAGTAAGCAAGTGGTTAATGTGACCTATAAACTGTACAACTCAATTGAACAAAAAGAAAAAAAAATTGGTTGCAAAAGTGTGCACACCCTCTTATAACTGGGGATGTAGCTGTGTTCAGAATTAAGCAATCACATTCAAACTCACGTTAAATAGGAGTCGGTACACACCTGCCATCATTTAAAGTGCTTCTGATTAACCCCAAATAAAGTTCTAGTAGGTCTTTCCTGACATTTTCTTAGTCGCAATCCTACAGCAAAAGCCACGGTCCGCAGAGAGCTTTCAAAGCATCAGAGGGATCTCATTGTTAAAAGGTATCAGTCAGGAGAAGATTCAAAAGAATTTCCAAGGCATTAGATATACCATGGAACACAGTGAAGACGGTCATCATCAAGTGGAGAAAATATGGCACAACAGTGACATTACCAGGAACTGGACATTCCTCCAAAATTTATGAAAAGACGAGAAGATAACTGGTCAGGGAGGCTGCCAAGAGGCCTACAGCAACATTAAAGGAGCTGAAGGAATATCTGACAAGTACTAGCTGTGTGGTATATGTGACAACAATCTCCCGTATTCTTCATATGTCTGGGCTACGGGGTAGAGTGGCAAGACTTTTCTTACGAAGAAAAACATCCAAGTCCGGCTAAATTTTGCAAAAACACATCTGAAGTCTCCCAAAAGCATGTGGGAAAATCTGTTATGGTCTGATGAAATTCCAAGACATGTTTGGCGCAAAAACAACATTGCACAACAAAAAAAAGAACACCATACCCACCGTGAAGCATGGTGATGGCAGCATCATGCTTTGAGTCTGTTTTTCTTCAGCTGGAAAAGGGGCCTTAGTCAAGGCAGAGGGAATTATGAACAGTTCCAAATACCAGTCAATATTGGCACAAAACCTTCAGGCTTCTGCTAGAAAGCTGAACATGAAGAGGAACTTCATCTTTCAGCATGACAACGACCCAAAGCATACATCCATATAAACAAAGGAATGGCTTCACCAGAATAGGATTAAAGTTTTGGAATGGCCCAGCCAGAGTCCAGACCTAAATCCAATTGAAAATCTGTGGGGAGATCTGAAGTGGGCTGTGCACAGGTGATGCCCTCGCAATCTGACAGATTTTTGCAGAAGAGTGGGCAAATATTGCAAAGTCAAGATGTGTAATGCTGATAGACTCATACCCAAAAAGACTGAGTGCATAAAATCAAAAGGTGCTTCAACAATGTATTAGTTTAAGGGTGTGCACACTTATGCCGCGTACACACGCTCATAATTTCCGATGGATAAAGTCAGACGGAATTTTTTCATCAGATATTCTGACCATGTGTATGCCCCATCTGACTTTTTCCGTCGGAAATTCAGACGGAATTAGATAGAGAACATGTTCTCAATTTTTCCGATAAAAAAAATTTCGATCGGAATTTCCGTTCGTCTGGATGCAATTCCGACGGATTAAAACCACGCATGCTCTGAAAAAATTTGACGCATGCGCGGAAGCATAGAACTTCATTTTCTCGGCTCGTCGTAGTGTTTTACGTCACCGCGTTCTTGGCGGTCGAATTTTTGTGTGACCGTGTGTATGCAAGACAGCTAGAGCGGAATTCCGTCGGAACTCCGTCGGAAAAACCCGTCGGAAATTCCGCTCGTGTGTACAAGGCATTATGCAACCATTTTATTTAGTTTTTTTTATTTTTACTTCCCTCCACCTAAAAGATTTCAGTTTGTTGTTCAACTGAGTTGTACAGTTTATAGGTCACATAAGGTGGAAAAAGTTCTGAAATGATTTATCTTTGTCTCATTTGTTTACATCACAAAAACCTGACATTTTAACAGGGGCGTGTAGTAGGGTTGCCACCTTTTCTTCAAGTCAACCCCAAACACTTTATCGGCGCACAGCAGTTTTTTTTATAGTATAAACTATACATATGTTTTGCTATTAAATAACATTTCTAATCATATGAAGTTAATAACAAGAGTCACCTTTACATAAGAATCCCCAGAGTTCCCCTTTTACATCTGAATCCACAGAGTTCACCTACACTGTGATGGGGGACTCTGCAGACTCTGATGTAAGGGAGAACTCTGGGGACTCTAACATAAGGGATTCTCTGGGAACCCTGATTTAAGGGAGAACACTGAGAACTCTGATGTACAGAGAGGACTGATTTAAGGGAGAACACTGAGAACTCTGATGTACAGAGAGGACTGATGTTAGGGGGAACACTAAGAACTCTGATGTACAGAGAGGACTGATGTAAGGGGGTACACTGAGAACTCTGATGTACAGAGAGGACTGATGTAAGGGGGAACACTGAGAACTCTGATGTACAGAGAGGACTGATGTAAGGGGGAACACTGAGAACTCTGATGTACAGAGAGGACTGATGTTAGGGGGAACACTAAGAACTCTGATGTACAGAGAGGACTGATGTAAGGGGGTACACTGAGAACTCTGATGTACAGAGAGGACTGATGTAAGGGGGAACACTGAGAACTCTGATGTACAGAGAGGACTGATGTAAGGGGGAACACTGAGAACTCTGATGTACAGAGAGGATTGATGTAAGGGGGAACACTGAGAACTCTGATGTACAGAGAGGACTGATGTAAGGGGGAACACTGAGAACTCTGATGTACAGAGAGGACTGATGTAAGGGGGAACACTGAGAACTCTGATGTACGGAGAGGACTCTGATGTAAGGGGGAACACTGAGAACTCTGATGTACGGAGAAGACTCTGATGTAAGGGGGAACACTGAGAACTCTGATGTACGGAGAGGACTCTGATGTAAGGGGGAACACTGAGAACTCTGATGTACGGAGAGGACTCTGATGTAAGGGGGAACACTGAGAACTCTGATGTACAGAGAGGACTGATGTAAGGGGGAACACTGAGAACTCTGATGTACGGAGAAGACTCTGATGTAAGGGGGAACACTGTGGCCTCTGGTGTAAAGGGGAACTCTGATGTAAGGGGTGCTCTGAGAACCCTGTATTACTTAGTGTACTAAGTCAGAGGCAAGAGAGAGAAGGGGGGGGAGACTTCAGTCACAGAAAGGGATGGATTGTGAGCTCACCCACCCCTTGGCAGTCAGCACCTCTCATCCAGATGTATTTGAGGCTGCTGGAATTAAAATTTTGGCCCAAACTTTCCTTTTCTGAGGCTCAGCTCTGGGGATTGGAGTGTGGGCAGACACAGAGGGGTAGGGGGAAGAGGTGCAGACCAAGCCCTCTCTCCTCTCCGGTCTGCGTGTGTGTGTGGGGGGGGGGTTGATAGTGTTAGCTTTGGGCAGTGTGAAAGAGTGTAACAGACACTCTCAGCTTAGACAATTGCAGCCAGCAGCCCTGCTGGGAAGCCATAGTCCAGTCTAAATAATGTGTCCGGGTTTCAGGCAGTCTGAAACCCGGACGCATGATTCCGAACCCAAACTGTCCGGGCGAATCCTGGACAGGTGGCAACCCTAGCGTGTAGACTTTTTTATATTTACTGTATGTCCTCAGATTATGACCATCTCCTGCTATTTGTCCTCATTCTCTGACAATCTCCTGTAATATGTCCCCCTTCTCTATCCTCTCTAGTATGTTCACATTCTCTGACTATGTCCTCTAGTATGTCCCCAGTCTCAGATCATCTCCAGTAGTAGGTCCCCAGTCTCTAACCACCTCCTCCAGCATTTCTACAGTCTCTGGTCATCTCCTGCAGTATCCCCTGTAGTATCTCCAGTTTCTGACCATCTCCATCAGTATGTCCCCAGTCTCTGACCATAGTACAGTATTTCACAAAAGTGAGTACACCCCTCACATTTTTGTAAATATTTTATTCTATCTTTTCATGTGACAACACTGAAGAAATGACACTTTGCTACAATGTAAAGTAGTGAGTGTACAGCTTGTATAACAGTGTACATTTGCTGTCCCCTCAAAATAACTCAACACACCTCCATTAATGTCTAAACTGCTGGCAACAAAAGTGAGTACACCCCTAAGCGAAAATGTCCAAATTCGCCCTAATTAGCTATTTTCCCTCCCCGGTGTCATGTGACTCGTTAGTGTTACAAGTTCTCAGGTGTGAATGAGAAGCAGGTGTGTTAAAGCCTCGGGGGGGGCGATATCGCAGGCTCCCTGGACAGGTAAGTGTCCTTATTAAAAGTCAGCAGCTACAGTGTTTGTAGCTGCTGACTTTTAAAAAAAAAAATGTTTGCAACTGGAACACCGCTTTAAGTTTGGTGTTATCGCTCTCACTCTCTCATACTGGTCACTGGAAGTTTAACATGGCACCTCATGGCAAAGAACTCTCTGAGGATCTGAAAAAAAGAATTGTTGCTCTACATAAAGATGGCCTAGGCTATAAAAAGATTGCCAAGACCCTGAAACTGAGCTGCAGCACGGTGGCCAAAACCACACAGCGGTTTAACAGGACAGGTTCCACTCAGAGCGGGCCTCGCCATGGTCGACCAAAGAAGTTGAGTGTACGTGCTCAGCGTCATATCCAGAGGTTGTCTTTAGGAAATAGATGTATGAGTGCTGCCAGCATTGCTGCAGAGACTGAAGGGGTGGGGGGTCAGCCTGTCAGTGCTCAGACCATATGCCGCACACTGCATCAAATTGGTCTGCATGGCTGTCATTCCAGAGGGAAGCCTCTTCTAAAGATGATGCACAAGAAAACCCCCAAACTGTTTACTGAAGACAAGCAGACTAAGAACATGGATTACTGGAACAATGTCCTGTGGTCTGATGAGACCAAGATAAACTTATTTGGCTCAGATGGTGTCACGTGTGTGTGGCGGCAACCAGGTGAGAAGTACAAAGACAAGTGTGTCTTGCTGTAGGTCAAGCATGGTGGTGGGAGTGTCATGGTCTGGGGCTGCATGAGTGCTGCCGGCACTGGGGAGCTACAGTTCATTGAGGGAACCATGAATGCCAACATGTACTGTGACATACTGAAGCAGAGCATGATCCCCTCCCTTTGGAGACTGGGTCGCAGGGCAGTATTCCAACATGATAACGACCCCAAACACACCTCCAAGACGACCACTGCCTTGCTAAAGAAGCTGAGGGTAAAGGTGATGGATTGGCCAAGCATGTCTTCAGACCTAAACCCTATTGAGCATCTGTGGGGCATCCTCAAATGGGAGGTGGAGGAGCACAAGGTCTCCAACATCCACCAGCGCCGCCGCCGCAATGTCGTCATGGAGGAGTGGAAGAGGACTCCAGTGGCAACCTGTGAAGCTCTGGTGAACTCCATGCCCAGGAGGGTTAAGGCAGTGCTGGAAAATAATGGTCGCCACACAAAATACTGACAATTTGGGCCCAATTTGGACATTTTCACTTAGGGGTGTACTCACTTTTGTTGCCAGCGGTTTAGACATTAATGGCTGTGTGTTGAGTTATTTTGAGGGGACAGCAAATTTACACTGTTATACAAGCTGTACACTCACTACTTTACATTGTAGCAAAGTGTCATTTCTTCAGTGTTGTCACATGAAAAGATAGAATAAAATATTTACTAAAATGTGAGGGGCGTACTCACTTTTGTGAGATACTGTATGTTCTCAGCCTTTGCAAGTCCTCTAAAGCATTACATATACTAAATGTTATGTGCTGTCTGTTATAAAAACGGAGACTGCAATTGAGGCCCCTCATTTTCAGTAAGTTTATCACCAATACTAAAGCATAAGAACTGTAAATTGTAAAAGTTTTTGGCACTATTTAAAAAAAGCAACATATTTTTCAGTTTGCTCTCTTTAATTTGTAACTTTATTTCCAACGGCAGTTATTATCAGAAGCCTCTACAATATAAAAGCATATAAAAAGCATGCAGGGTCTTACTTCATATTATGCTTCCCCTGTATGGACAGCACAGGGTTAAAGCCTTGTGTGGGCTGTTTGTTCCAGGTCAGCTTTGTTAACACTAATCCAGATGTACTATCTGCTAAGCGAACCTCATAATCATCTCTTGGTGGACAAGACAGGCATAAGTTAAAGACACAATCAACAAGCCCAGGCAGCATTTGTTTGGAAATCAGGGATAATGGCTCTGACAGATCAAACCTGCTGAAGACGAACAGATACAAAGTTAAGACTATACTGTGGAATCCAAGGGATTTCATGAGTGTTTTTTTTTTCTAAATATATTATTTTTTTATCTTTACCTGTCTAATGTTTGAGGTATGATTAAAATGGAAAATTGTATACTCACCTTTCCGTAATTTTCCTTTCCTGTCGCATCTTCATGGCAGCATACACCTTTGGGGTTGTGGCTCCGCCCCTACAACCTGATAGGACTGTATACAATTTTCCATTTTTCTGTCGCATCATGGCAGCATACACCTTTGGGTGAATAACTCGCAGACTGGGTGGGTCTGAGCATAAAGACATTTTTTTATTTACATGGAATAGAGGTGTTGGACTGAATAATTGCTCGTCCAAACTCTGCCGTGGACAATCTGGCAGGGTCCACCTTGTAATGAGAAATAAAGGTATTCCTTGAGGACCAGGTCGCTGCTCGGCAAATAGTTTCCGAGGACACTCTGCAGTAGGCCGCCCAGGAGGTCGCCATTGCCCTTGTAGAATGTGCCTTTAAGCCCTCAGGTATTTGTGTTTGACTCAGTGAATAAGCCTTTTTGATGATCTTCACCAGCCATGCTGCGATGGTGCGAGAGGTTGCTGCTTGACCTCTTCTAAAGCCGTGTGGGATGACCAGGAGGTTTTTCTGACTTTCCTAAGGTCGTTTGTTGTTGACAGGTAGGTTAGAATGTTAGTTCTTACTTCCAGCGGATGTGGATCCCCTTGTTCTGTGGAGAGAGCAGGAAGGTTAATCTCCTGATTGAAGTGGAAGGAGGATGACACCTTCGGAATAAACCGATCGGATGGTCTTAGGACTACTTTATCTGGGTAGACAATCAAGTATGGTTCTTTTGCCAGTAGAGCTTGCATCTCTGAGACTCTCTTGGCTGATGTAATTGCAATTAAGAAAGTGACTTTGAGTGTTAAGTCCCATAAGGAGATGTTTTCTAATGGAAAGAATGGTTCGTGTGATAGAACTTCTAGTACGACCGAAAGATCCCAAGTCGGGAAGGAAGGCTTTCTGGGAGGCCTTATCTTTAGGCAGGCCCTCTGGAACTGAATAACTAGGGGCTCTTGCGCCCACTTGATTCCTGTCATAGCTGATAATGCTGACACGTGAACTTTTAATGTACTTGATCCAAGGCCTTTCTCTAGGCCTAACTGGAGAAACTCAAGGATTTGCGCAACTGTTGGAGATGATGGGTTCCAGTTTTGTTGCTGTGCAACTGAGAGAAACTTCTTCCAGATCCTCTTATAGGTGCTGTTGGTGGTGCATCTTCTGGCTTGAAGAAGAGTTTCTACCACTTTTTGGGAGCAACCTTGGTTCAAGAACCTAGCCCTTTCAATCTCCAGGCTGTCAGATGCATCCTTTCCGGGGATGGATGAAGAAGTTGCCCCTGGGAGAGTAGATCCGCTGCTGGTGGAAGCGGTAAGGGTCTCGCTGTATTCAGCTGAAGGAGAGTGGTAAACCATGGTCGTCTCGGCCAAAAGGGAAGGACTGTTATCACTGTGGAGGATGACCTCTTGAGCCTGAGAAGAAATCTCGGTATGAGAGGTGTCGGGGGAAGATGTAACCCAGATGGAAGTTCCACTCGTGTTGTAGGCAATCTGTCCCCTCCGCTAATGGGCAAGGGGTTCTTGTCAGGTACCTCCTGCACTTTGCATTGTTTGGAGTTGCTGCCAGGTCTATATCCGGCATGCCCCAATTTCTTGCTATGAGGGAAAAGGCTTGGTGACTCATAGCTCATTCGTTGTTGGAAACTAAGTTTCTGCTTAGCGTGTCGGCCAGTTGGATCTGGGTTCCTGGGACATACATCGCCCTTAACCTGATAGATTCACTTGCGCCCATTCAAGGACTGGGCGGACTTCCTGCATCATGGATCGGCTTTTGGTGCCTCCTTGCCTGTTGATATAGGCAACTGCTACCCTGTTGTCCATCTTCAACAGGACTTCTTTCCTTTTCAGGAGGGGACTGAAAGCTAGTGGAGCCTGGAAAGCTGCTTTCATCTCTAGGATGTTCGATACCACATCCTGTGTCTCGTAAGACCACCGGCCTTGGACTGCGAGATGCTGGTAGTGTGCTTCCCAGCCTTCCCTGCTGGCATCCGAAGTAATCACCTCCTGGGGAGGGGTAACTATGCGTTTGTACCTTTTTTAGGTTGTGCAATCGGGTCCACCACCATAGTGATTGTTTGACCTTCTTTTGGATGTTGATTCGCTGAGACATCGATACCCCGTTCCACTGTCTCAAAAGACATCTGGAGAGGTCTTGTGTTCCATTGGGCCCATTGGACCATAGAAATGGTTGCTGATAGCGACCCCATGATGCTGAGACACTCTCTGGCTGGGAGTGTGTTGGATAAGAGTAATCTCTTTGCCCTCTGGATTATGATGGGAATTTTCTCTTGAGGGAGTTGTATGGTGTTGAGTCTGGTATCCAGTTCTGCCCCCAGGAAGACCATTCTCTGAGTAGGTTGGAGATTGCTTTTCTTCCAGTTTATCAGCCAGGTGGATGTTAGAGTGTCTTGTGGAGTAAAAGAGACTCTTGGTTGTCTGCAAGCAATAGGATGTCGTCCAGATAATGGTGGACTCTCAATCCTTGCTCCCTTAGTAGAGCTATCACTGGTAGCAGGACCTTGGTAAATGTTCTGGGAGCGGTAGAAATCCCGAACAGAAGACTTTGAAACTGAAAGTGTTGGTGGTTTACCGAGAAGCGGAGAAACTTCTGGAATGCGGTGTGAATGGGAACATGCAGGTAAGCATCCTTTAAATCCACAGAGAACATCCAATCGCCGACATTTATGGCATAGAGGATTGACTGTAGACTTTCCATCTTGAAAGTCTCCACCAGGATTGAGCGATTGAGACTTTTTAGGTCTAGGGCAGGGCGCAGATCCCCGGTCTTTTTCTTTTTCAAAAACAGAGGGGAGTAGAAATCTTTTCCCCTTTGTGGAGGTGGGACTTCCACTATGGCCTGTTTTTGGATTAGATCTTGGACATATTCTGCCAATATGAGCTTCTTTTCCCTGGATGTTGGAATTCTGGTTTTGACGAATTGGTCTCTGGGAGGTCGATTCTTGAACCTCCATTTGTGTCCGTCTTGGACAGTAGCCACTGTCCATGGGTCTCTTATTATCTCCGCCCAAACCTGCTTGAAGTCCTTTAGTCTGGCTCCTACTACAGCTGGTTGGGCGGACGCATCTTCAAAAAGACTTTTGGTCCCCTGGGGTAGGGATCTTGGACTTCTGGAGTTTTAGGAAGGATAACTGTGGATTCTTCCAATTTTTCCTGTACTCCCTTCCGGGCTTATAGGACTTTGCCTCCCTGTATTTATCTGGGAGGTTCCGTCTGAACGTAGGTGGCCTTTTTTGTCTAGGCCTTCTGTCTGAAGGATTGAGTCCAGACTTTCCGCCGGTGACTTCTGAAATGGCCGAGTCCAGCTTCTCCCCGAAGAGGTTTGAGCCGTCAAATGGGATCCTACACCAGTTGGACTTTGAGGAGGGGTCTGCTGACCATGGTTTTAGCCAGAATGCCCTCCTGGCCATCACTGAGCCTAACATTACTCTGGATGTTGACTTTATGATGTCTACAGAGGCTTCTGCGACAAAATCGCCTGCAAGGCTGAGTTCCCGGAGAGCTGTGATTACTCGCTCTTGTTCCGTGCCTTCTGCTACCAACTTCTCAGCGTTGGAGGACCAGCTTGAGATAGCCCTTCCCACTGCTGCTAGCGTTATTGCTGGTCTGCAGGCACCACCTGCGGATAGGTAGGCTCTTTTAAGATCCAGATCGATCTTTCTGTCTAATACATCCTTAAATGTGACCGCATCTTCTATTGGAAGAGTTACGTGCCGGGCTAGGCGCATCAGGGAGGAGTCTACCACTGGTGGTGTTACTAGTGGATTGACACTGGATTCCTTTAGCGGATACAGTTTGGCAAGTCTGTTGCTGAGACTGGTCTTCTTCTCAGGTTTTTGCCATTCATCTTTAATTAAGTCTTCCAGTTCTTCGATAAATGGAAAGGTTTCTGGTTCTTTTTTGAGATTCGGAAAATATTTATTCGCTTTTTGCAGAGTTTCTTTTTCCTCTTCCCATTCTATAGCTTCCTTCACTGTTTTTCTGAAGGGTTCTATAAGTGAGAAGTCAAACCCGGTGGATACCTCCAAGTCCTCATTGTCAGATAGGGGTTCTGACTTTTTAGATGTGGAGGGAGTCGCAGGTGAAGTGCCTTGCACTGATCTGCTTGATTCAGATTCTGCGATTTGCAGGGATGTAAATATAGCCGGCTCTCTGCTTGTGTCTCTCTCTCTCTAGTTGCTTCGTCCAAGCATGTGCGACAGGCCAGCTTGTCCAGAAGTGCTATGGCACCACAAACCCAGCATGAATTCCCTGATGGACGGGAACGCTGAGGGGGAGGAGAGCGTCTGCGTGAAAGAGACCTCCTGTAGGAGTGTCTGTGCCGTGAATGGGATTTTGAACGGCTCCTTCAGCGACTTCGTCTTGTGCGTGAGCGACTTCTACCATGATCTGAGCGGCTTTGTCTATGGCTTGGGCTCCTTCTAGATGGCTCTTGTCGTCTTGAATCCGACGATCTGGCCGACCTGATAGGGCTGTCCAATTTAGACAGCATTAGTGACAGGCTCTCTTTTTCAGTCTTCACTACTTACCAATCTTCCCCCCCCCCACCACCTATTAGGCTGGTGATGGTCAACCGGGGCAGCGACCTCCATGAGGAGTGATATAGTCCCCCCTACAACAGATAGTAGGAAATGAGCATGCAGGCAGTAGGTAAGGTGAAACCCAGTAAAGGAAAAAATAGATCCAGGAAGCTTACCTTAAGGAAGAGACAGTGGTGTAATCTATCCCACCGAAAACGCTGTTGACAGGTGCAGTGTTCAAGACAAAAAACAGCAGAAAGGATTTGGTTTTTAAAACTGCCGCCGTCACCCAGTGATGACGTCATGACCGCACATGCTCTGTAGCGTCGTGAGCGAGCCGGCGCCATCTTGGAAACTGGCATACACAGGGAATTACATTGGAGAGCTTGAGGAATACCTCTATTGCTATGGGACTACAGGTCGCAGAAAGCCCGATTTTATACAGACACCCAGGAAAGCTGGAGGCCGCTATAGAGACCTGATTAAGGTCTGTGAAGAGCTGGCAGTTATCGGCCGGGATGCTTGTGGGACTACAAGGCTCAGGTTAGTGAAAAAGGGTGCACAGAGGAGCTGGAGGTTGCTGCATAATAAACCTATTTAAGGTTTGTAAGAAAGAAACTGGCACATATCCCTGAGACCATCAGAGTGGGGTTCCTTCCATAGAGCTCATTTAGAGGCTGTACAGGATAGGACTTCCACCCAGGAGAGGCTAGAACCTGGCTGGGGCGAAGCGGTAAGGGGGTTCTTCATCTTTGATGTCCTTGTCAGGTCTTAGGTGAGGGAAAAAAAAGAGAATACCTGGGCGGGGGCCCGCCCTGGGCTTAATAGCTAAACGGTCCTATCAGGTTGTGGGGGCGGAGCCACAACCCCAAAGGTGTATGCTGCCATGATGCGACAGGAAAATACACTGCAGTACTATCTATGGTAAGAGGCTTTTTCATACGAAACAGCAGAAACTGGAACAAATATGATAAATTATTTTCGTTAAAAAAAGTGGTTAAAAAAAAAATATATATATATAATTTATCTTTTAATTGTTGCTTCAAAAATCTTGGTTTATTAGTATTGGAAAATTTCAGTTGAAGAGGACCTCCCCAGATAGGACTCCTGGTCTGATATTAAAATTTTTCAACCTTTAGCTGTCCTGGTCAGATTTAAAGCGGAGGTCCACCCTGAAAAAATGTTTACATTAAAAATCCTAAAAAAATAAACAAAAAAAAATACTCACCCTAAATGCCTGTTGCTATGCGGAAGTCCCCTAATCTGCCTCTAATGTTCCTCTTCTCGTCCGCGCTGGATCTCCTTCCGCTTCCTCTTCTTGTGAATGGGGCGCGCTGCCTTCTGGGAACTGTGTGTATCCCAGGAGGCAAGCGAGTGGCGCATGCGCAGTAGGAAACGGGCAGTGAAGCCTTACGGCTTCACTGCCTGTTTCCCTTACTCAGGATGGAGGAGCCGGGACCTGCCAGCAGCGATCGATCGCCGTGGCGGGACCGACATCGCGGGTGAGTAGGACAGGTAAGTGTCCTTATTAAAAGTCAGCAGCTACACTGTTAGTAGCTGCTGACTTTATTTTTTTTGGCTGCACCTCCGCTTTAATAGGCTTGATCCCTGTTAGATATAGCATTGATGTTACCTAGTTACAAAATTGTTTCATTTCACAGGTTGAAAAAAGACAAGAGTTCAAATAGTTCAGGGGTCTCCAAACTTTCTAAACAAAAGGGCAAGTTTATTGTCCTTCAGACTCCATGGGGGCCAGACTGTTGCCAGCGGGAATGGAAATTTTCCTGGCATCAATGGGAGTAAACATCGCCACAGGGGAAAGAAATTTGCCCCATGTTTGTTATTATTGGGAAGAATCGTGCCCCATTGTTGGTATCATTGGTAGGAATAGTGTCCCATTGTTGGTATCATTGGGAGAAATGGTGCCCCATTGTTGGTATCATTAATAGGAATCGTGTCCCATTGTTGGTATCATTGGTAGAAATAGTGTCCCATTGTTGGTATCATTGGCAGGAATAGTGTCCCATTGTTGTTATCATTGGTAGGAATAGTGTCCCATTGTTGTTATCATTGGTAGGAATAGTGTCCCATTGTTGTTATCATTGGTAGGAATAGTGTTCCATTGTTGTTATCATTGGTAGGAATAGTGTTCCATTGTTGTTATCATTGGTAGGAATAGTGTCCCATTGTTGTTATCATTGGTAGAAATAGTGTCCCATTGTTGGTATCATTGGGAGAAATGTTGCCCCATTGTTGGTATCATCGATATGAATTTTGTCCGATTGTTGGTATCATTGGTAGGAATAGTACCCCATTGTTGGTATCATTGGGAGAAATGGTGCCCCATTGTTGTCAGTTGGCAGAACAGTGTCTTGTATCAGTAGGAGAATGAGTGCCCCAAGGGCCAGATAAAGGCAAACAAAGGGCCGCAGTTTGGAGACCACTGATCTAGTTCAACCAATAGTAAAATAAATGAATAGAATAAATACATAGAAAACCTCTGTAGCGGCCTCACCCCGACCTCTTTAGCTAGGGGTATGTCGAGCGACAGAGTGAGGTGCGCTACGGCCCATGTCCTCCCCATGTATGTGGGTGAGGTGAAGGCCAATATCAATCTTTTCCTCGGGCCAAATGTGTGCTGGTTATGAGGGTCAGTCCTTCCGTGCCGGAATCTCCCTTTGTTCCCATCAACAGAGTCCATACACCCATCAAAGTCCAAACTCAGGTTTATTGCGTATCTCCACATACAGTCAAATGCAACGGCATGATACGATGGGGAAGCAGGTCGAGGCACTGTACAGGTTCCTAGTCCCTACACTCCCTGTGCTATGACCAGGGGTTGCAGGAGTCTTGATGAAAGCTCCTCCGCTGCGCTGTAGCCCATATCAGGGGAAGATGTCCTCCAAGGGAGTTACCGAAGGCCCATCCGTCACCGGGTTGACGCTACACCGGGTCTTCGGATGGGTGACCCCCCCCCCAGCCTCCTCACCTCAGATGCGGGTCCCCTCGCAAGGGGCGCCCTGGAGCAACTTCACCCTCGCGGGACCCAGTCGGAGTCACCGGGTCCCAGGCCTCCTCAATAGTACCTCACCCCAGGCTGAAGGTGCCTGGGATGGACTCCATCTTCATTCCGGCCAGGCCTTGGGCGCCTAGGCCGGAACCTTGAACCGCCCGCACCCAGGCCTAAGGTGCCTGGGTGCGTGAAGAGATCATCCCCGAAAAAACGACCTCGTGGCGAGAGCGTCTCCCCCTTTTATCTCCTCCCATCGACACCACGGCGGGTTCCCCGCCCCAGCCGTACCATCTCCAGGAAGGAACCAAAAAAAGGGTAACACTGTGATAGCGATTCTACCTCGAGCCAGCAGGTACACTGACACCCACTGGTCAAGGAGAATATCGCACCACCCAATCCTCCACGAATAACAAAAAGGGGTCTGAACCCTAACATAATTACACACCTGGGTCACACTACCCCCAGGTGTATCCCACTAAATTGAGGACCCCGCTACACCTCTATATACAGAACGCTATACCAACAGATGATCCAGAGGAAGGTAAACAAAAAACGTTAAGCATGGTCCAATTTGCAACCGTAAGGGGAAAAAAATCCTAATTCCCTGAAGGTAATCAGATTTCCTGACGGCTCCATGTCGGCACAGCTGGGTGAGGCTCCGCCCACCCCTATGTAATTAGGACTTAACTATTTCACTCACCTCAGCCTCAGCGTTCTTCTCCTTTCCTCCTACGTGCAGGACGTAGGTGTGCTCCTCTACCTAGCTGGTCTAAATGGCTGGCGGGCCATCCATACGTGTGGATGAAGCTGGATGAAATCCCTGGTGTCTCGTCTAAATGACCCTAATCCAGGGAGCCCCGCTGCTGGTCCTCGGGGAGGCTTTATCATGGCTAACAGCCATGTCTGGGGTCCGCAAGGTCCAAAAAAGATGGACAGCGGTCATGGCAGAGTGCTCCCCTATACTGTGCCAGTGTCGACGGTCGGATGACGGAGGTTGGATGAGCTAAATGCTTTGTATCCAATGTATGCTGCATTACTGGACAGGGAGTACTCTGCATAACAGATACACAAAGTAACACTTTGTCTGTTCACACATGACTATAATCTGTTGGTGGCTTCTCATGTTTGCTTACTGTCGTGCCATTATGAGAAACCCCCTCCAAAGACCAGCATTTTCCAAAGAAGGTAGTTGGAGCCACCTGGGATGTCTACTGGATCCAGGCATGGCCTGTGGAGATATGGGATATCCTTGTATTTTTCTATGTGATCTTTGGTTTTCCTCAAAAAAAAAAAAAAGGAAGAAAAAAGAGTATGTTTATGATGTCTACAATTCCCTTGTTTTGTGTACACTGCAGATGGTTGTAATTTTGTTACAAATTCCTACCTTTTTGTTGGTGTTCTGAAACAAACTTTTTCATCATGACCTGATTCCTCCAGCATTAGATTCTAGCCCAATTAACCTCCACCTGGTTAACAGGGCTGTAGATGGAAGCTTCTGCCTCCCTCTAGCTGTGGTTAACCCCTCAGGGTTTGTTACTAAACAAGCTATTTACTGCATTTAACCGTTTTTTTCCCTTGTCCAGGGTCGCACTGGATTGCAGGAATGAGGCTGTGCTATTCAGCTTTGTCTCCCGCTGGTCAGTCTCGATTCCGGTCGCGATTTTCAGAGACATCTGTGCAAGTCTCTGTGCAGATGTCAATATAGGTTGCAACCCAAAACCACAAAGGTAGTACAAAACTGCCTTTTTGAAGTTGGTGCAGTGCCGCTGATGCAGCGTTGCACCGATTAGGGCGGTGCGATTGCCGCTTATTTTTCAGGCGATTTGACTGGTCGGGTCGCCTGACAAAAATGCACCAGTGTGATCGGGGGCTATGGGTTGGTTTGCTGAATGGTGCGCAAGCCCTGTGGTGAGGTCATCTATTAGTGTTTACCAATCTCAGAACGAACATACTTCAGGCCCTTCAATAAGAAGACATGGATGAACATGAAGGAGCAGTCTCATAGCTTTCCCAAGCAAACATCCCTCCTCAAGCTCTATAAGAGGAATACACGGATGGGCATGACAGTATGTATCCCACTGGCTTAAACAGCCGGAGAGGAGGGGGACACCTAAAAGGTGTCACACCCAATAAACAAATTGCCAATACGCTCTAAAGGGGTGTTTTCAGCTCACCCTGTGAAAGGGTTATTTGCTCTGACAATGAGAACCTGCCTGTCCATACCAGGTGAAGCAGCCCATTTTCCAAACTTCCAGATTGACATGACTGCACACAGTCTGCTTTGTTCAAGCAACCAAGGATAAGGATGATGGCACCTAACAGGTTGTCGCATTCATGCAATATGTGGTCAATACACTCTAAAAGAGTGTTTCCACTCACCCTGTGAAGTCTCCAAGCCTTCTCAAGCAAACAATCCACTTCAGATCCTTCCAAAGAGAAACAGACGAATATGACTGCAAGGATTGTGCCTAGGTCAAGCAACCTAGGATAAAGATGACGACGGCACCTAACCAATTGTCACAATTAAGCAGATGGTCAAGACACTCTAAAGGAATGACTAGATTCGTCTCGTGCGGGGACCCTCTGTTTGGCCTTCTTTCAGGACCTGCTCAGGCCAATCCATTCTCTCCAGTCTCTTCTAAACAGGAAAAAGAGGACGACCTGTGTCCAGATTGTTAAGGTTGGTCAAATGCCTGTGTATAGAGGTGAAACTTTGAAAGTATTTTAAGTATTTCCAGAAGACAGCTGGATGTGGAATGGATCAAATGCCTGTTCGTCAAGATGGGAGGATATCGTCACAGCAGGACGTCAAAGTTATGCCCTTTTGAACGAATAGAGGTCCAGGGGTTGGGATCACCCCGCTGGTCAGTATGTGTCCCTTGTGGGATTGGCCATTTACATGACCTTACCATCAGAAGGTGTGACCCTCAAGGACAAACGCGATTACTGCATTTTTTCTTAATTGCAGAAGGGCAAGCCTAAATTTAATAGTGGCCAGTTTGGTTTCCTGCCTCGAGATGAAGGTCTACTGAGTTAAAGAAGACCAAAAACTCAAGAGTCAGCTTCCACGCTCACGCTCACGCCAGAGAGCGTAGCTCCTGCGCTTTTCTGGATGGGAGTCCAGGAAAGACAAGGAAGCCAATGCATAGACCAAGAAGTCAATAAAAACTTCAATGTCAGGATGCTCTCTGTTATTTTGGGATTGTCCAACCCATACATGCCCTAGGGGGCACTATGTGGTTCCTCTGTGAACATAGGGATGGCTTGGGGATGGACACCTCATCCCCTAAGGAAAGCGTTTTGGTCCATATTGGGAGATCTGTCATCCTTCACGTCTCAGATTGAGCCATAGAAATCGCCTCGCCCCAGCAGCTCAGACGACCTGGTGGTGCAGTCAGATACCAGCCAATGTAGGGGAGCCCTACTTCAGGAACAATGAGCTCAGGACCAATGGTCTTTTGTGAAGGATCCAAGACTCCGTCTTGGAGTTGAAGGCAGCCTTTTCAGGCTCTTAGCCTTCAGTCACTTCATCCAGAGTAAGCCTGTGCTGGGAAAGTTGGACAGTACAACGACTGTGGCCTACATCTGGAAACAAGGCTCAGTCTCTCACTTATGAAGTTTTCTCTAATTCTAGAATTCACCAAGTCAATCCTCCCAACGAACTGCGACCTATGTGCCTGGTCGGAAGAATCTTCAGACAAACTATTTGTCCAGGTCAAGTCTGGACGACAATGGATGATCCAGACTACTGCGAGTCTTTCGAGAACTAACAGAGCTTGGTGTTTTGTCTGCCAGAGGTAGACCGCTTACATTTCCAGTCGGCACTAGGGATGAGCTCGGTGTTCGAGTCGAACATACGTTCGACTCGAACATCGGCTGTTCGATCGTTCGACAAAGATCGAACGATTTGGGCCGTTCGCGCCTAATTCGAGTGACGCGAACGGCCCACAATGCACTACGCCATCGCAGTGTCATCCAGGCGCTGTGATTGGCCAAGCATGCACTGTGACCCCGCATGCTTGGCCAATCACAGCGCCGGCAGCGAGGAGAGCAATGATTGGCCACAGGCAGGATGCCTGTGGCCAATTATTGCTGAGGGTGTTTAGTACACGCCCCACACTATAAAAGGCCGCCAGCACGGCGGCCTAGTGTAGTGTGTTCCGGAGCAGGGAAAGAGAAGCATAGGCAGGGACAGTGACATTTATTTTTTCTTGCTTAACCTGGATTCCTTTAGTTTAGGGAAAGAGAAGGATAGGTAGGGAGAGTGTCAGTGTGTTTTACTGTACGAATCCTTGTTTCTAGGGACAGGGAAGGACAGTGAGGGAAATTCTCCTTGTGCTATAGTGTGCTTTAAAAAAACATTTTTTCTAGGGACAGAAAACTATAGGTAGGGAGAGTGTCAGTGTGTTTTACTGTACGAATCCTTGTTTCTAGGGACAGGGAAGGACAGTGAGGGAAATTCTCCTTGTGCTATAGTGTGCTTTAAAAAAAATTTTTTCTAGGGACAGAAAACTATAGGTAGGGAGAGTGTCAGTGTGTTTTACTGTACGAATCCTTGTTTCTAGGGACAGGGAAGGACAGTGAGGGAAATTCTCCTTGTGCTATAGTGTGCTTTAAAAAAACATTTTTTCTAGGGACAGAAAACTATAGGTAGGGAGAGTGTCAGTGTGTTTTACTGTACGAATCCTTGTTTCTAGGGACAGGGAAGGACAGTGAGGGAAATTCTCCTTGTGCTATAGTGTGCTTTAAAAAAACATTTTTTCTAGGGACAGAAAACTATAGGTAGGGAGAGTGTCAGTGTGTTTTACTGTACGAATCCTTGTTTCTAGGGACAGGGAAGGACAGTGAGGGAAATTCTCCTTGTGCTATAGTGTGCTTTAAAAAAACATTTTTTCTAGGGACAGAAAACTATAGGTAGGGAGAGTGTCAGTGTGTTTTACTGTACGAATCCTTGTTTCTAGGGACAGGGAAGGACAGTGAGGGAAATTCTCCTTGTGCTATAGTGTGCTTTAAAAAAACATTTTTTCTAGGGACAGAAAACTATAGGTAGGGAGAGTGTCAGTGTGTTTTACTGTACGAATCCTTGTTTCTAGGGACAGGGAAGGACAGTGAGGGAAATTCTCCTTGTGCTATAGTGTGCTTTAAAAAAACATTTTTTCTAGGGACATTAAACTATAGGTAGGGAGAGTGTCAGTGTGTTTTACTGTACGAATCCTTGTTTCTAGGGACAGGGAAGGACAGTGAGGGAAATTCTCCTTGTGCTATAGTGTGCTTTAAAAAAACATTTTTTCTAGGGACAGAAAACTATAGGTAGGGAGAGTGTCAGTGTGTTTTACTGTACGAATCCTTGTTTCTAGGGACAGGGAAGGACAGTGAGGGAAATTCTCCTTGTGCTATAGTGTGCTTTAAAAAAACATTTTTTCTAGGGACAGAAAACTATAGGTAGGGAGAGTGTCAGTGTGTTTTACTGTACGAATCCTTGTTTCTAGGGACAGGGAAGGACAGTGAGGGAAATTCTCCTTGTGCTATAGTGTGCTAAAGCATTCCTCATCAACCATCTTTGAAATCCTTGTTTTTTGGACAGTCAGGGAAATTGTCGTTGTGCTATTCTGTGCAAAAGCAATCATCCTCAACCATATTTAGAAATCCTTAAGTAAAGGGACAGAGAAGGACACCTGAAGGTAGCCCTTATTGCTTTTTTCCCATCTCCCTGCAGGCCATCTATTAGAATGTCTGGAAGGCAAACAAGGCGAGGCAGACAGTCAGGAGGCAATAAAAGAGGGCAAGCAGGCTCTGTGTCTGGGGACAACAGTGCTGGTCGTGGACGCGGTGCATTGTCATCAGCACAAGGCCATGGGACATGCTTGTCCTTCTTTTCGGCAGCTGGACATGTTGAGCCACATCATGCCGAAGACTTGGTAGAGTGGATGAGCAAGCCCTCCTCCTCCTCCTCATCCTCTCTCACCCAGGCTCAGGGTACTGGCAAAGCAGCTGCCAAAGCGTCCTCTTCCCTGGTATCAATGTCAGACTCATCATCAGTCACTCCTTCCCTAGACCCACCATGTCCTCCTCCTGAGGAGTCCCCCGAACTGTTTGAGCACAGTGTTGGGTACATGCTCCAGGAGGATGCCCAGCGTTTCGAAGGGTCTGATGATGAAACCCAGCTACAGGAAGGCAGTAGCGTGAGAGCAGACAGAGGGGATGCTCAAGAAGGACACCAATCTGGCAGTCATGTTCCAGCAGCTGCAGCATACTGCCAGATTGGCTCCAGTGATGAGGAGGGAGGGGATGATGAGGTCACTGACTCCACGTGGGTGCCTAATAGGAGAGAGGAGGAGGAGGAGGATGAGGAGGAGGCACATCTCCAACGAGGCAGGATGCCCTTTGGTGGCCAGCGTAAGGGCAGTACACCGACGGAATCACACCGCAGAGCTCTGCCTGTGCAGGGCGCTGCCTCTGCCCGTCATTCAAAAAGTTCTTTGGTGTGGGCCTTTTTTGAGGCTAGTGCATCAGATCGCACAGCTGCTGTTTGCAACATATGTCTCAAGCGTATATCGCGTGGCCAAAACATCAGCCGCTTGGGTACCACATGCCTGACCAGACATATGTTGACCTGCCATGCAGCTCGTTGGCAAGCCTACCTCAAAGACCCACACCAAAGAACAAAGCGGACCTCTCCTTGCAACGCATCAGCTGGGATCTCCAACCCCACTATAACTTCAGTCCTCTCTGAAACATGCACTGAGAGGAATGAAGGTGTAGAATTAGGTGTGTCACAGCCAAGTACTTGCGGCCACTCTGCTAGCAGTACACCGACGTCCGATTCTAGCAGGCAAATTTCCCTGCCCCAACTGCTGGACCGTCGAAAGAAGTTCACTCCCAGCCATCCACATGCCCAGCGGTTGAATGCTAGCTTGGCTAAATTGCTAGCGCTTCAACTGCTGCCTTTTCAGTTGGTAGACTCGGCCCCCTTCCGTGAGTTTGTGCAATGTGCGGTTCCTCAGTGGCAGGTTCCCAAACGCCACTTTTTCTCACGGAAGGCTATTCCGGCTCTCTACCGGCATGTGGAAGGCAATGTCTTGGCCTCGCTGGACAGGGCGGTCAGCGGTAAGGTGCATATTACCGCTGACTCATGGTCCAGCAGGCATGGACAGGGACGTTACCTTTCTTTCACGGCCCATTGGGTCACTCTTTTGGCAGCTGGGAAGGATGCAGGACAAGGTGCAGTAGTGTTGGAGGTTGTTCCACCGCCACGCCTCCAAAATGCTACTACTGGTTGTGACACACCTCTCTCCTCCACCCCCTCCTCTTCTTCTTCCTCCATGGCCTCTTCCTGTGGTTTGTCCTCTGAACCAGCGGTGCTCCGTAGCCGTTCAAGGGGCTACGCAAGTACGCAGGCAAAAAGATGCCATGCCGTGCTTGCGCTGGTGTGTTTGGGGGACAGAAGCCACACTGGGGCAGAGGTCCTGTCTGCTCTGCAGGGCCAGGCCGAGAGGTGGTTGACGCCACGCCAGCTTAAGCCAGGAATGGTGGTTTGCGACAATGGCACCAACCTCCTCTCCGCCCTCCGACAGGGACAATTGACCCATGTGCCCTGTGTGGCTCACGTCCTTAACCTGGTGGTGCAGCGGTTCTTGGGCAGGTACCCGGGCTTACAGGATGTCCTGAGGCAGGCCAGGAAAGTCTGTGTGCATTTCCGCAGATCTTATAATGCCAGTGCTCGCCTGGCTGAGCTGCAAAAGGAGTTGAACCTGCCCAAGAACCGCCTTATATGTGACATGCCCACCAGGTGGAACTCAACGTTGGCCATGCTGCAGCGGCTGCACACGCAGCAGAGGGCCATCAATGAGTACCTGTGCGACTACGGCACCAGGACAGGGTCAGGGGAGCTTGGTTTTTTTTCTCCACGCCAGTGGGGCATGATCAGGGATGCATGCACTGTCCTGGCACCATTTGAGGAGGCCACGAGGATGGTGAGCAGTGACAGTGCATGCATCAGTGACACTGTACCTCTTGTCCACCTGTTGGAGCACATGCTGCGTGGAATAATGGACAGGGCACTTGAGGCAGAACAGAGGCAGGAAGAGGAGGACTTCCTTGCCTCTCAAGGCCCCCTTTACCCAGACAGTGTTCCTTCTGTCCCACCCATCGCACAGGAAGAGGAGGAGGAGGAGGAGGAGGAGGATTGTGTCAGCATGGAGGTGGAGGCTGGCACTCAGCATCATCAGCAGCAGTCTTTTAGGGATGATTTACAGTCCCAAGAAACCAGTGGACTTGTACGTGGCTGGGAGGAGGTGGCTGCGGATCATGTCGTCCTTAGTGACCCAGAGGACTCCGGAGCGAATGCCTCAGCAAACCTACGCTGCATGGCCTCCCTGATCCTGCAAAGTCTGCGGAAGGATCCTCGTATTCTTCGGATCAAGGAGAGGGACCATTACTGGCTGGCCACTCTCCTTGATCCACGGTACAAGGGTAAGGTTGCGGACCTTATGTTACCGTCGCAGAGGGAGCAGAGGAGACAACTCCAGGAGGCCTTGCAGAAAGGTCTGTGCAACGCGTTCCCAGAGACTGGGAGGTTACAAACTCCTGGTCCTGGACAACGAGTTGCTGAGGCTTCGGGCAGTCAAAGAAGGAGCGGTGGGGAAGGTGGCCGTCTGACCGATGCGTTCAGACAATTCTTTAGTCCGCAGCCCCAAAGTATGATCGGTTCCAGCAACCATCGCCAGCGTCTGATAAACATGGTGCAGGAATATCTAGGGGCAAGGTCAGACTTGGACACCTTCCCCACCGAAAATCCTCTGGCTTACTGGGTCTTGAGGATGGATCACTGGGCAGAGCTTGCACAGTATGCAATTGAGCTACTGGCCTGTCCTGCATCCAGCGTTCTTTCGGAACGCACATTCAGTACTGCTGGAGGATTTGTCACGGATCACAGGGTGCGCCTGTCCACCGACTCGGTTGATCGACTGACTTTCATCAAGATGAACCAGTCTTGGATCACCACCAGCTACCACACACCTGATGCTGATATAACAGACTAATTGATTTTAACATGTCACATCCCTTCAAGACTGATGCTGATGCTGAGTGTCTGTGCTGTTATGTTGACTGGCTATCCTCCTCCTCCGAGTCCTCAATGATACGATTGATGATGATAGCTTGGAAGATCATTTTTGTTTATGGGTGCCGCCACCAGTGGCTAAGGCCCAATTTTTCAGCCCCTGTTTTACAGGGGCGTGTAATTAAAAATTTTTTAGCAATAATTTGCCATAGGGCTCATTGCTGTGCTCCAAGTACAGTATCTGTGAGGGGTTGGAGTGTTGTGGCACCAGTGCCTAAGGCCCAATTTTTCAGCCCCTGTTTAACAGGGGCGTGTCATTACAATTTTTGAAGCAATACTTTGCAACAGGGCTCATTGCTGTGCTCCAAGTACAGTATCTGTGAGGGGTTGTAGTGTTGTGCCACCAGTGGCTAAGGCCCAATTTTTCAGCCCCTGTTTTACAGGGGCGTGTAATTAAAAATTTTTTAGCAATAATTTGCCATAGGGCTCATTGCTGTGCTCCAAGTACAGTATCTGTGAGGGGTTGGAGTGTTGTGGCACCAGTGCCTAAGGCCCAATTTTTCAGCCCCTGTTTAACAGGGGCGTGTCATTACAATTTTTGAAGCAATACTTTGCAACAGGGCTCATTGCTGTGCTCCAAGTACAGTATCTGTGAGGGGTTGTAGTGTTGTGCCACCAGTGGCTAAGGCCCAATTTTTCAGCCCCTGTTTTACAGGGGCGTGTAATTACAATTTTTTTAGCAATAATTTGCCATAGGGCTCATTGCTGTGCTCCAAGTACAGTATCTGTGAGGGGTTGTAGTGTTGTGCCACCAGTGCCTAAGGCCCAATTTTTCAGCCCCTGTTCAACAGGGGCATGTAATTACAATTCTTGATCTAATAATTCACAGCAGGGCCCATTGCTGCACCCACCAAGAGTAACTCTGAGGGCTTACAGTGTTGTGGCAACGCCACCACCACCACCACCACCACGAAAGGCCCAATTTTTCAGCCCCTGTTCAAAAGGGGCATGTAATTACAATTCTTGATCTAATAATTCACAGCAGGGCCCATTCCTGCACCCACCAAGAGTAACTCTGAGGGCTTACAGTGTTGTGGCAACGCCACCACCACCACCACCACGAAAGGCCCAATTTTTCAGCCCCTGTTCAATAGGGGCATGCAATTACAATTCTTGATCTAATAATTCACAGCAGGGCCCATTGCTGCACCCACCAAGAGTAACTGTCAGGGCTTACAGTGTTGTGGCACCAGCACCACCATCAAAGGCCCAATTTTTACTACCACTGTTCAACAATTATATGTAATTACAATTCCTGATATAATAGTTGACAGCAGGGCGTTCCAGCACCAACCAAGAGTAACTGTGAGTGCTTACAGTGTTGTGCCAACACCAACAACTAAGGGGCCTATTTCTGCAGAGTATATACGGCAGGTCCCTACTTTCAAACATCCAACTTACAAACGACTCCTACTTGCAAACGCAAGAAGACAACAGGAAGTGAGAGGAAATCTACCCCTTGGAAGGAAAATTCTCTCCTGTAAGAATTAATATGGGAGAAAGGTGTCTCCTCTGTACTGATGCTTTATCAGCAATCCTTGTTTCAAGAAAAACACCACATTTCAAAAACAGTTGTCATTGGGACGGAAAGTGAGGTGAAATGTTCTGAACAGGGGCACAGACAGCAAAACAAATGTTACAGGGGTGATAACCCTTACCTATGTTTTCCAAAAAGTTTAAAAATAGATTTTTGGGCTGGAGCTACACTTAAACAATGTACCTGTTCAAAATTACAAACAGATTCTACATAAGAACAAACCTACAGTCCCTGTCTTGTATGCACCGCCTGTATACGGCTGTTCAGAGTATATAGGGCCTTTTTTATTTTATGTGCGGGGTTCCCCTTAATATCCATACAAGACCCAAAGGGGCTGGTAATGGGCTGGGGTAGGGGGGGGGGGGGGGTCATGGGGTAGCTATGCCATTTTTCTTAAAGATTTTCATCCATATTACCGGGACCAGACATTACATTAAAGCCGCAAGCAGTTTTAAATGGCTTTTTTTTCCTTCAGAAGTGTCATTTTGTGCAGGGACAGTTCTAAACACGGGAAACGCGTGGCACTTCACAGGCATACTTTAGACACCCCCCAGGTACGATATTTAAAGGAATATTTGACTTTTTTTTTTTCACTTTATGCATCATTAAAATGACTGCTCCCGAAAAACGACCGTTTTTAAAACTTATTTTTGCATTGATACATGTCCCCTGGTGCACAACCCGGGTTCCCAAACCCTTTTTAGGACAATAACATGCATAATAGTTGTTATAATTAGCACTTTAGAATTTGAACGTTCGCATCCATTGTATTTAATAGGGTTCTAATGTTCGTACGAACTTTCGGTCCGTTCGCGGGTTCTGGTGCGAACCGAACCTGGGGGTGTTCGGCTCATCACTAGTCGGCACTAAGTTGCTAAAGTTCCATTCCAGGGCCCAGGATCCACAAGCTCTCAGAGTGGAGGTGCTGACCGCAGAATAATTCGCCAAGACGGCTTATGCCTTTTTCAGCTGCTCCCTCTGATTCTCAGCTTCCAGCTAAGGCTGGGACGAGGGAAGGTGACAGTTTTGGTACCCGCTACTCATCCTGATGAGTGTCAAGGAGTGACGCCCTCTGCCTGGTAGATCAAATCTTCTCCAGTCCCATTCATCCAGCATCCGATAGGCTCAGGCTGATGGCCTGGGTCGGGAGAAGCAGAGCCTAATGGATGTCGAATGCTCTGTGAAGATTTGAATAGTTCTAGGAAACAAGAAAGGACAGCGCTAAGCATGCCTATAGTGGAACAGAGCATATATGCCCAGTATATTCGCTGATCAAGATTTTACGCTGGACTCTTTAGAAACCTGCTTCGGATGTCTACAGGCGTGGCTTGACTTAGTTCTATACGCAAGCATGCTATAGGCATGCATTCTGGCTATCTCTGTCTTCACCGGCATTCAGCAAGCTTCCAAAGCTTAATTATACAGTTTTTCAAAATGCAATTTGGTTGAAGCCCCAAACTTGTTTCCGGAATGAGATATACCAATGCTGATGGATGTTATTTCATCGGATGCCTTCAATCACCCTGTGGTACTTTTTCACTGAAACTGATTTACTGGTGGCAATTACATCGACATTGGTGTCCTTGGGTTTAAAGAACCCATACTCACGTACTTCCCAGACAGGATGGTGCTCATGCCAATGCTTGAATTTGTGCCTAAACTGACTTTCAGAGTTCATAGCACACAAGAGGTTTTCCTCCTACGCTCCCTTTGGGGAGTACTCAAGAAGTTAGCCCATCGGATGTGGGCTAAGCTCTAAAATATTTAAAGTGGAGCTCCACCCTAAAGTGGAACTTCCGCTCATCGGAACCCTCCCCCCCTCCGGTGTCACATTTGGTACCTTTCAGGGGGGAGGGGGTGCAGATACCTGTCTAAGACAGGTATTTGCACCCACTTCCGGGAGTCCTCTCTGCGGGTAGTGCGTCACTTTCCGCCCCCGCCAGTTGTGTTCTGGGAAACACACGGCTCACAGGACACAGCGGGGACCAGTAAGGACGGCGCTGCGCGACTCGTGCATGCCCCGTAGGGAACCGGGCAGTGAAGCCGGAACGCTTCACTTCCTGATTCCATCACCAAGGATGGCGGTGGGGGCAGCAGATAGACGAGCGATTGCTCGTCTTCTGCTACAGACGTTGCTGGACTCCAGGACAGGTAAGTGTCCTAATATTAAAAGTCTGCAGCTGCAGTATTTGTAGCTGCTGGCTTTTAATATTTTTTTAACGGCGGAGCTCTGCTTTAATCAAGGCGACTCCTGCCATCAGGTCTGTACATCTGTTTGTCATTTTCAGGTGGAACACATAATGATTTTACAGCTTCCAGCAAGATTATTATCTCTTGGTTGATAACCTCATCTCCTTGGCCTGCAGGTTGTAGGGCTGGCTGTGCCAGGAGAATCACGGCACTCTCACTAGAAGGGTTTGGACCTTGAGAGTGACAGCAGGCCGGGTGTCTCAAACTATCTGCAATACAACTATGTGGACACCAAAAATATTCATATTCATGACAGTTGAGTTTGTCAAAGGCATCATGGTTTCTGTTACTGTTTTAGTCAGTATTGGAGTGTGTAGCATTATCCCTCCCCTGTTTTGGCTAGTTAATTCCCAGCTGTGCTGACATGGAGCTGTCAGGAAAACGGAAAATTGAATTCAAATACTTACCGTAATTTTCCTTTCCTGACGAGCTCCATATCAGCACAGAACGCACCCAGTTAAGTAGTAATAGTTACGAGGTGAGTGAAAATGTATAATTAAGTCCTGATCACGTAGGGGTGGGCGGGGCCTCACCTAGCTGTGCTGACATGGAGCTCGTCAGGAAAGGAAAATTACGGTAAGTATTTGAATTCAATTTTCCGTTATTCTCTGGCCCACAGTCTCTGGGGTAATTACCTATAAATGTTAATATATAGTTATTAGAGTATTTAAAAATGCATCCAGCTCTTAGTTAAAACAATCTAAAAAAAAAAAAAAAAGTATAGCAAGCTGTTGAGTAGTGATGAGCCGAACACCCCCGGGTTCGGTTCGCACCAGAACCCGCGAACGGACCGAAAGTTCGCACGAACTTTAGAACCCTATTAAATACAATGGATGCGAACGTTCGAAATCTAAAGTGCTAATTATAATGACTATTATGCATGTTATTGTCCTAAAAAGGGTTTGGGAACCCGGGTTCTGCACCAGGGGACATGTATCAATGCAAAAAGACGTTTTAAAAACGGCCGTTTTTCTGGAGCTGTCATTTTAATGATGCATAAAGTGAAAAAAAAAAAGTCAAATATTCCTTTAAATATCGTACCTGGGGGGTGTCTAAAGTATGCCTGTGAAGTGCCACATGTTTCCCGTGTTTAGAACTGTCCCTGCACAAAATTACATTTCTAAAGGAAAAAAAAGCCATTTAAAACTGCTTGCGGCTTTAATGTAATGTCTGGTCCCGGTAATATGGATGAAAATCTTTAAGAAAAATGGCATAGCTACCCCATCACACACCCCCCCCCCCCCTACCCCAGCCCATTACCAGCCCCTTTGGGTCTTGTATGGATATTAAGGGGAACCCCGCACACAAAATAAAAAAGGCCCTATATACTCTGAACAGCCGTATACAGGCGGTGCATACAAGACAGGGACTGTAGGTTTGTTCTTATGTAGAATCTGTTTGTAATTTGGAACAGGTACATTGTTTAAGTGTAGCTCCAGGCAAAAAATCTATTTTTAAGCTTTTTGGAAAACATAGGGAAGGGTTATCACCCCTGTAACATTTGTTTTGCTGTCTGTGCAGTGTGCACCTGTTCAGAACAGTTCACCTCACTTTCCGTCCTAATGACAAATGTTTTTTGAAAATTTGGGGTTTTTATTGAAACAAGAATTGGTGATAAAGCATCAGTGGAGAGGAGACACTTTTTTTCCCATATTAACTCTTACAGGAGAGAATTTGCCTTCCTAGGGGTAGATTTCCTCTCACTTCCTGTTGTATCCTTCCGTTTGCAAGGAGGAGTCATTTGTAAGTTGGATGTTTGAAAGTAGGGGCCTGCCGTATATACTCAGCTGAAATTTGCCCCTTACATGTTGGTGTTGCCACAACACTGTGAGCCCTCAAAGTTACTCTTGGTGGGCACATGAATGGGCCCTGCTGTGAATTATTAGATCAAGAACTGTAATTGCATGCCCCTGTTGAACAGGGGCTTAAAAATTGGGCCTTTGGTGGTGGTGGTGGTGGTGGTGTTGACACAACACTGTAAGGCCTCACAGTTAGTTTTGGTGGGCGCAGGAATGGGCCCTGCTGTGAATTATTAGATCAAGAATTGTAATTACATGCCCCTGTTAAACAGGGGCAGAAAAATTGGGCCTTAGGCACTGGTGCCACAACATTGCAACCCCTCACAGATACTGTACTTGGAGCACAGCAATGAGCCCTGTTGCAAAGTATTGCATCAAAAATTGTAATTACACGCCCCTGTTAAACAGGGGCTGAAAAATTGGGCCTTAGCCACTGGTGCTGGTGCCACGACACTGCAACCTCTCCCAAATACTCTAGTTGGAGTGCAGGAATGAGCCCTGCTGCAAAGCATTGCATAAAAAATTGTAATTACATGCCCCTGTTAAACAGGGGCATAAAAATTGGGCCTTAGGCACTGGTGCCACAACACTGCAACCCCTCACAGATACTGTACTTGAAGCAAAGCAATGAGCCCTGTTGCAAAGTATTGCATCTGAATTGTAATTACACGCCCCTGTTAAACAGGGGCTGAAAAATTGGGCCTTAGCCACTGGTGGCGGCACCCAGAAACAAAAATGTTCTTCCAAGCTATCATCATCAATCGGATCATTGAGGAGGAGGAGGATAGTCAGTCAACATAACAGGACAGTCACTCAGCATCAGCATCAGTCTTGAAGGGATGTGACATTTGAAAATAAATTAGTCTGTTATATCAGCTTCAGGTGTTTGGTAGCTGGTGGTGATCCAAGACTGGTTCATCTTTATGAAGGTCAGTCGATCAACAGAGTCGGTGGACAGGCGCACCCTGTGATCCGTGACAAATCCTCCAGCAGCACTGAATGTGCGTTCTGAAAGAACGCTGGATGCAGGACGAGCCAGTAGCTCAATTGCATACTGTGCAAGCTCTGGCCAGTGATCCATCCTCAAGACCCAGTAAGCCAGAGGATTTTCGGTGGGGAAGGTGTCCAAGTCTGACCTTGCCCCTAGGTATTCCTGCACCATGTATATCAGACGCTGGCGATGGTTGCTGGAACCGATCATACCTTGGGGCTGCGGACTAAAGAATTGTCTGAACACATCGGTCAGACGGCCACCTTCCCCACCGCTCCTTCTTTGACTGACCGAAGCCTCAGCAACTCGTTGTCCAGGACCAGGAGTTTGTAACCTCCCAGTCTCTGGGAACGCGTTGCACAGACCTTTCTGCAAGGCCTCCCGGAGTTGTCTCATCCTCTGCTCCCTCTGCGACGGTAAGATAAGGTCCGCAACCTTACCCTTGTACCGTGGATCAAGGAGAGTGGCCAGCCAGTAATGGTCCCTCTCCTTGATCCGAAGAATACGAGGATCCTTCCGCAGACTTTGCAGGATCAGGGAGGCCATGCAGCGTAGGTTAGCTGAGGCATTCGGTCCGGAGTCCTCTGGGTCACTAAGGACGACATGATCCGCAGCCACCTCCTCCCAGCCACATACAAGTCCACTGGTTTCTTGGGACTGTAAATCATCCCTAAAAGACTGCTGCTGATGATGCTGAGTGCCAGGCTCCACCTCCATGCTGAAACAATCCTCCTCCTCCTCCTCCTCCTCCTCCTTCACCTCCTCTTCTTCCTGTGCGATGGGTGGGACAGAAGGAACACTGTCTGGGTAAAGGGGGCCTTGAGAGGCAAGGAAGTCCTCCTCTTCCTGCCTCTGTTCTGCCTCAAGTGCCCTGTCCATTATTCCACGCAGCGTATGTTCCAACAGGTGGACAAGAGGTACAGTGTCACTGATGCATGCACTGTCACTGCTTACCATCCTCGTGGCCTCCTCAAATGTTGCCAGGACAGTGCATGCATCCCTGATCATGCCCCACTGGCGTGGTGAAAAAAAAACAGAGCTCCCCTGACCCTGTCCTGGTGCCGTAGTCGCACAGGTACTCATTGATAGCTCTCTGCTGCGTGTGCAGCCGCTGCAGCATGGCCAACGTTGAGTTCCACCTGGTGGGCATGTCACATATAAGGCGGTTCTTGGCAGGTTCAACTCCTTTTGCAGCTCAGCCAGGCGAGCACTGGCATTATAAGATCTGCGGAAATGCACACAGACTTTCCTGGCCTGCCTCAGGACATCCTGTAAGCCCGGGTACCTGCCCAAGAACCGCTGCACCACCAGGTTAAGGACGTGAGCCACACAGGGCACATGGGTCAGTTGTCCCTGTCGGAGAGTGGAGAGGAGGTTGGTGCCATTGTCGCAAACTACCATTCCTGGCTTAAGCTGGCGTGGCGTCAACCACCTCTCGTCCTGCCCCTGCAGAGCAGACAGAACCTCTGCCCCAGTGTGGCTCCTGTCCCCTAAACACACCAGCGCAAGCACGGCATGGCATCTTTTTGCCTGCGTACTTGCGTAGCCCCTTGAACGCCTACGGAGCACCGCTGGTTCCGAGTACAAAGCACAGGAAGAGGCCACGGAGGAAGAAGAAGAGGAGGGGGTGGAGGACACAGGTGTGTCACAACCAGTAGTAGCATTTTGGAGGCGTGGCGGTGGAACAACCTCCAACACTACTGCACCTTGTCCTGCATCCTTCCCAGCTGCCAAAAGAGTGACCCAATGGGCCGTGAAAGAAAGGTAACGTCCCTGTCCATGCCTGCTGGACCATGAGTCAGCGGTAATATGCACCTTACCGCTGACCGCCCTGTCCAGCGAGGCCAAGACATTGCCTTCCACATGCCGGTAGAGAGCCGGAATCGCCTTCCGTGAGAAAAAGTGGCGTTTGGGAACCTGCCACTGAGGAACCGCACATTGCACAAACTCACGGAAGGGGGCCGAGTCTACCAACTGAAAAGGCAGCAGTTGAAGCGCTAGCAATTTAGCCAAGCTAGCATTCAACCGCTGGGCATGTGGATGGCTGGGAGTGAACTTCTTTCGACGGTCCAGCAGCTGGGGCAGGGAAATTTGCCTGCTAGAATCGGACGTTGGTGTACTGCTAGCAGAGTGCCCGCAAGTACTTGGCTATGACACACCTAATTCTACACCTTCATTCCTCTCAGAGCAGGTTTCAGAGAGGACTGAAGGTATAGTGGGATTGGAGATCCCAGCTGATGCGGTGCAAGAAGAGGTCAGCTTTGTTCTTTGGTGCAGGTCTTTAAGGTAGGCTTGCCAACGAGCTGCATGGCAGGTCAACATATGTCTGGTCAAGCATGTGGTGCCCAAGCGGGTGATGTTTTGGCCACGCGATATACGCTTGAGACATATGTTGCAAACAGCAGGTGTGCGATCTGATGCACTCGACTCAAAAAAGGCCCACACCAAAGAACTTTTTGAATAACGGGCAGAGGCAGCGCCCTGCACAGGCGGAGCTCTGCGGTGTGATTCCGTCGGTGTGCTGCCCTTACGCTGGCCCCCCGAGGGCATCCTGCCTCGTTGGAGATGTGCCTCCTCCTCCTCATCCTCCTCCTCCTCCTCCTCTCTCCTATTAGGCACCCACGTGGAGTCAGTGACCTCATCATCCCCTCCCTCCTCATCACTGGAGCCAATCTGGCAGTATGCTGCAGCTGCTGGAACATGACTGCCAGATTGGTGTCCTTCTTGAGCATCCCCTCTCTCTGCTCTCACGCTACTGCCTTCCTCTAGCTGGGTATCATCATCAGACCCTTCGAAACGCTGGGCATCCTCCTGGAGCATGTACCCAACACTGTGCTCAAACAGTTCGGGGGACTCCTCAGGAGGACATGGTTGGTCTAGGGAAGGAGTGACTGATGATGACATTGATACGAGGGAAGAGGACGCTTTGGCAGCTGCTTTGCCAGTACCCTGAGCCTGGGTGAGAGAGGATGAGAAGGATGAGGAGGGCTTGGTCATCCACTCTACCAAGTCTTCGGCATGATGCGGCTCAACACGTCCAGCTGCCGAAAAGAAGGACAAGCGTGTCCCATGGCCACGTGCTGATGGCGATGCACCGTGTCCACGACCAGCACTGTTGTCTCTAGACACAGAGCCTGCTTGCCCTCTTTTTTTGGCTCCTGACTGTCTGCCTCTCCTTGTTTGCCTTCCAGACATTCTAATGGCCTGCAGGGAAATGGGAAAAGCAGCAATACAAGCTAAGTTAAGGTGTAATATGGTCAGGCGGCACACTCCGCCCGCTGTAAGTGCCGCAAAATCCTGTTGGTGTAACACACCAGGAAAAAGCAGCAATACAGGCTAAGTTAAGGTGTAATATGGTCAGGAGGCACACTCCGCCCGCTGTAAGTGCCGCAAAATCCTGTTGGTGTAACACACCAGGAAAAAGCAGCAATACAGGCTAAGTTAAGGTGTAATATGGTCAGGAGGCACACTCCGCCCGCTGTAAGTGCCGCAAAATCCTGTTTGTGTAACACACCAGGAAAAAGCAGCAATACAGGCTAAGTTAAGGTGTAATATGGTCAGGAGGCACACTCCGCCCGCTGTAAGTGCCGCAAAATCCTGTTTGTGTAACACACCAGGAAAAGGCAGCAATACAGGCTAAGTTAAGGTGTAATATGGTCAGGAGGCACACTCCGCCCACTGTAAGTGCCGCAAAATCCTGTTTGTGTAACACACCAGGAAAAAGCAGCAATACAGGCTAAGTTAAGGTGTAATATGGTCAGGAGGCACACTCCGCCCGCTGTAAGTGCCGCAAAATCCTGTTTGTGTAACACACCAGGAAAAGGCAGCAATACAGGCTAAGTTAAGGTGTAATATGGTCAGGAGGCACACTCCGCCCGCTGTAAGTGCCGCAAAATCCTGTTTGTGTAACACACCAGGAAAAAGCAGCAATACAGGCTAAGTTAAGGTGTAATATGGTCAGGAGGCACACTCCGCCCGCTGTAAGTGCCGCAAAATCCTGTTTGTGTAACACACCAGGAAAAAGCAGCAATACAGGCTAAGTTAAGGTGTAATATGGTCAGGAGGTACACTCCGCCCGCTGTAAGTGCCGCAAAATCCTGTTGGTGTAACACACCAGGAAAAAGCAGCAATACGGGCTAACTTCAGGTGTATAATGTGCAGGAGGCTTAGCAACAATGACACTGACACTGTCCCCTGCCTATCCTTCTCTCTCCCTGCACACAAGGTTTATCAAAGTATATGACACTGACACTCTCCCTGCCTATCCTTCTCTCTCCCTGCACACAAGGTTTAGCAAAGAATATGACACTGACACTGTCCCCTGCCTATCCTTCTCTCTCCCTGCACACAAGGTTTATCAAAGTATGACACTGACACTCTCCCTGCCTATCCTTCTCTCTCCCTACACACAAGGTTTAGCAAAGAATATGACACTGACACTCTCCCTGCCTATCCTTCTCTGTCCCTACACACAAGGTTTAGCAAAGAATAGATATGACACTGTCCCTGCCTATCCTTCACTTTCCCTGTTCCGGAACACACTACACAAGGCCGCCGCGCTGGCGGCCTTTTATAGTGTGGGGCGTGTACTAAACCCCCTCAGCTATAATTGGCCACAGGCATCCTGCCTGTGGCCAATCATTGCTCTCCTCGCTGCCGGCGCTGTGATAGGCCAAGCATGCAGGGTCACAGTGCATGCTTGGCCAATCACAGCGCCGGGATTACACTGCGATGGCGCAGTGTATTGTGGGACGTTCGCGTCACTCGAATTTGGCGCGAACGGCCCAAATCGTTCATTGTTCGCCGAACGCGCGCACAGCCGATGTTCAGGTCGAACCTATGTTCGACTCGAACACCGAGCTCATCCCTATTTGTCTCTTAACTAAGAGCTCTACCTGCAGCACATCCCCCAGGCATTAGCTCACACATGGCAAACAGAAGCAGCAGCTATTTTTGCATTTCTTTTTTTTTTTCTCCCTTTTGTCCTTTTAGCTGTTTTTTTCCCTCTCCCTCTCTCTCCTCTGGCCGTTTTTCTATTGCTTCCTCTATGTCCCCTGTCTCCCCCTCGCCATCTATCACCTCCTCATTCCCCTTAGGGGTCGCGCGCGCTCACCCCAGCCTTTCTTATTTACCTTTGGCGTCTTTTGCCACGTTCTGCGCATGCGCCGACGCTCGGGTCCTAGAGCCCCCGGTTCGCGCATGCGCGGTAAGCGCGGAAGCCTCGGCGGCCATTTTTAGTAAGGGAAAAATGTCAGTTTCTTGCCCTTAACCCTAAATTACAGGGCAGAAGCGTTCCCTTCATCCACCTGATCCCTATTTAGCTCCCTGGCTGCCTCAGTGGGATGCCTGAAGCTGCACAGGGAGATCATCTGATCAGAGCTCCAGGGAGGAATACCTGTCGTTTCAGGTAAGTAAAAAAAAAAAAAAGGGGGGGGAAACAGTTTAGAATTATAATGTATTATAGTATAGTATAGGCATACGTGCAAGGAAACCCCCCCCCCCCCACCCCAAAAAAAAATATATATATATATATAATAATGTTTTATATAAATAAATATAAAAAAATATATATATATATATATATATATATATATATATATATATATATATATATATATATTGTGACAGCAGGAAGGTAAAGTCACCTGGTTGCATCCAGGGGGGTAGATATATTTCGCCCAGATTCAGGCTTTACGCCGACTTATACAACTAGGTGGAGAGTTGTATAAGCCCAGCTGAGGCTAGTGGGCTCATGGATGACTCATACCTCTAGGGAGAGTGTGGGGCGTCGTGCAGACAGGGAGTTGATGAGACCAGCTGAAGCTTGTCAGCTCATTTAGGCCTCTATAAGAACTCCCAGATTCATTAGGTGTTAGCTCATGCCTGGAACCAGACCTGTGTGGACTGTCTAGGGAGAGTGAACCCCTGTGCGGTGAGACAAAGCCTGTGTGGCTATTTGCTTGGACATTTAAAACCAGGGACTTAGGGACTAGGACAGCACTAGGCTGATCCCAGTTGTTAGTTAGGAAACCTGTATGTTTACTCAGAGGTCAAGTTGACCAGGCTTTATTTTATTTATGTTTCTTTTGCTTTGCTGTGTTTTGTCACTGTAAATAGAAAATAAACCGCACCTTTTTGATTTTGAAAACCACAACCTCCGTTTGCTGGGCCTGTTTTTGTGTGGGGAGCCCATCCCGGGGGTCACACACACCCGCTGCCGAGCTAACCCCCTCACAATATATATATATATATATATATATATATATATATATATATATTATTTTTTTTATATCATAATAAAAAAATAAATAATAAAAAAACACACACACACAGGCATGTTGTTCCTCTTAAGCCAGATTAGGACACGGCCGTTAACCCTTTCCCGTTCTTTTCTTAGCTGCTTCCTCTGCTAAGCCGCCTAACATGAGCCATTCACCGCCCTCACAAGATCCTACTCTACACTTAAGGTAAGGACCTACGTCAAGGTAAGTTTACGCATGTTACAAAAAAAAAAAAGAGTGCACTGAGGCTGGTACTCTTATGTATTTCAGCCCTGTACGCCAGAAGACGTCTAAGAAGACCTCGAGGCGACATGAAGACTCTGATGACTCTAGTCCCAGCAGAGACAGGTCTTCCAGGCGTGGAGAACATGGGAGTGGCAGGAAGTCATCGGCCAAAAAACGCCGTCACTCACGCTCCCCAAGACCTAGATCTCCAAAATGTCAGGCCTGTGGAGCCACTCCACTTCCACACAAGCTAATCTGTCCTGACTGCCTAAGGGACTATGCAGCGGACAGAGAGTCCGAAGGCCTGCAAGTGGCGGACTTACTTAAGAAAGTAGTAAAGGATTCCTTTGTGAAATTGGTAGCCACAATGCCATCACAACAACCGGCATCTCCTTCTCAGGAGCAAACGGCTGAGGAGGCCATTCCTGGGCCGTCCACAAGCGGAATTTCTCGCCCGACGCCTGCTTCTTCCTCTAAGCATCAGGAGGAGAATGCCGTCTCAGGGGACTCCTCTGATGATCTAGATGCCTCTGGCTTTGCTTTTGCCATGGTCCAGCCCTATGTACAGGCAGTAAAACAAGCGATTGGCTGGGAAGAGACTGAGACAGAAGTCAAGAAGTCTAAGGCGTTCTTCCCCTTTCTCAAACGCCAGGTTTCCTTTTTTCCCCTCATGGACGAGATTAAAGGTGTGATTGAGGAAGAGTGGGAAAAGACAGAGAAGGATTCTCCCTTAATCGCCTGGGAAAACTATACCCCCTCTCAGAGGCCGACTCGGCAATGCTTGAGGGCCCTCCAGCAGTCGATGCAGCCGTGGTAAGGTTAGCGAAGAACGTCACACTGCCTATGGAAGACTCAACTTCGTTTAAGGATCCACTCGGCAGAAGGATGGATCTCGATCTCAAGAAAGCTTACCAGATGGCGGGCAACGCCTGTAAACCTGCGATAGCCCTGACATCTGTGTCCAGCGCCCTACATGTCTGGATAGATAATATAGAGTCGGCAATCCAACAGGATATCCCAAAGGAGGACATCATTAAGGCCTTAGATGAATTAAAGCTCTCAGCAGACTTTGTTGGTGAGGCCGCTATAGATTCAGTTCGATGCTCTGCAAGGTCAATGCTCCACACAGTGAAGCCATGGTCGGCAGATATTGCCTCAAAGCAGAATTGGTGCAAAATACCTTTTGATGGAAAAGCAGTGTTTGGGGAGAAACTAGATAAAGCCATCTCCCGCGTCACTGGTGGGAAATCGGGCCTGTTACCCCAAGACAGGCAACCCAGGCGCGCCAGGACATTCGCATCTAGATTCCAATATTCCAAAAACAAGGACTACAGACAGTCCAAGCAGGGGAGAGGCTTCAGGCCAAATTGGAGGAGCATGCAGTCCACCTTCCTCAAGAACCATAGACAGAGACCTGTGCCTACCCCACAGGATCCTGCTAAATCTTTTTGACGCCATCCATCCCAAGTGATCCCTGTAGGGGCCAGACTCAAACACTTCTCGAAGATCTGGGAACAAAAGTGCAGGGATCCTTGGGTAGTCTCCACAGTCAAATACGGGCACTTCTGGACGTTTCTAGACAAACCCCCCAAAGACTTCTTCTCTCCGACAAGGGTATCAAAGTCCCCTCAAAAAGCAGAAGCACTACAGCGATTTCTTCTCTCTTTTACAGGAATAGCAAGCGGTAGTTCCAGTACCTCCATCAGAAAAATGTGCGGGTTTTTACTCCACCCTGTTTCTGGTCCCCAAGAAAAACGGAGGTTGGAGACCTGTCATAGACCTGAAAAGACTAAATCGCTACATTTTCCTAGAAAAATTCAAAATGGAGTCGCTACAAACGATCATTCGTGTTATCCAACCAGGGGACTGGATATTGTCAATAGACTTACAGGATGCTTACCTGCATATACCTATACTTCCTCTGTTCCAGAAATATCTGAGGTTTGCAGTAGGCCAGGTACATCTTCAATTTCGGAGTCTCCCGTTTGGCCTTTGCACATCACCAAGGGTCTTCACGGAGACCCTGATTGCCATCATAGCCCCTCTAAGAGAGCGGGGGCTTTGAGTATACCATTACTTGGACGACCTTCTTCTCCTGGCCAAGGATCCAGCCCAATTAGTGGAACACAGGAAAGTTCTTTTGGCAACGCTTGCAGAATTTGGATAGAAGATAAACCAGGAGAAGAGTCACCTTTCTCCAACCCAGGAGATGGTTTATCTGGGCGCACTGTTCAACACAGAGAATGGTTGTCACGCCGTGTCTGGGATTTGATCCCAGGGCCTGGTGTTCATAGACTGTTTTCCTATGTCCTGAGCCACCAGTGAACTGGTTTTATGTTAGCATCGTAGTTATGTTCTTTTTTCACTAGTGGGGATGTTTGCTCCACCCTGGGACCAGCTGTCAGCAGTCTTCTCATTAGTGTCCCTATATATTCCCACCTCCCCTTCCTGTCTGTGCCTTAGGATAGGTTCCTGTTTATGGATGCTCTTGCTTTTTGGTTATCTACTTGGCTCGTCTTGACTACGATTCCTGGATTATCCCTTGAACCTGGTTAACCTTGCTGCCGACCCTCCCTGGCTTGTTCTGACTACGTTACCTGGATTGTCCTTTTCCCTCCTGGGATCCTGTCTTCTGCCTACTAACCGTGAGTTGTTGCTGGGGGTTGTGGTTAGGCTATCTGCACCTTCCTTTGTGGTTCCTTATTTCCTGTCTGTGGGAGATCTCAGCCGTCCCTCCACCTGACACCGGGATAACAAGACTACTGGTCAGGAAAGCGGAGGGACGGTTGTAGTTTCCTGGCAGACCTGACATTATCCTAAGGCCAGATGGACCTCAGCGAGCTGGTGCAGGCAGTCTCTCTACAGGGTCAGATGTTGGGTGAGCAGGCTAATCATGTACAGTCATTGGAGGAGAAATTGGGTGCCATTGCTACTCTGTTATCTACTTTGGCCTCGGCACATGGTACTAGTCCTGCTACACCAAAAAATCTTGAGTCTGGGGTTGGGGAACCTGTAGTTGTGTCTAAATCTGTGGGTTCTCCCGCTCCAAAGATACCTCTCCCCGATAAGTATGATGGGAACCCCTTGGATTGCAGGGGATTTCTCAACCATTGCCGGTTGCATTTTAAAAATCAACCTTCTGTGTTTACCTCTACCCAAGCCAAGGTGACATTTATTATTTCCTTGCTTAAGGGTAGAGCTCTGTCCTGGATGTCGCCTCTTCTTGAGAAAGATTCTCCTGTACTTACCGATTACCCCACGTTTATGCAAACCGTTGAGAGAATATTTGACGTTCCTGACAGAGTAAGGGCAGCTGAGGCCAGTATTCTTGACTTACACCAGGGTAAACGCACAGTAGCATCTTATGCAATAGAATTCCGCACACTTGCGGCAGATACTTCCTGGGATAATTGCGCCCTTAAGGCCGCCTTCCGCAGAGGTCTAGCGGAACGCATTAAGGACGAATTAACTTACCGTGAGATCCCAGTGGCATTGGAGGATTTCATCAATTTGTGTATCCTCGTGGATACTCGCTTCTCTGAACGCCAGTCTGAGAGGGAGCGTCAGAGACAATTTTTTCCTCCAACCGCCGGGTTTGAGGAAGAACCCATGGATGTAGGGGCTGTGCGTTTGTCTGATGATGAACGTACCAAACGCAGAACTCTAGGCCTCTGTCTATTTTGTGGTAAGCCGGGTCACTTCCTGCATTCTTGTCCGATGCGACTGAAAAAACTCCCGGGCTTAATGGGAGATCAAGGAGCCCCATTAGGCCACACTGTTTTGAAACCTCCTCTAGAGAGATTAGTAGTACCCGTATTATTATCTTGGAACAATAAGAGCTACTCCACCGTTGCCTTTGTTGATTCCGGTGCAGGTGGGGTATTTCTCGATGCAACGCTGGTTAAGAGTCTTCAGATTCCGACGGTTCTGAAAGATCCACCTCTGTGTGTAACTACTCTTGGCGGAGAACCTCTTGGTGATGGACTTATCTCTCTAGAGACCAAGCCCCTTTCCGTTCTAGTGGGGGCTCTGCATTCTGAAGAGCTATCATTTAATGTCATTCCGTCTCCTAAGTATCCTGTAATTCTTGGGTTCCCTTGGTTATGTAAACATAACCCATCTATTGACTGGTCCTCTGGTCAAATTTCTGCCTGGAGCACCTTTTGTCATGTTCACTGTATCCAAAAGTTTATACGTAATAAAGTGTCCATTCTTGGGGTCTCTACTGTCCCTGAACTACCGGAGGCTTATGCCGGGTTTTCTGACGTATTTTCTGAAAAAGAAGCAGAGGGCCTCCCTCCACACCGCCTGTATGACTGTGCTATTGACTTGCTTCCCGGTTCTCCTCTTCCTAAGGGGAGAACCTATCCTCTTAACCTTGCGGAAACCAAGGCTATGGAGGAATACATTGAAGACAGTCTAAAAAAGGGTTTCATCCGGCCTTCCTCCTCTCCTGTGGGAGCAGGCTTCTTTTTCGTGGAGAAAAAAGATGGAGGACTTAGACCCTGCGTTGACTACAGATCTCTCAACCGTATTACTGTAAAAAATCGGTATCCGTTGCCCTTAATTACTGAGCTGTTTGACCGTGTCCAGGGGTCAAAGATCTTTACCGAATTGGATCTTCGGTCTGCATATAACCTCATTAGAATTAAAGCAGGAGATGAATGGAAGACAGCTTTTAATACCAGAAGGGGGCATTATGAGTGTCTTGTGATGCCTTTTGGGCTTTGCAATGCTCCTGCGGTATTTCAAGAGTTTGTGAATGATATTTTCAGGGATCTACTTGACTCTTTTGTTGTTGTCTATTTAGATGATATACTCATTCACTCTAAAGACTTAAAGCTTCACCGTGGCCATGTTTGCACTGTTCTCCAACGTTTAAGAGATCATAAGCTGTACGCCAAACCTTCCAAGTGCTCTTTTGAACAATCGGAAATACCTTTCTTGGGTTATATAATTTCATCTAATGGATTCCAGATGGACTCCAAGAAACTCGATGCTATCTTACAATGGCCTAGACCTTCTACCTTAAAGGAAATACAGCGTTTTATTGGATTTTGTAACTACTACCGCAAATTCATCAAGAATTTCTCCAAAATTTTGGCTCCCATCACCGTCCTCACAAAAAAAATTACCAAATGCTCTCAGTGGCCTCCTGAAGCTCTGGAGGCTTTCGACCTTCTAAATTCTGCTTTTTGCTCTGCTCCTGTTCTTCGCCATCCTCAGACTTCGGCTCAATATTTCTTGGAAGTAGGGGCCGGAGCAGTATTATCCCAACGAGAACCCACTTCTAACAAGTTGCATCCGGTTGCCTTTTTCTCCAAGAAGTTCTCTGCTGCTGAACAAAAATATGACATAGGGAATAGAGAACTTTTAGCTATAAAATTAGCATTTTCCGAATGGAGACATCTTTTAGAAGGTACGGAACTTCCTGTTGTGGTTCAAACTGACCATAAGAACCTAATCTACTTAGAGAAGGCCCAAAGACTGAATCCCAGACAAGCCCGCTGGGCGTTATTCTTCACCCGATTCAACTTTGTAGTGACGTACATTCCTGGCACCAAGAACACCAAGGCCGATGCCCTGTCTCGGCAATTTCCTTGTGAGAATCTGCAAATACCTCCTGATCATATTGTTCCTCCGGAACGAATTATTGCACAACTGGATACTGCTTTACAAAGGAACTTGTTGGCCGCACAGTCTCGGGCACCTTCTAATCTCTCAGTTCCACCCAATACCTTGTTTGTTCCCCTAGAATTACGAAAAGAAGTGTTACAGTGGGCCCATGGCCAGATGGTATCCGGACACCCTGGTATCAACCAAACCTTCCTACGTTTGAAGTCCCTGGTTTGGTGGCCTACTCTAAAAAAGGATGTTATAGCCTTTGTTAGAGCCTGTTCGGTTTGTGCTGCCATCAAAATGCATCGTTCTGTTCCACAAGGTCTACTTCAACCGTTACCTGTTCCTCGTGCTCCCTGGACTCATATCAGCATGGATTTTATCGTGGACTTGCCCACCTCCAGTGGAAATACCGTAATTTGGGTGATAGTGGACCGATTTTCAAAGTTGGCCCACTTCATTCCCATGCCCGCACTACCTTCTGCCCCAAGCCTGGCTTTATCCTTTATTGAGAATGTCATCCGCTTACACGGCATCCCTGTTGATATTGTTAGCGATAGAGGCCCTCAATTCATATCCTCGTTCTGGAGGGCCATTTGCAAACATCTGGGGATCAAGAATTCCCTGTCCTCTGGATACCATCCTCAATCTAATGGCCAGACAGAGAGGGTCAATCAAGATTTGGAGATCTACCTACGAGCTTATATCAATGCTGAACATGACAACTGGAGCGAGATGTTACCTCTAGCAGAACTAGCGCACAATTCGCAGTGGCACTCTTCCCTTAGATGTTCCCCTTTCCAAGCTGCCTTTGGGTATCAACCCAGGGTTCTCCCCTTCCAGTCTTCCTTGGTGGAGGTACCTGCGGCAGCCAACATGGTATCAAGATTGACTACGCACTGGAGAAACATAAGAAAGGTTCTGCTTCAGTCTGTACATAGATACAAGGGGTATGCAGATCGTCACAGAAAACCTGCACCCCGCTATCGTCTTAATCAGCTGGTTTGGTTGTCCACCAAGAACATGAAACTGCGACAACCTTCCTCCAAGTTAGGTCCTAGATTTATAGGACCTTTTCGCATTCTCTGTCGGGTCAACCCTGTGGCTTATAAACTACGCTTGCCCCTTCATCTTCGTATTCCCAATACATTTCATGTATCTTTGCTTAAGCCCTTTGTCAAGAATAGATTCTCTCTCCCCTCTAGACGTCCCTCTCCAGTCTCTGTGGATGACCATCAAGAGTATGAAGTTAGCAAAATTCTGGATTCCCGACATAGGGGTAGACAATTACAATATCTGGTGGACTGGAAGGGCTACTCCATTGCAGAGAGGACTTGGGTGCCTGCTCGTGATGTTCATGCCCCACGGCTGGTCAAGTCCTTCCACGACAGGCACCCATCCAAACCCAAATAGGTTTGGGGGCATCTTTGTGTGGGGGGTACTGTCACGCCGTGTCTGGGATTTGATCCCAGGGCCTGGTGTTCATAGACTGTTTTCCTATGTCCTGAGCCACCAGTGAACTGGTTTTATGTTAGCATCGTAGTTATGTTCTTTTTCACTAGTGGGGATGTTTGCTCCACCCTGTGACCAGCTGTCAGCAGTCTTCTCATTAGTGTCCCTATATATTCCCACTTCCCCTTCCTGTCCGTGCCTTAGGATAGGTTCCTGTTTATGGATGCTCTTGCTTTTTGGTTATCTACTTGGCTCGTCTTGACTACGATTCCTGGATTATCCCTTGAACCTGGTTAACCTTGCTGCCGACCCTCCCTGGCTTGTTCTGACTACGTTACCTGGATTGTCCTTTTCCCTCCTGGGATCCTGTCTTCTGCCTACTAACCGTGAGTTGTTGCTGGGGGTTGTGGTTAGGCTATCTGCACCTTCCTTTGTGGTTCCTTATTTCCTGTCTGTGGGAGATCTCAGCCGTCCCTCCACCTGACACCGGGATAACAAGACTACCGGTCAGGAAAGCGGAGGGACGGTTGTAGTTTCCTGGCAGACCTGACAATGGTACAGTATCGCTCCCGCCTCAGAAGGTAACATCCATTATTCGGCATATGAAGAATGTGAGTGCTAGATCCTACCTGACCGCCTCGAACTGTCTGAGCCTGATAGGCCGGATGTCGTCATGTATCCCTATGGTCCCTTGGGCCCATTGGCATTTGAGACATTTCCAGCTGGAGTTTTTGAGGCTGTGGAACAAACGGTATTTATCCCAACCCATACACCTGACAACCCTGATGCTCAGGAGTCTACATTGGTGGATGAAGAAGCACACGCTGATGAAATCATGTCCATTAGGGCATATCAATTGGATCACAATTACCACCAATGCCAGTTCGGCAGGCTGGGAAGCACACTGCAACCAGATCTCAGTGCAGGGAAGATGGTCCTTTCATGCAACAGGCCTGGTATCAAATATCCTGGAGATTCGGGCAGCCTACCTTGCATTACTAGCCCTAGAATTCAAGATCACAGGGAAACCTGTTCTTCTCCGAATGGACAACAAAGCCGCGGTATCTTATATACACCGACAAGGAGGGACGCACAGCAGGTCCCTGCTGAGAGAAGTGGAACCCATAATCCTTTGGGCAGAAAGGAATCTAAAAGACCTAAGGGCAGTCTACCTGCCCGGCCATCTCAACTCAAGGGCCGACCTCCTATCCCGCAAGTTCGTAGATGCCAACGAATGGTCTTTGCACCCGAAGATTTTCAACTGGATAGTGGACCAGTGGGGTCCCCTCGAGCTGGACCTGTTTGCAACAGCAGTCAACACCAAGCTAACAAGATTCATCTCGAGGCTTCCTCATCCCCAGGCGGAGGCAGTAGACGCCCTCTCAGCCCCCTGGGCATGCAATCTGGCCTATGCCTTCCCTCCACGGCATCTCATTCCAAAACTCCTGTCGAGGATCATGATAAACTACAACGGTAATAGCGGTCCTACCATACTGGCCAAGACGTCCTTGGTTTCCCACAGCAATGTACCTGAGTACCCAGCCTCCGGTCAAGATTCCGCTGATACCTTTCCTCCTGTCAAAGGGACGTCACACTCATCCAGAACCTGGCAGGTTGAACCTTCACATCTGGTGGCTGAAAGGCAAAGGTTCAAATCCCTAGGGTGTTCCAACGAGGTTATCGCAACCCTTCTCAGGGCAAGAAAGCCATCCACAAACAGTGTATACGATAAGGTGTGGTTCAAGTTCAGGGCCTTCATGATTGGCAGAAGCTGCGATCCGGATTCTCCATCCTCTCAGATTCTTGAGTTTTTGCAGGCAGGCCTGGACATAGGTCTTGCCCTAAGTACGCTAAAGGTACAGGTAGCAGCAATTTCAGCAGCAACCAGTAGAAGGTGGGCCGAGGATCCATTAATCCAATTTTTCAAAGCTGTCAAAAAGATCCGACCGCCAACTAAACAGCCTTTTCCCACCTGGGACCTTGCTATCATTCTAGAGTCCTTAACCAATCCACCTTTTTGCTCCTTCAGACTCAGCATCGCTTTTGAATCTAACCTTCTTGATAGCCATAACCTCCGGCAGACGGGTTTCAGAGCTCCAAGCTTTAGGAGCGGATCATAATCATTTCATATTCTATCCTGACAGAGTGGAACTCCGAACAGTACGAGGATTTGTCCCCAAAGTCGCATCATCCTTGAACATGTCGGAACCTTGGGCACTCCCAACGTTTTCAGAACAAGACTCAGGTTCTCTTCACGAGCTGGACATAGCCTCCACTTTAAAATGCTATCTCCAGGCCACAGCGTCATTCAGGGACTCTAACAAGTTGTTCATAATCCCTTGGGGTAAAAACAAAGGCAAGGAGGCGTCAGCAAGAACAATTGCCTCATGGATCGTTAAACTCATCCACAAGGTGTACAGGGCAAAAGGACTGGGCACCCCTTCGATGGTCAGGGCACACTCCACTAGGGCGGTTTCTGCCTCTTGGGCGGCAAGAGCAAATGTGTCAATTGAAACTATCTGTAGGGCAGCAACTTGGTCATCCCAACATATGTTTCTGAAACATTACCAAGTAGACCCAGGAGCTCTCTCATCGGTGCAGTTTGGCAGACAGGCGATCAAATCAGCCTTTGCTTCCTCTAAATAATAATATTTTCTTTAAATAAACTTCTAAGCATCATCCCACCCATCTCAGCTAGTTATTTGTCACAGGTATGCTGCCATGGAGGCACCAGGAAAATGGAAAATTGTATCATACTTACCAGTAATTTTCCTTTCCTGGTGCCTATCCATGGCAGCATACAATCCCACCCTCGGTATTCTATATTACGGAGAATGCTGGGGCTGTACTAACCAACTCTTTTATAATATTCACTAGTCCTGAGGGAGGAGCCAAGGCGGAGCTTGTCACAGGTATGCTGCCATGGATAGGCACCAGGAAAGGAAAATTACTGGTAAGTATGATACAATTTTCCTGTCCTGTGCAGCAGCTGCCATTAGAGCTCTGCTAATGCCAAAGGCTCCAAACCACCAAGTATGCAAAACACTAATGTCCCCTTCTTATGGCTTACCAAGTTTTCAGTGCACTGACGGCCCTTATTCTGGTCATTTTAATAGGAACAACCATTCTTTTAGACACATGCATGGGAAAGTTTTGGATACTGGTTTTCCAGATAGTTTTACAGAATCGCATGCAAAGTAATTAAGTAATTAATTTAAAGTACATAGCTCCACATTGTCTGCAACAGTAAACCTCTTAACTTTCTAAGCTGGGAAAGAGAAATACTTTTTTAGTGCCATTTTTTAGGATCAAGACAACTCCTTGATACACTTCCACTTCTGTTGTCATCATTTTCTATATATTTTTTTATACATATAAAATTAAGAAAACTTTGGACACACAAAGATACTTAAAGTGGATGTAAACCCTCCATACACCCAGTGAAGTGAACAGCCTCAGATGATACACAGAGATGAACCAAATCTCCCTACATAGGTTTTACATGTAGATCTGCTGTCTTCACATCAGTGTTAATTTAGTCGACTAAAACATTTTAGTCGACTAAATTAATACTATATTAGTCGACTAAAATACGACTAAAACAATTGAGATGACTAAAATACGACTAAAACTAAAATGCCATTTACGTCAAAAGACTAAGACTAAAACTAAATTGAAATTTGACTTCAAAATTAACACTGGTCTGTAGTGCATGTTCATACCTCAATACCATAAATAATATCATATTTGATTCTTCACTCCAGCAGTATATAATGAGCTTGGAAATTGTAGAGAAATGTTAACTAATGCATTACAATTTAATTACACCCATTAGATTTTAGATGACTAAAATGAGTTTTAGTCGACTAAAATGTACTGGAGATTTTAGTCGACTAAAATGTAGGACATTTTGGTCGACTAAAATCTATTGGAGATTTAGTCGACTAAATATGACTAAAACTAAAACAATTGCAGAAGACTAAAATGGGACTAAAACTAAAATGACATTTAAGTCCTAAGACTGAAGCCCTGTACACACGATCGGATATCCTATGGATTCTAATCCGATGTTTTTTCCCATCAGAAATCCGATGAAACTGTCTTCCATCAGTCTTGTCCACACACCATCAATCAAAAAACGGACCGTTTCAAACGCCGTGACGTAAAACCCTCTGATCCGAGAAAAATTAAGTTCTATGCTTCTGAGCATGTGTCGACTTGATTCTGAGCATGCGTGGGTTTTTTATCCGATGGATTTCCACACAGACGATCGGATTTTGATATCGTTTTTTTTCCCATCGGATAAATTTAAAACATGTTCTGTTTTTTCTCACCGATGGAAAAAAGATCGATGGGGCCCATACACGATCGGTTCGTCCGATGAAAACAGTCCATCGGACTGTTTTCATCGGTAAAACCGATCGTGTGTACAGGGCTTCAGACTAAAACTAAATCGAAATTTGCTGCCAAAATTAACACTGCTTCACATTTATATACTGTTTAGAAAGTTCAGATCCTGTTAGGAGATTTTTCTCTTCCTGTTTAACACAGAGTGTGATGTCTGGGAATACAGACAAGATAGCTAACATTGCTGATTGTAGGAAAGGCACACACACCTTTTCATTATAGGCAGACTCTCAGAGGTGTTTTGTAATAGGGCCAGCTCTCTGCTAATCTATTTTGGCAACCTCCCCTGACAGAAATTTCAGGCTGCTTTTATCTAAAGCAGCCTTTCTCAACCTTTTCAACACAGAGGAACCCTTGAAATAGTTCTCCGGGAACCCCTGCTAAAAATTGCAGATCTACAATTCATGAAACCTTAGTGTGATGGTCAGTGAGAAGAATGGTCCTTACACTTGTGGTCATTGGGAAGAATTACCTCCTTACAGATAGCTAAAAAGATCAATGGTGTCAGTAGGAAATTATCTGAGAGGCAGAAATTGCCCAATGCTGAAGGAACCCCTAGCAACCTCTGGAGGAACCCTGGGGTTCCACTGAACCCTGGTTGAGAATCACTGATCTAAAGTGTCAGAGAATTTGTCAGGAGTTATCAGGCTGATAACAGAGGAACGGTTCAGGAGAGAGCTATGGGACTTAGCTCATTGAAGAGAGATAACAAAACACTGCAGATATATGTGTCCAGCTCAAATTTAATGAATCGGGTTCACATCCACTTTAATGTTCTGCTGCCCCTTAAGCCCTGTACACACGATCGGATTTCCTATGGATTTTAAACCGATGGATTTTTCCATCAGAAATCCGATGAAGCTGACTTCCATCAGTCTTGCCTACACACCATAAGTCAAAAAAACGATCGTCCCAAACGCGGTGACGTAAAACACTCCGACGAGCCGAGAAAAATGAAGTTCTATGCTTCTGAGCATGCGTCGACTTGATTCTGAGCATGCGTGGGTTTTTTGTCCGATGGAGTTCCCCACAGACGATAGTAATTTGCTATCGTTTTTTTATCCATCGGATAAATTTAAAACATGTTCTATTTTTTAACACCGATGGAAAAAAGACCGATGGGGCCCATACACGATCGGTTTGTCCGATGAAAAAAGTCCATCGGACTGTTTTCATCTGTAAAACCGATCGTGTGTACACGGCTTAAGTGTAGGTTATCGACCCCCACATCATGCAAAAATACCTGAGTGTAACTGGGGGGTGGATATATTCATATGGAATTCAGTAGCCAGTATGTCCAATCCAGGAGACAGCAGGATCTTTGTTGGTAGGAGCCTCCTGCATTGACTAGAGAAACCCTCAAAACTTAGTCGCCACCTGTGATTTTTTTAAGAAGCATTGGCTACCTGTCTCCTGGGATTTGTTTTAGCCCTGCTGTAACTTACTTCCCTATGCCCCGATACCTTAATTCTTTTGTTTTAAATAGCTTTATTATGGCTTGTTATTGACCAATTTTGTTTGTTTGTGCTCAGCATTGCCATTCTTGAATACAATTGAATTGATATTAAATAATATTGGTAAAATTAAGATTAAAAAAGAAATAGTTTTACCCACATGAGCTATGGTAATCTATGAATGGATCTGTGTATGAATTTGTTGATTTGGCATGGACATGAACTTGTGATATTAAAGTTTTTTTTCTTTTTTTAAATAGCAAACATGTCATACTTCTCCCTAACATCTGCTTCTTAGGTCCTCCATCGGTGCTCCTGGCTCATGCCCCCAATAGAATGCCGCTTGCTATGGGGACACTGGTGCATGCTCGCTCCCGCGCCCCTCTCTGTGTCCATAAGACACATAGAATTGTGGCTCCGCCCCGCTCTCTCCTCATTGTCACACTGACTGTGATTGACAGCAGTGCAAGCCAATGGCTCCCACTGCTGTCTCAGTCAGAGGAGAGAGAGACCCAGGACAGCCAAGGCTCCTGTGCACATCACTGGATCGAGAGGGGGTTTGGGTGAGTATTAGGGGGGCTATGGGGGGAGCAGTACACAGCAGTTTTACTTTTATGCATAGAATGCATGAAGGTAAAAAAAACCTTCAGCCTTTACAGCCACTTTAATACTAAGGGGTCTTCAAATTACGGGTCTTCCGATTTATTAAATGTATATATTACAGGTACTTGTATAGCGCCGCCAATTTACACAACGCTTTACACACACACACACACACACACACATATATATATATATATATATATATATATATATATATATATATATATTGTGACAGCAGGAAGGTAAAGTCACCTGGTTGCATCCAGGGGGGTAGATATATTTCGCCCAGATTCAGGCTTTACGCCGACTTATACAACTAGGTGGAGAGTTGTATAAGCCCAGCTGAGGCTAGTGGGCTCATGGATGACTCATACCTCTAGGGAGAGTGTGGGGCGTCGTGCAGACAGGGAGTTGATGAGACCAGCTGAAGCTTGTCAGCTCATTTAGGCCTCTATAAGAACTCCCAGATTCATTAGGTGTTTGCTCATGCCTGGAACCAGACCTGTGTGGACTGTCTAGGGAGAGTGAACCCCTGTGCGGTGAGACAAAGCCTGTGTGGCTATTTGCTTGGACATTTAAAACCAGGGACTTAGGGACTAGGACAGCACTAGGCTGATCCCAGTTGTTAGTTAGGAAACCTGTATGTTTACTCAGAGGTCAAGTTGACCAGGATTTATTTTATTTATGTTTCTTTTGCTTTGCTGTGTTTTGTCACTGTAAATAGAAAATAAACCACACCTTTTTGATTTTGAAAACCACAACCTCCGTTTGCTGGGCCTGTTTTTGTGTGGGGAGCCCATCCCGGGGGTCACACACACCCGCTGCCGAGCTAACCCCCTCACAGTTGGTGGAGAACCAGTGGCAGTTTTTTTTTAAGCCAGCATGGAGGAGATACTGAAACAGCTGGCTCTAGCAAATGCCAATCAACAGCAGACAAATGCAGGTTTGCAAAGGAGCCTTGCAGCCCAGCAGCAAGCTCATCAACAGAGCCTTGCAGCCCAGCAGCAAGCTCACCAACAGAGTCTGGAAGCTCAGCAACAAGCCCAGCAGCAATCTGAGGCCCGCTTCATAGACCTGTTACAGAAGCAAGAGCAGAGACTACAACAAATGGAAGCAGTAATGCAGCAACGTCCGCAGACCAGTGAGGAAAGCCGTCCCACTAATACCGCGTCCTTTGGGGTGAGTCGTTTATTGACAAAAATGACTGGAGAGGATGATCCAGAGGTATTTTTGACCACATTTGAAAGGGCCGCTGAAAGAGAAAAGTGGCCTGAGGAGCAGTGGGCTGGACTGGTGGCTCCTCTGTTAACTGGTGAATCGCAGAAAGCTTACTATGACCTAGAGCCTAACCAATCAAAAGACTATGTGATGCTAAAAGCTGAAATTTTGGCAAGGCTGGGTGTCACCCAGGCTGTCCGGGCTCAGCGTGTGCATAACTGGACTTTCCAGCTTGGAAAACCCCCCAGGTCTCAAATGTATGATCTCATTCACCTGAGCAGAAAGTGGCTACAGCCAGAGACTTTGTCCGCACCAAAGATTGTGGAACGTGTTGTAATGGATCGGTTTTTGAGAGCTCTTCCTACTGCCATCCAAAAGTGGGTAAGCCATGGAGACCCAGAGACGGCCGATGGTCTTGTGGATCGTGTGGAGAAATACTTGGCTACAGAGAACCTGACGGCCTCTTCCAGAGACACTCGGACTTTCCACCCTAAGACCAGACCATCCCCAGGGGCGGATAAGAGGATTCCAAGGGGTGAGGGTGGAGAGAGTGAGAGGGTGGGAGCTCTACCCCAAGTTTGGCGAGAACAGCCTGGGAAATCAGCGGCTCAAGAGGCGGCAAGAAGGATCGTTTGCTACCGCTGCCGGCAAGCGGGACATATTGCAGCCAATTGCCCGGTTGTGGAGTAACCCATGCAGTGTGACTTTCTGACGGGCAGACGTCAGTCGCTGTGTGCGACAGTCGCATGCACTGCCATTCGAGGAACTGAGAAACATTTATGCAAAATGTGTGTTAATGGTAGAAATGTTGTGGTATTGCTGGATTCAGGTAGCCTTGTGACCCTGATAAAGGCTGAGTTAGTTAAAACATAGGTCTTTGGGAATAGCAAGGTAGCTGTTATTTGTGTGCATGGGGACACCCGAGAGTATCCAGTGACTACAGTGTGTTTCGAGACCCCCAAAGGTACCCTCTCTCATCCAGTGGGCTTAGTATCTCAGTTACCGCATGACGCCATTGTGGGAAGGGATTTTCCGAAGTTCTGGGAACTGTGGGATGATCCTGAGCCCCCCACTGGTGCCCCTATGTACCAGGAATGTGATAGCCAGAACTCCCCTGAGAGTGGTGAGGACTCTCCGGAATTTCCCTTATCAGTATTGGCAGGGGAGACTCAAGAAACTGGAGAGGAGCCCACCTCCTCAGACGAAAACCTACCGTCTGTGGAGTTTTCTGATCTTGAGGTTCACAGGGAAAACTTTGCCACAGAACAGTTGAAAGACCCCGCCCTAATAAAGGCACGGGAAAACGTAGTGAAAATAGATGACGAGTTAGTGAACCCAGATAATACCTGCACTTACCCATACTTCAGCGTAGAGAAGGACCTACTGTATCGGGTGGCAAAAAGGGCAGAAGAAACCGTTGAGCAGCTTGTGGTGCCCAAACCTTACAGGAAGTTGGTGTTGGAGTTGGCCCATGGGCACATTCTTGGAGGTCATCTGGGGACAGAGAAAACCCGAGAGAGGGTATTACAGAGATTCTATTGGCCGGGGGTGATGAAGGACATAGAAAATTATTGTTCCTCCTGCCCTGTGTGTCAGAGGTCGGCCCCGATGCCACATTTCCGTAGCCCGCTGGTCCCTCTACCCATCATTGAGGTCCCGTTTGAGAGGATCGCCATGGATTTGGTAGGGCCTATAATCAAGTCCGCTAGGGGGCACCAGTACATATTAGTTATAATGGACTATGCCACCCGTTATCCAGAAGCGATCCCTCTCCGAAATACCTCGGCCAAAACCATAGCCAAAGAGCTATCTCTTGTGTTTAGCCGGGTGGGTATTTGTAAAGAACTGCTTACGGACCAAGGTACACCCTTTATGTCCCGGGTTATGAAGGAGCTGTGTAAATTGTTCAAAGTGACGCAATTACGTACATCTGTGTATCACCCCCAAACCGATGGGCTGGTTGAAAGATTCAACAAAACCCTAAAACAAATGTTGAAGAAAGTGGTGGATAGAGATGGAAAGGATTGGGACTGTCTACTTCCTTATCTGATGTTTGCTATTAGGGAGGTGCCCCAATGCTCTACGGGATTCTCCCCCTTTGAGTTACTGTATGGGAGACCCACAAGAGGGCTGTTGGATATTGCCAAGGAAACTTGGGAAAGTGAGAGTTCTCCCCACAGGAGTGTGATTGAGCATGTCGCCCTGATGCAAGACCGAATTGCACAGGTAATGCCCATCGTGAAGGAACATTTGGCCCAAGCGCAGTTAGCACAGCAGAGAGTGTACAACCGTGGAGCCAAGACCCGTACCTTTTCCCCGGGGGATAGGATACTGGTACTTGTCCCTACGGTTGAAAGTAAATTCCTTGCCAAATGGCAAGGCCCCTATGAGATAATGGAAAAAGTGAGCGAAGTGAATTACAAGGTCAGACAACCAGGAAGGCGAAAGCCCGAACAGATCTATCACGTTAATCTGTTGAAAGCCTGGAGGGATAGAGAGTCCCTAGTCGCAGACACTTGGTCACCAGCTCAAACTGGTTGCGTGGTTCCTGAGGTTGGAATAGCAGCCACCTTGTCACAACCCCAACAACAGGAGGTTAAGGAGTTTGTGCTTCGCAACAAGGAGGTATTCTCTGAGCTGCCGGGACAAACATCTGGGGTAGAGCATGACATCATTACCCCGCCCGGTGAAAGGGTGGAGTTAAAACCCTATCGGATCCCAGAGGCCCGACGGGAGGCAATACGGGAGGAAGTACAGAAAATGCTGAACTTAGGGGTGATAGAGGAGTCCCAAAGTGATTGGTCTAGTCCCATTGTGTTGGTGCCTAAACCGGATGGGAGCTGGCGATTTTGTAACGATTTTCGTCAGTTGAACAAAGTTACAAAATTTGACACCTACCCCATGCCACGTATAGATGAGTTGATCGACCGGCTGGGAACAGCCCGATACATGACGACTCTTGACCTCACAAAAGGGTATTGGCAAATCCCCCTGGCCAAGTCGGCCAAAGAGAAAACCGCATTTGTAACCCCAGACGGGGCGTTCCAATATAAAAGAATGCCGTTCGGGTTACAGAATGCGCCGGCCACATTCCAGCGGAAAATGGACCAGATACTGAGGCCCCATCGGAAGTATGCTGCGGCTTACCTGGATGACGTAATTGTCCATAGCACAGATTGGGCCTCACATCTGCCAAAAGTGCAAGCAGTCCTAGACTCTATCCGGGAAGCGGGGTTTACGGCTAACCCCAAGAAGTGTACCATTGGGCAGGAGGAGGCCAAATATCTTGGGTACACCATTGGGAGGGGAGTAATAAAACCCCAACTCAACAAAGTCGAGGCCATCCAGAGTTGGCCACGTCCCAACAGCAAGAAGCAGGTACGAGCCTTTCTGGGAATCGCTGGGTATTATCGGCGATTCATTCCCCACTTTGCTTCTAAGGCTGTGCCCCTAACCAACCTGACGAAGGGGAAAGGGTCGGTCATGATTAAATGGACCCCCGAGGCTGAGGCAGCATTCCAATTCTTGAAACAAGCCTTATGTAGCCAGCCAGTGTTGTACTCACCCGACTTCTCTAAAGACTTTGTCGTACAAAGTGATGCGTCAGATGTGGGGTTAGGAGCAGTATTGTCCCAGGTCTGGAACGGGGAAGAGCACCCAGTCATTTACCTCAGCAGGAAGTTGAAGTCCCATGAGGTAAATTACGCCACCGTTGAAAAGGAGTGTTTAGCGGTGAAGTGGGCTCTAGATTCCCTTCGGTACTACCTGCTAGGTAGGCACTTTGACATGGTTACGGATCACGCTCCGTTAAAGTGGATGGCTCAAAACAAGGAAACAAATAGAAGAGTGAATAGGTGGTTCCTGGCCCTCCAGGAATTCAACTTCACAGTAAAGCATCGCCCTGGCGTTCAAATGGGGAATGTGGATGCTTTGTCTCGAGTACATGAATGCCTGATTGCTGGTGTTCCAACCCCGAGGTTAAAACAAGAGGGGGGGGGTATGTGACAGCAGGAAGGTAAAGTCACCTGGTTGCATCCAGGGGGGTAGATATATTTCGCCCAGATTCAGGCTTTACGCCGACTTATACAACTAGGTGGAGAGTTGTATAAGCCCAGCTGAGGCTAGTGGGCTCATGGATGACTCATACCTCTAGGGAGAGTGTGGGGCGTCGTGCAGACAGGGAGTTGATGAGACCAGCTGAAGCTTGTCAGCTCATTTAGGCCTCTATAAGAACTCCCAGATTCATTAGGTGTTTGCTCATGCCTGGAACCAGACCTGTGTGGACTGTCTAGGGAGAGTGAACCCCTGTGCGGTGAGACAAAGCCTGTGTGGCTATTTGCTTGGACATTTAAAACCAGGGACTTAGGGACTAGGACAGCACTAGGCTGATCCCAGTTGTTAGTTAGGAAACCTGTATGTTTACTCAGAGGTCAAGTTGACCAGGATTTATTTTATTTATGTTTCTTTTGCTTTGCTGTGTTTTGTCACTGTAAATAGAAAATAAACCGCACCTTTTTGATTTTGAAAACCACAACCTCCGTTTGCTGGGCCTGTTTTTGTGTGGGGAGCCCATCCCGGGGGTCACACACACCCGCTGCCGAGCTAACCCCCTCACAATATATATATATATATATATATATATATATATATATATATATATATATATATATATATATATATATATATGTGTGTATTATACATTCACATCAGTCCCTGCCCTCAAGGAGCTTACAATCTAAGGTCCCTAACTAACATTCATACATACATATACTAGGGGCCACTTTAGACAGGAGACAATTAACCTACCAGCATGTCTGAGTTTGAGAGGAAAACGGAGTACCCGGAGGAAACCCACGCAGGCACAGGAAGAACATTCAAACTCCATTCAGGTAGTGCCGTAGTTGGGATTTGAACCTGCGACCCTAGTGCTTGTGATACAAGGATTTTTATCTTGGAGCATGTTTATTCATTCATTTTACTTTTTTTTTTTTTTGGCCCGCCAATATTTGTAAAATGTATGATATGGCCATCGTACTGAAAAATTTAGAGAACCCTCTTCTAAATAATTGACTGCTCTGTAGAGCGACTTCGACATAAACATGTACAATAATTTTAGCCAAATGTGCATGCTTATGCAAGGAGTTGACACACCAGCAGATATCCTATAAAAAAACGAATATGGCACAAATAATCATCAACTATGAAAGGGGGACAGTTAGATGGTAGCTACATTGAATGGTCCCAGTTTTGGGGATTTTTTTTTTGTATGCACTTGTCTGTAATCCTCAGGATCATGCATGATTGTCCAAGACTCAAATTATTAATTATTATTAATCAGACTGAAATTGATTTTAAATGATGCTGTCACTAATCAACAAATCAGAGGTCTTCTTATCAATGTGGATTTTATTTATTGTGGTCGAGAGATACAGTTCTACTATGGCACGTCTATTATTTCCTATCTGCAGTATTAGCTAGGACTCCTATAAAGATAGACGAGAAACTGCAGTACAGGGACACAGTGACCCTTGTCCCAGCTGTTCCACTTGCTGAATATTTTAATAGGGCATGACAAAGGGTGCTGTGCAGAACTGCTCTTGTCTTCTGGGATGATAGGTTAAACCACTTTAAAAAGTTGCAGTAGAATGGTATTAACATAATTGGTGGCCATCTAGTCATCAATTTAGCTTTTCAGATAAAGTCAGAGTAAAAATTAAATTCCAAACAAAACACACAAGTCAGGCATATGGAATGTAACTGTATGTATTAAACACAGAGCAACCATTATACACAGTACAGGTATACTGTATATACAAGTGAGCGGGGGGGGGGGGGAGTATTTGATCCCCTGATGATTTTGTATGTTTGCCCACTGACAAACAAATGATTAGTCTATAATTTTAATGGTAGGTCTATTTTAACAGCGAGAGACAGAATAATAAAAAAAAAATATCCAAAAAAAAAAACATTTAAAAAAAGCGCATTTCAAAAAAGTTATAAATTGATTTGCATTTTAATGAGTGAAATAATTATTTGATCCTCTATCAATCAGCAAGATTTCTGGTTCCCAGGTGTCTTCTATACAGGCAACAAGCTGAGATTAGGCGGACTCTCTTAAAGGGAGTGCTCCTAATCTCAGCTTGTTACCTGTATAAAAGACATCTGTCCACAGAAACAATCAATCAGATTCCAATCTCTCCACCATGGCCAAGACCAAAGAGCTGTCCAAGGATGTCAGGGACAAGATTGCAGACCTACACAAGGCTGAAATGGGCTACAAGACCATCGCCAAGCAGCTTGGTGAGAAGGAGACAACAGTTGGTGCGATTATTCGCAAATGGAAGAAACACAAAATAACTGTCAATCTCCCTCGGTCTGGGGCTCCATGCAAGATCTCACCTCGTGGAGTTTCAATGATCAGAAGAACGGTGAGGAATCAGCTCAGAACTACACAGGAGAATCTTCTCAATGATCTCAAGGCAGCTGGGACCATCGTCACCAAGAAAATAATTGGTAACAAACTACGCCGTGAAGGACTGAAATCCTGCAGTGCACAAAAGGTGCCTCTGCTCAAGAAAGCACATGTACAGGACCATCTAAAGTGTGCTAGTGAACATCTGCATAATTTAGAGGAGAACTGGGTGAAAATGTTGTGGTCAGATGAGACCAAAAAAACAAGCTCTTTGGCATGAACTTAACTCGCCGTGTTTGGAAGGGGAATGCTGCCTATGACTCCAAGAAAACCATGGAGGTGGAAACATTATGCTTTGGGGTGTGTTTATCTGCTAAGGGGACAGGACAACTTCACTGCACCAAAAGGGACAAAGAACGGGGCCATGTGCCGTCAAATCTTGAGTAAGAACCTCCTTCCCTCAGCCGGGGCATTGAAAATGGGTTGTGGATGGGTATTTCAGCATGACAATGACCCAAAACACACGGCCAAGGCAATAAAGAAGTGGCCCAAGAAGAAGCACATTAAGGTCCTGGAGTGACCTAGCCAGGCTCCAGACCTTAATCCCATAGAAAATATGTGGAGGGAGCCGAAGGGTCGAGTTTCCAAATGTCAGCCTCAAAACCTTAATGACTTGGAGAGGATCTGCAAAGAGGAGTGGAACAAAATCCCTCCTGAGATGTGTGCAAACCTGGTGGCCACCTACAAGAAGCGTCTGACCTCCGATTGCCAACAAGGGTTTTGGCACAAGTCATGTTTTGCAAAGGGGTCAAATACTTATATCACTCATTAAAATTCAAAACAATTTATAACTTTTTGAAATGCATTTTTCTGGATTTTTGTTGTTGTTCTGTCTCTCACTGTTAAAATAAACCGACCATTAAAATTATAGACTGATCGTTTCTTTGTTAGTGGGCAAACTTACAAAATCAACAAGGGATCAAATACTTTTTGGCTAAGGTCATCACAAAGGATAAGGGGGCACTCTTTACATCTGGAGGAAAAGAGATTTATTTTCCAAATATGGAAAGGTTTCTTTACAGTAAAAGCTATGAAAATGTGGAATAGACTCCCTCGAGAGCTGGTTCTGTCCAGCTCAGTAGATTGCTTTAAAAAAAAGACCTGGATTCTTTTCTAAGACCCCTTTCACACTGAGGAGTTTTTCAGGAGTTTTGCGCTAAAAATAGCGCCTAAATAACGCCTGAAAAACTCCTGCACTGCAGTCTCAATGTGAAAGCTGGAGTGCTTTCACACTGAGACGATGCGCTGGCAGGACGGTAAAAAAAGTCGAAGGAGCGGTGTGTATACCGCTCCTTTACCGCTGCTGCCCATTGAAATCAATGGGACAGCGCAGCTATACCGCCAGCAAAGTGCCTCTGCAGTTTTTAATCCCTTCTCGGCCGCTAGTGGGGGTTAAAACCGACCCGCTAGCGGCCGAATAACGCTGCAAAAACAAAGGTAAATCGCCGCTAAAAATAGTGGCGCTTTACCGCCGACGCACCCACCACCCCAGTGTGAAAGGGGCCTAAGACCCCTTTCACACTGGAGGCATTTTTCAGGCGCTTTAGCACTAAAAATAGCGCCTGAAGAAAACCTCATCTGCAATCCCAGTGTGAAAGCCCAAGTGCTTTCACACTGGGGCACTGCGCTGGCAACACGTCAAAAAGTCCTGCAAGCAGCTTCTTTGAGGCGCTTTAGGAGCGCCCCTGCCCATTGAAATTAATGGGCAGTGCCGCCTAAGTGCCTGCAAAGTGCTTCGGCAGCGGCGCTTTGCGGGCGCTTTTAACCCTTTATTCGGCTGCTAGAGGGGGTTAAAAGCGCCCAAAATGCACCGCAAAAACGATGGTAAAACGCCGCTTAAACTAGAGGTGCTTTACCGCCGACGCCTCGGGCACTGGCAGTGTGAATGGGCTCTATATGTACTTAACCTGATACTAACATTTATAGGTAAAGTTGATCCAGGGAATATTTTCTTGATTGCCTCTTGGGGGATCAGGAAGAATTTTTCCCCCTGCTGGAGCTAATTGGATCATGCTCTGCTGGGGTCTTTTGCCTTCCTCTGGATCAACTGTGGGTGAAGGATTGTGTATATGTGATTATATGATTTATTTTTTCCTTTTTACTGGTTGAACTAGATGGACTTTTTTTAATCAGACTCACTATATAACTATGAAGGGAAGCACTGACCTTGCTTCACCGCAGTGGGGAACACTGGGAGGTAAGTCTGTGCACAATGTGTGTAACAAACAAGCATCACGATGTGCGACCACACAAGCAAAAGCGCAAACGTGGAGCAGTGAAGCTGGTGATAGAATAAAACTCCCTGCGATAAATTGGTGATACCCATTTCATGTGTAAAAATGATCCTCCTATGGGATATTTAGGTTTGTGATTTGAACATTTTTAGGATCGATTTACAGTATGTTGAGATAAAATAAATAGTAGAGTTAAAGCATATCTAAACCCAAGAACAAAAATGTAATATATTGTAGCTTATCAGTCTTTAGATGTGGTGGCTGCATTTGTTATTTTTCATTTTTTTTTTATTTATTTTTTACATGGTGATTCTGCCAGTAACGCATCTCCTGTCCTACAGTGACACTATACCCACTTAACGCCAAATCACGTACATGTACATAATTTGACTTTGAATGGTTATACCAAGATGATGCCTGTAGCTACAGGTATCATCCTGGTATTGTTTTTTTTACTGCAAAACCCACCATTTTATTCTCTAGGGCCTCTGCCAAAACAAATATATGTTTGGGTGGTCTAATTAATTTTCTAGCAAAAAAATACAGGTTTTTACTTTGTTGTGGAAAATTGTATTAATGTATGTTGTCAGATGTCCCCCAGTGTCGGTTTTACTGCAATGCGCTCATCTGATCGTATTCGCACATATTCGTTGGTGGAAGACCGGTGGCGGGAAAAACCTTCCTGTGGACACAGCGATGTTTGCTCCTTTAAGGGATATTTGTTTTATGCCTCGCCAAGGGACTGGCCACTTCTTGGCATTGGCATTAAATGACTCCGAGCGGACAGATCTGCGTCCACAGGAACTATAGCATAACTATACGACATTTGTGGTCCATTGAGCCATAATTGTCATATGGTTCCCGCCATTGGAAGCAGGGCATGTCACTGCTAGTCTATTTGAATGTATACATGTCTGTAAAAGGTTCTTTTGTTGTATGTATTTAAATAACCCTGTTGGAAGGGATATCCTTATATGGTAATCTGCTGGGTTGAGCTCACACCCTGTGAGCTCACTTCCTATGGAGGAGGTCACATGTTGTGACATCACTTCCGGCTGGGAGTTTAATAAAAGCCTTTTATGGGCGTCGGCATGGCAGTGAGGCTGTGATGACGAGATGAGAAGGACAGTCTGGTGATGCTTTTTGATTTGTATGAATGGGGTTCGAACGAAGGTGACTGAATCTTAGGTTAAGATGCATTTTTTCACTAAGATGAAGTGTGTGCTATTTAGCACAAGGCAAGATGGCTGCATGCAACCAAAATCTTGCCATGACAACTTGTAAGAAAAAAGTGTCTGAAAAAGGCCCAATCTTCAAGTGGATACTGAATCTATAGAGGAGCAGCATTGTCATCCCAGGTCAGGCAAATTGTCAAGGCTACAGAACACCTCCCCTTTTCCCCATAACACTGAAGGGGGTGTTCTTTAGGTCAGACGTGAACTTGGAAGGCCAATTGCATTACTTTCCGTTCAATGTACAGGAAGTGACAACTGCACTAGATTTCTGGCAGGATCAACAGGTATTTTTCTGTACATGCAGAATATATACTTAGACTGAAAAAGACAACTAATGCAGCCTACACATCTAAGGACTGGTAACATGCAAAATATTTAATTTTTGTACTTGGGTTTAGGTATATTTTAAAGTATCTATTCCATATTACTGAAATGAGCCAACTGTGTAGTAAATATAAAATGTAGAAAAATGCAAAAATTATCTGCGACAATATATCTTAATATAAATATTATTCTCTCTTGTACAGGAATTCATTGGATGCCGCATAGACCAAACTGATTTTTTTCCTTTTGGCTTATCCTCTAATTTTTGGAGCAGTATGAATTTAGAAGTCAGGCTCCAAGTCACGGAGACCCGAGCTGACCTGGCGGCTTTGTAATCCGCAGAAAATGCCGACTGCAGCCTGATTAAGAAATCCTCACATGAACTACAGCGCCTTCAATGAGAAGAAGAAAAAAAGAAAAAAATCCCATCACTATTCTTTTTCTCAGCAAGGCAGAGGAACAGTTATTATTAATTTGTTCTCTCCGTACTCTAAAAACAATTCTAAAACTCAGAAAAAGAAGACATTGGTCAGGGCCTGGGGCTGTGGCTAGAATCATTGGCCATTAATTCTCTCCTCTTTTTTATTTTATTTTTTTAAGTTCATTGATGAATGTTTTTTTTTTTTGTTTTTTTTTAATCTACAAAAGGGCAAGTGGGTGCAGAGGACCCTCGGGAATTCTGAAACTGCAGATACTTTGTTGCTACTCATTCTGACTTTTGACCACCTAAGTGGAACAAGTTGTTCTTTTTTGTGATTTTGAAATAAAAAAAACAAACAAAAAAAAACTTCAAATCTTAGCCTGAGCTTTTAAGTGGTTTCCATGAAATGTATTCATTTGTTACTAGAAACTAAATTGTATCTTCACTCCAAATGTTTCTTGATTTTATAGTTACATAGTTAAATAGTAGGTGAGGTTGAAAAAAGACCCAAGTTCATCAAGTCCATCCTATGTGTGTGATTATATGTCAGTATTACATTGTATATCCCTGTATGTTGTGGTTGTTTAGGTGCTTATCTAATAGTTTCTTGAAACCATCAATGCTCCCTGCTGAGACCACCGCCTGTGGAAGGGAATTCCACATGCTTTCCGCTTTTACAGTAAAGAACCCTCTACATAGTTTAAAGTTAAACCTCTTTTCTTCTAATTTTAATGAGTGGCCACGTGTCTTGTTACACTCCCTTCCGCAAAAATGTTATCCCTATTGTGGGGTCACCAGTACGGTATTTGTAAATTGAAATCATATCCCCTCTCAAGCGTCTCTTCTCTAGAGAGAGTAAGTTCAGTGCTCGCAACCTTTCCTCATAACTAATATCCTCCAGACCCTTTATTAGCATTGTTGCCCTTCTTTGTACTCGCTCCATTTCCAGCACATCCTTCCTGAGGACTGGTGCCCAGAACTGGACAGCATACTCCAGGTGCGGCCGGACCAGAGTCTTGTAGAGCGGGAGAATTATCGTTTTATCTCTGGAGTTAATCCCCTTTTTAATGCATGCCGATATTCTATTTGCTTTGTTAGCAGCAGCTTGGCATTGCATGCCATTGCTGAGCCTAATATCTACTAGGACCCCCAGAGAAAGGGCTCGAGCACACCAGCCTACAAGCTAAAAGATTTGCTTGCCTTTGTACCTTGAGTAGGGGCAGTACAATTGTGTTTTTACAATGCATCACGCTGATTACTTTTTTTTTTTTTTTTTACTTTATCCAAGTGTCACAAAATGAAATTCCACTTAACTCTATGCACCACAGTGCGCTGTAAATGCATACATGTAAAGTGCCTACATGGCAGCATAATAATGACAGAGCTCCAACCCTTCCTAGGGTCTTGTTCACATATCAGCTGAGCAGCATTGATTGGTAAAGATATACACAATCGTTTTCTATGTGTCCTGTTCACGTCACACAGGCTTGGTGGTGTGTGGTGCGTAAAAATGGAAAGTTGTATCAAATACATACCGTACCATAATTGTATTTTTCCAGTGATCACCTGTGACAGCATACTAGTGATCTGCCTCTGCCCACATAGAAAATAAATGTGTTGATCTATCCAGGTCAATGCAGAACAGACCTGATGTGAACAAGCCCCTAAGAAAGGTGAGAATCTCCATCTGGTTTTAGTTGCTGTGTCTCCTTTGGGGAAATTTACTTCAAGCGTTTATCGATTGGTTTGCGCAAAAGTTATAGCGTCTATAAAATAGGGGATAGTTTTATGGCATTTTTATTAATATATATTTTTTTTTACTAGTAATGGTGGCGATCAGCAATTTTTATTGTGACTGCGACATTATGGCGGACACATCAGACACTATTGACGCTATTTTGTCACCATTCACATTTATACAGCGATCAGTGCTATAAAAATGCACTGATTACTGTATAAATGTGACTGGCAGGGAAGGGGTTAACCACTAGGGGGTGAGGAAGGGGTTAAGTGTGTCCCAGGGATGTGTTCTAACTGTGGGGGGGGGGGCTGGGCTTACTGTGACACGACACTGATCACTGCTCCCGATGAGAGGGAGCAGACGATCAGTGTCCTGTCACTAGGCAGAACAGGGAGATGCCTTGTTTACACAGGCATCCCCCTCCATTCTGCAGCTCCGTGACACAATTGCGGGACACCAGTGGACACCGAGTCCGCGGGTCCCATGGGCACGGAGCTTGCGGCAGGGGCACGCGCGTGCCCACACAGCGGCAAATTTAAAGGGACGTACCTTTACGCCCATTTGCCTGTCCGGGCCATTCTGCCGACGTAAATGTTCGTGCGGCGGTTGGCAAGTGGTTAAGGAGGAGTGAGCTCTCTCCAGGCAAACCTGCCCCCAGTCTATCCATTACTATATATGTGCTCCTACTATGGAGGCTCCTAACATTTATAGAGTTAGGACTGCAGATAATACTGGGGTGCCTTGTTGCAGTCTCTGCAGCTTACGCATGTATTTGCAAATACATGCGAACTAAAGCCTTGTTTTTAACGTGAACTGTTAAACGGGACAATTCAGTTTGTTGCAGGCTGGTTGGTAAGTTGAGCCAGGAATTTACCTTGTTTTTGTTAGCTGGTAAGTGTGCTGGGAAATTTTTGTCGGTTTTTGTTGAACATCCTGTCATTTCCTCTCTGGAGTGCATACTCCATACATTCATATTTAAAATAATGTAGAGGCTGGACACAATGTTATTGCCTCCTTTGATTTCTTAAATTGGAATATATAAAAAATATGCTACATAGAGGAAAAACAAGAAGGTCAGCTCACAGCAATACCCTGGGTGGTACTAGAGAAGAATGTAAGTTGAGTTCCCACCAGTGTAGAGCACCAACTCATAAGCTTCTACTGCAACTGGATGCCTCCCGCCTAGAAAAGCCATTCTCAACCAGGGTTCCTCCAGAGGTTGCCAGGGGTCCCTTGAGCTGTGGCTGATTGACCTGCTATTTGATGGTGCTTGCATATGTAGCGGGGTGTTCCCCTTTAATGCAGAGAGACAAGAAGTTCCAGGTGAGAGGTGAGTCGAGAGGAAGTAAAGAGACATTATGGAAGTGAAAGCAGAGGAGAGAGAGACTACATCTCCCAGTACATCTTGCAGCACCCAGGGTGCATTGCTCCAGAACAGAGACTGCTGGGGCAGACTTTATAAAGGGGAGGCGGAGTTTTGGTCGGCCTCTTTGGACACCCCTCTCCTAGCAAGAGGATCTCTGTGCTGAACTGCTGTGTGCACAAGGCCTGAAGCCTGGGCCGTGTGCTCCTTTCCAAAGAGCCCTCTGCCAGCCTAGCAGAGCCTTAGAGACATCTAATCCTCCTTGCTGCAGTACACCAGAAGGATTGAAGACTTGGATGTCGGTGGATTCCTGTTCCTAGACGAATCGATGGAGGAAAGGGACTTGGACTTGTCCAGGTGGTGAGAGCTGTTTAAAGACAGATACTTTATCTTTACTATTCGTTGGGATTACAAAGTTGTTCTTCAAGTGCACCACCGAGAGATTGCTAGCAAATATTGTTTCACTGAACTTCCATTTAGATCAGTCAGGCCTGACTGCATAGGTAGACATTGCTGGGTGTTAGTCTACCCATGAGGGGAAGTAGCTGTAAAAGGGCAGCGCTAGAGTTGCATAGCAATACTTTATTATTCTGATTACTCTGTTTATCTTTATTACTGTTTGTTGCAGGGATCTGCAACTTGTTATACTGTTGTTTATTACTTGCCCATTAGCCTCAGTAAAATATCTGGGTAAAGTACATTTGGTGTCAGTTCCGCTTACTTTAATAGGAGTTTTAAAGTATATTCTGTGTATGTTTGTTATAGGACTGCGTCACCAACAGTTGCGATCACACGGTCCTATCTCTCTATCACCAGCTGTGCCACGGGAGGTTAGAGCCGATTGCCGGGGGTTGACAGCGGTGCACTGCAGGGCCCAAATCAATATCAGCGGCTCTCTTAACTGGGGGTAGCGCTACACGTGGGGGCTCGAGTCTGGGATCCTTGTACGTTGCACGCTGCAATCAAGCCGGTCAGAAGTACCAGCATGGACCCGCTGGCAATGTCACAGTGGTGCGCAGCGTTTGGCGCCGATCCAACCGCGGCGGTAGTCATTGTACTCCCGGGGGAAAGATGGAAGGAAGAGGAGATAAAACAGCTCGTATTGTTACTGTCTCCGAGCCACAAAGCATGGGTGATGGATTTTAGGCCAGATCCAGTGATCTTGTTTACATACGCACTGGTAGAATGGAAAAAGGAAATCCCAGAGCATTTTAAAAGTCAGAGTATACAAGCCATAGATAATCAGATCTATCACTTGATACATACGCTGCCAGTGAAGGAAGAATGGTTTCAGACACCAAAGCCATCACCCCCACAATTATCTCCACCACTATCCCCTAAAGCAGAAAAGCTTAAGGAACTATTAAGCCCGGGATCACCGCTGGCCGCTATAGGGCCTGAATTGTTGAATGTTCTAGGAGACCTTGTAATTAAGTGCCAGAAAAGCAGTACGGTGCATGTGGAGGCCGGTTACCGGAAGCTTAGCACCTTCTCAGGGAAGCTCCCCGTCCCTGCGGGGGAGGAAGATTTTGACACTTGGGTGGAACAGGCATTGCAGGCAGTAGAAGCATGGGAGGTGCCTGAGGCACAGAAGAGACAGCGAGTCTTAGAAAGTCTGAAAGGTGCCGCGGCAGAAGCGGTGAAGAGCTTCCGGTTTGGAAATGAAAACTGTACAGCTCAAGATTGCCTGGCCATGCTGCAGGAAGAGTTTGGTCAGCTGGAGAAGGTGTCAGAGATGATTTATCAAATTGAACACACTCTCCAGCAGCCGAATGAGAAACTGTCAGAATATGTTAGAAGGCTGAACAGGCAGTTATGCAAGATTGTACTGAAGAAGGGAATGCTGCCCAAAGATGCAGATGAAGCACGCATGAAGCAGATCATGAGAGGAGCGCGGCGCTCAGACCCGGTCTGGCTGCACCTGAAAACCTCAGGAGGAGGAATGTCACTAACCTACTCTGATCTAATAAAAATTATTAGGGACGAAGAGGCGCTGCAGGAAGATCAGCAGGTGGCCAAGGCGAATGTCACACCTGTACCAGTGTTTGTCCATTCGGTCAAGAGCCCAGAAAGAGATGCGGAGGTTGACACTCTGAAATCGCAAATGGCCCAAGTGTTGGAGATGCTGACCTCTTTGATGGAGAAAGATCAGAGAAGACGAGAGAAACCAAGCCCAAGAAAGGAGTTGTTCCCGAACACCTCAGCACCGGCCTCCCTACAGGACCGAGAAGAGGTGATTTGCTATAACTGCGGAGGGAGTGGCCACTTTGCTAACGTATGCTCCAGCCCAAAGAAGAAGAGAACAGATAATTGCAAGCCGGCGGGAAACTCCAAAGGGCCCCGGTGAAGGAGTCAACCGGGTGCCCATCATCTTCAGTGCGCTCCAAACTAAAAAAAAAGGCCAAGAATGGAGGAGACAAAACTCCTAGGAGGAGGTATAGTACACCCCCACCAAGATGTACCCCAGAGGGAGGGGGCAAGACCCCTCAGTGGAAGTACAGCACCCCAAAGAAGGAACATCCACCTAAAAGGAACAATAACATCCCTCAGCGGGTTTGTGCCCCCATTGAGAGGGAGAAAGTCAATGCATGCCAGGCTCAGGAAAAATTTAAGTCCAAAAGGAGCAGGGCAAGGGTCGAAAGCCAAAAAAAAGAGGTGACCCCAGTCCGGCCATACCCAAAGGAACTGGTGGGCCCGTCTCCTACTGTGCCCATTCAAGTGGAAGGAGTCTATACTAAAGCTCTTTTGGACACCGGAGCACAGGTGACTTTACTATACCGGGACTTCTATGATAGGCACTTGAGTCATCTGCCTATCCAGAAGATAGAAGAGCTGGAGATATGGGGACTTGGAACCCAGAGTTTCCCTTATGATGGGTACCTGCCCATAAAGATGACTTTCGACCCATCCGTGGCTGGGAAGGCTGAAGTGTTTGACACCCTGGCAGTTGTGTGTCCCCGGCCGCCTGGAGCCAGCAAGATTTCCCTGATCATTGGGACAAACACGGATCTAGTCAGGAGACTCCTGACCCCTCTAGTGAAAGAGAGAAACCATTCAGCCACCAAAATCCATCCCATGCTAAAGACGGCCTACCAACGACTGGTCTTAGAGCAGAAGACCCCGGGAGAGGGGATAGGGAAGGTGTGGAGACTTGGCAGAGAAGGAGTAGTGCTACAGCCCGGAGAAGTAACCTGTCTTAGGGCCACTGTGAAGCTTTCGTGGGAACAACCTGGCCCCTTTGTCATGCTGGAATCAGACCCAAGGGAAGAGTCCTCAGGCCTGGAAGTGATACCAGAAGTGATTCCGTTCAAGGCTCTGAAGAAGGCCCATGGCAGAGTTCCGGTGAGTGTTAGGAACACTACGGGAGGACCCATGGAGATCCCTGCCAGAGTGTTGCTTGGTCAGGTGAGCCCTGCTGCCCCGGTCACTTGGTCCGAAGTCAAGGGGACGGGTGACGGAGGAGATGTTTGGGAGAAACTGTCCGTGGAAAACCCGAACCTACCCAGGGCTTGGAAAGAAAGAGCCAAGGCCCAGCTGACCAGGTGGGAGAAGATCTTTTCCGAAGATGAATTCGATGTGGGGTGTGCAAGAAGTGCCACCCATCGGATCCGCCTCCAAGAAGATAAGCCCTTCCGAGAGAGGGTCAGGCGGGTCCCCCTGGCAGATCTGGAGGATCTGAGGGAACAACTTGTAGAACTAAAGAAGACTGGTGTGATCCGGGAGTCTAGAAGTCCCTATGCCTCCCCAATCGTGGTGGTCAGAAAGAAGAATGGGTCATTGAAGCTTTGTATCGATTACAGGACTCTCAACAGGAGAACCATCCCTGACCAATACACCACGCCAAGGATAGAAGATGCCCTACAAAGTTTGTCTGGAGCCAAATGGTTCAGTGTGATGGACCTCAAGAGTGGGTACTATCAAATCCCTATGCACCCAGAAGACAGGGAGAAGACAGCCTTCATAACCCCGGTGGGATTCTTCGAATTCAATAGGATGCCTCAGGGTCTGTCTGGAGCTCCTGCTACCTTTCAACGCCTTATGGAGAAGACTGTTGGAGACATGAATCTTATAGAAGTCCTTGTGTACTTGGATGATGTCATTGTCTTTGGAAGAACCTTGGAAGAACATGAAGCCAGGTTGGAGAAAGTATTGAGAAGACTCAGCGAAGAGGGACTTAAGCTTTCCCCCGAGAAGTGTCGGTTCTACCAGTCTTCTGTGAACTATCTGGGGCACATAGTGTCTGAAGAAGGGGTGGCCACAGATCCTGAGAAGTTGGAAGCAGTCACTTCCTGGCCACGACCCACCACAGTAACAGAGCTCAGATCCTTCCTGGGGTTCTGCTCCTATTATAGGAGGTTTGTGGAGGGGTTTGCTCGGATTGCCCGCCCGTTGAATGAATTGCTAAAGGCAGAAGGGGAAGAGGATGACTCAGGGCCCAGGAGGCCTGGTGAGTCAGTTCAGGATCAGTGGAACCCAAGGTGTGAAGAGGCCTTTCATGCTCTGAAGAGGAGCTTAACCACTGCCCCAGTCCTGGCCTACGCCGACCCTACCAGACCTTATGAATTACATGTGGATGCCAGCCATGAGGGTCTAGGTGGTGTACTCTACCAAGAACATGAAGGACAACTGCGACCAGTGGCCTATGTGAGCAGGAGCCTGACCCCCTCAGAAAAGAATTACCCCACTCATAAGCTGGAATTCCTGGCCCTCAAATGGGCGGTAGTAGACAAGCTAAAAGACTACTTGTATGGGGCAGAGTTTACTGTGAAGACAGACAACAACCCCCTGACCTACCTCTTCACCACCGCGAAACTAGATGCCACCGGACACAGGTGGTTGGCCGCATTGTCTGGATTCAACTTCAGTCTGAAGTACAGACCAGGAGCCGGAAATAGGGATGCAGATGCCCTGTCCCGGAGGTCTCATGCCACGACAAATGACTGGGAAGATTGGACCCAAGTGGCACCGGACGGGGTGCGGGCCCTTTGTCAAGGGGCTGAATTCCAAGCCAGAGGAGGCTCCAGAGCAGAAGAAATAGGGGTTACCATGGTAGGAGTCCCCAAACACTATTGTGGGGTAACTCAACTGGAGGAAGACAACCTACCGAGACTGTCCAAGAAGGAGTTGAGGTGTGACCAATTGGAAGACCCCATGGGGAGATTGGTCCTCGAAGCCCTGGAGAATCAGGATCCCAACAAATTCCTACATCACCCCTCAAAGGAGGCTCGCCTGTTGAGGAAGGAATTGGACAGGCTACAGGTACATCAGGGAGTGGTCTACCGAAGGGGCCCCTCTGATGACTCAGAAGATAAGTGGCAGTTATTTCTTCCAGAGAAGCACCGAGAGACTGTACTAATTGCCCTGCATGACCATCATGGTCACCTAGGGGCAGAAAGGACCTTCCAGCTTGTCAGAAATCAGTTCTATTGGCCCTGCATGAGGGCAGAAGTAGAGGAGTATTGCCATTCCTGTGCACGATGCATTTAGAGAAAGACCCTACCCCATCAAGCTGCCCCAATGGGCCACTTACAGAGTCAAGGCCCAATGGATCTGGTATGCATTGACTTTCTCTGCCTTGAACCCGACCTGAGTGGATTGGGGAATGTTCTGGTAATAACCGACCATTTCACCCGCTATGCTCAAGCTTTCCCAACCAAAGACCAGAAGGCATCCACCGTGGCCAAGATACTTATGGAGAAGTATTTTGTCCATTACGGACTACCACAGAGACTCCACTCAGATCAAGGAAGGGACTTTGAGAGTCGGTTGATCCGAAGACTTTTGGATTCATTAGGAATAAAGAAGACCAGAACCACGCCTTACCACCCACAAGGAGATGCTCAGCCGGAGAGATTTAACCGGACCCTGCTCAACATGTTGGGAACCTTAGAAACAGAGAAGAAGCAACACTGGAGTCAGCACATATCAGCCCTAGTACATGCCTATAACTGTACCACAAGTGACGCCACTGGCTACTCCCCTTATCGACTTATGTTTGGGAGAGAAGCAAGGCTACCTGTGGACCTGGCCTTTGGCACTTCTATAGACAATACCTCAGCTACATCCCACAAGGGATACATGGACAGACTTAGACGTAGCTTGCAGGTGGCCTATGAACAAGCCCAGGCGGCTTCGGATCAAAGGGGGGCCCGCAACAAGAGAAATTTTGATCTGAAGGTTCGAGTGCAAGATCTGCAGCCCGGGGACCGAGTACTGCTACGCAATCTGGGGGTCCCTGGAAAACACAAGCTTGCCGACAGGTGGAGATCTGAGCCCTATGTTGTCTGTAGGAAGTTGCCCGGTTTGCCTGTCTACAAACTAAAGCCAGAAGGAAAGGTGGGTCCACTGAAGATGTGGCATCGGAACCACCTGCTCCCACTTGCTGAGGCAGTCAGAATACCTCCCGTGAGAGACTCCCCTGAACCGGCCTCTATCCTGGATATTCCTAGGCCGAACACTCGGTCCCAGACCTCTCGAGCCAAAGATGGGGAGGCCTCCCAATTGAGTACAGAAGAAGGTGGAGAACTGGACTGGCTGTGGCCTCCCTCGACTCTGGGAACGTCCGCCATAGATCTCCCAAATGGAGGGGATACCCCAGATGCAACGCTGAATCCGGAGGCTACTGAATTCATACCCTTCAGTCCCTCAGCTGATTACTGGGAAGATGTTCCTGACACTTGCGCTGAGGAGGACTCTAGAGATTCCATACGTCAGTCGACTTCTGAATCAGAGGTTCCAGAACCAGCAATGTTACCTGAACTTACTCCTGAAGAAGAGCCTGTGGTGCCAGAGTCAGAAGCACCAAGAGAGCAGAGGGCTCGCAGAGTCATCAGGCCTCCCAAGAAACTAACTTACCCCCAAATGGGGACGAGCTCAGAGGACTCTGTTGTAACGGCTAGGAGAAGTGTTGAACAACCTGATCCTTCCACCGTCCATTTGGTGGAGGGCAACCCCAGCTCACTCTCTGGCACAGTTAGGCAGGCCACTCATGGTAGTGTGACCTGTGGGCAAGAGTTCCATCCCAAAGTTTTGGTGGGAATTCCCTATGCCAACATCATGCTCGACATTGTCCAAAATGGTAAACAGTATTTGTTGAAGTTTATCTTTGGGGACCAAAGAGTTCAAGTGGGGGAAGTGTGTAGCGGGGTGTTCCCCTTTAATGCAGAGAGACAAGAAGTTCCAGGTGAGAGGTGAGTCGGGAGGAAGTTAAGAGACATTATGGAAGTGAAAGCAGAGGAGAGAGAGAGACTACATCTCCCAGTACATCTTGCAGCACCCAGGGTGCATTGCTCCAGAACAGAGACTGCTGGGGCAGACTTTATAAAGGTGAGGCGGAGTTTTGGTCGGCCTCTTTGGACACCCCTCTCCTAGCAAGAGGATCTCTGTGCTGAACTGCTGTGTGCACAAGGCCTGAAGCCTGGGCCGTGTGCTCCTTTCCAAAGAGCCCTCTGCCAGCCTAGCAGAGCCTTAGAGACATCTAATCCTCCTTGCTGCAGTACACCAGAAGGATTGAAGACTTGGATGTCGGTGGATTCCTGTTCCTAGACGAATCGATGGAGGAAAGGGACTTGGACTTGTCCAGGTGGTGAGAGCTGTTTAAAGACAGATACTTTATCTTTACTATTCGTTGGGATTACAAAGTTGTTCTTCAAGTGCACCACCGAGAGATTGCTAGCAAATATTGTTTCACTGAACTTCCATTTAGATCAGTCAGGCCTGACTGCATAGGTAGACATTGCTGGGTGTTAGTCTACCCATGAGGGGAAGTAGCTGTAAAAGGGCAGCGCTAGAGTTGCATAGCAATACTTTATTATTCTGATTACTCTGTTTATCTTTATTACTGTTTGTTGCAGGGATCTGCAACTTGTTATACTGTTGTTTATTACTTGCCCATTAGCCTCAGTAAAATATCTGGGTAAAGTACATTTGGTGTCAGTTCCGCTTACTTTAATAGGAGTTTTAAAGTATATTCTGTGTATGTTTGTTATAGGACTGCGTCACCAACCGTTGCGATCACGCGGTCCTATCTCTCTATCACCAGCTGTGCCACGGGAGGTTAGAGCCGATTGCCGGGGGTTGACAGCGGTGCACTGCAGGGCCCAAATCAATATCAGCGGCTCTCTTAACTGGGGGTAGCGCTACACATAATTCTGGGGACCACTCCACTTGGCAGAGCCAATGACGTAACACCAATGATCTTTTTAGCTGTCTGAAAGAAAGACATTCTGACCACCACTCTAAGGGGTGGAAGCAACATTCTTCCCACTGATCACCAATGTAAGGGCCTCTCCTCTCACTGACCACCTATGTAAAGAGCATTCTTCCCACTGACCACCAATGTATGGGACATTTTTTCCAACGACCACCAATGTAAGAATGATGAATTAGGTTGAGGATCAGGTTTTATAAGGACTTCCCTGAAGTCTGACAATTATTTTAGGGCTTCTTCTGGGGTAAGAGGGTTGAGAAAGGCCTAGAATATAAAACATGGGTTTCGGTCGGGGGCGTGGCCTGCGTGCAAGCTGAATGGCAGCATAGAACCGGAGCTCCTGTGATAACCAGGGAATAGCAGCACGAATCATCCCATCGGGACCCCAAAACATCATCCCCACAAGGCGATCTACCTCCGGATTACCTGGATTACTCCTGCAGCATGTCCAGGAAAAGAAAGGAGCCCCGCAAACCGCAGCGTCTGACGGACTTTTATCCTTATAAGCCACATGAAGGTAGGCAAGATGGCCCCCGGCCATCATCCACACCTGCAGACAAAACGGCCAACAACTTGCCTGATAAAGGCAAGAAACACACAAATAACAGCTCCCCTGCAAGCTCACAGCAGCACTCTCCCTCCCCTATCTCTGGCAGCCCAGCTAAAGCAAAACTCAGGCTGGATGGAGAGGGATACAGTCCCCAGGCCAGCCATGCCACAGACTCTGGAGATGAGACACATGATCTCCCTGATTCAATAGAATCGTTCCCAACCATGCACCAGCCTGTGATAGACACTGTACTGAAAGATATGCTGCTATCACTAAGGAGCTCACTACAATCTGATATGGCACAGTGCATGCACAGGTTCCACACTGACATACAAGCAGTGGAATCGAGGGTTGATCATATAGAGCAAAAAATGGGAGACTTTGCTGAAACCATCAATGATCTAGTAGACTCACATGAGAAGAGAGAAGGGGACACGGAATGGGTGAAAGCTAAGCTGGCAGATTTTGAAGACAGGAATAGGAGGAACAATATGAAGATCAGGGGAATCCCCGAGTCAATCCAGCCAGCTGACCTGCGTGATTATGCTACATCACTGTTTAAACTGCTCACCCCTAATCTATCTGGTCTCGAGCTAACGATTGACAGAATTCACCGCTTACCTAAGCCGTCTTTTTTGCCAGAGCAGGTCCCTAGAGACGTAATACTGCGCATGCATTTCTTTCATGCAAAGGAATTGCTGATGGTGACGATGCGTAAAGGTGAACAAATACCTGCACAGTATCAAAATTTACAGTTTTATGCTGACCTGTCGCAATATACACTTCAGAAACGAAAGACCCTGAATACCGTCACCAAGATACTTAGGAATCATGAAATTGTATACAGATGGGGTTATCCCACAAAGTTATCTATTGTGAAAGATGGCCGAACATACACTATAGACTCTCTGGGAAAAGGCCTTTCACTTCTGGAGGAATGGGGTATACTGCCAGAGCATTCTGATGATTCCCCTGCTGTGAAGCCAAGGAGGTCTGCAGAACCAGATTGGAAAACTGTTACAAACAAAAACGCAAAATCGCACACTTGACCCGGATGGGTAACACTCCACTACTAACCCCTGGAGGAACGTACAGGAGCGCCATTAGGCCTGAACTTTACCCCCACCCACTTTGGGCAGCTTAACGCTGCATACGGGTATCCTGGTTCTAGTGCCCACTGAGGACTAGGACCTCTCTATTGTTTTCTATCAGTTGCTTGGTTATATTTTTCTATGTTTTTCTTTTTTCTCTCAGTTTTCTTGTTTTTACTGTTGAAAGATTTACAAGACGGAGTTCAAGTAATTACTGCTGGACCCTCCATGCAGAAATGCCACTCAACTTGGCCCGAAGTCCAAAATAGACAAACTCTCTGCGCATCACCAAATAGTAAGTACTTTTTGACTTTATGCACCATCATTTTCAGTTTCCCACCGCTATCCCAAATCCAACCACATGAGGGAGACATTGCACCAACAATGAATGTAAAGCAGCAATGTAACATAATCTTCACACTCCTGCAAGTATGGGGATAAAGATCATTTCTATAAACTCTAAAGGACTGAATCATCCTGCTAAAAGGCGTTTCTTATGGTCAGAAGCCCTCTCTAACAAAGCTGACATACTTTGCGCTCAAGAGACACATTTCTCTGCTTCAACACCACCCAAATGTTTGCACAGGAACTTTCCACATCTTTTTACCGCAAATGCCCGCCATAAAACTAAAGGAGTCCTCATAACAATACGTGACTCTGTAACTTTCACCCTACTTGAGGAAATTAAAGATGAAAATGGCCGGTATCTTATCCTGGTTTGTGAATTTAACTCAATCACGTATACCATAGTAAATGTCTATTCACCAAACCAACGCCAGATTTATTTTTTTAATAAGCTGATGAAAAAGGTTAGGAAACACCACAAGGGAAGATTACTATTATGCGGGGATTTCAACGCCACCCCAGATCCTGTGATGGACTCTACCTCCAGCGCCAAACGCTATAGCCCGTCCTTACTACCCTCAATTCACAAGCACGATCTGTTTGACGCCTGGAGATGCTTACATGCGGGAGAAAAAGACTTCACATTCTTTTCATCACCTCACAGGACTTATTCCCGCATTGACCTTTTTCTTGTCGACCAACAAACACTAGCCAATGCATCCGCCACGAACATTAATGCCATTACGTGGTCTGACCACGCTTCTACTACCCTGTCTCTGGTGGACGGGACACCCAACACCGCACCTCCATTATGGAGATTGAACTCCTTTCTCTTACAGCAAGCGGACTATAAGTCAGTCATTGAAAACCAGCTAACTGAATTTTTTAAGAATAACGAATCCTCTGTGCAAGATAAATTTGTACTGTGGAATGCCCACAAAGCTTTTATTCGTGGCATTTTCATACAACAGGGAGCGAGGGTCAAGAGGCAGCGGCACAGGCAAATAAAAGAAATCACTGACAAAATCTTCCTATTAGAGACTAGTAATAAGCAAAAATCTTCTCCCAAAATTTTGAGTCAAATTACCCAGCTGAGATGTGAGTTGTGGCTCCTTCTTTTAGAGTCTTTTAGAACTTTGAAAAAACATCAAAAAAACTTAAGATGACATACTACGCTACAGGTAACAAAGCGGGTAAGAATCTAGCTCAAAGGGTAAAGGGCATGAGACAAAAAACTCAGATTCCGTATATTATACACCCCGTTACCAAAAATAAATTGTATCATCCCCAAGAAATGGCGGACGCCTTTAGCCATTACTATGGCTCTCTTTACAATTTGAAAGATGATCCGAACACTACCCAACCAAATGTTGAAGCAATAAACGTGTTTCTTGGAAAATTAGACATTCCTAACATCTCACAGGAGCAACTATTGACCCTCAATCAGCCGTTCAGCATGGCAGAGATACATAGGGCGATAGACTCACTCCCAATTAACAAGTCTCCAGGGCCGGATGGATTTTCTGGTGACTATTATAAATCCTTCAAACATTTACTGACACCATATATGGAACAAATCTTTGCCGATGCCGCCGCCTCGGCCTCATTCCCGCCTGAAATGTTGGGTGCTGTTATTGTGGCCTTGCCGAAGCCAGGGAAGGAGCCTGATTCCCCTCCAAACTTTAGGCCCATATCACTTCTCAACATCGACTTAAAGGTTTATGCTAAAATTGTTGCATACAGATTAATAGACATACTTCCCCTTATCATTAACCCTGATCAGACGGGCTTCACTAAGGGTCGCCAAACGTCCGATGCCACGCGTAGACTAATTAACATTATTCATCTAGCTAAACTGCACAAAAGGCCTTCTCTGCTGTTGGCATTGGACGCAGAGAAGGCCTTTGATCGTATTCACTGGATGTACCTCACCCAAGTATTACAAAGTTTTGGCTTCTCGGGTAATATACTGCAAGCAATATTAGCCTTATACTCTAACCCCTCGGCTCAGGTCTATACCTCAGGGGTGCTCTCCAAGCCGTTCACCATATCTAACGGCACCAGACAGGGGTGCCCACTATCCCCTTTAATATTTAATCTTTTAATGGAACCCCTGGCCATCTATATTCGAACTCACCCCAACATTAAAGGTTTCTCCATGCCCAACTCTACACACACGATTAGCCTATTCGCTGACGACATTATAATGATTCTCACAGATGTGGAGACTTCCCTGGCTTCTGTGCACTCGGCTTTAGCTATGTTTAACCAGTTGTCTTACTATAAGGTCAATGAAAGTAAATCGTATATAATGGGATTGGGTATTGATCTATCTGTCCAAACGCGACTTAGCGCACGGTTCCCATACATATGGAAGCAAGATGGGATAAAATACCTAGGGATTACCCTCACGGCATCTACAGAAGACCTAGTTACAGCTAACTTTACTCCCTTCCTCAATATTCTGACCAACAAGTTACAGGAACTGGGCAAGGTTGAGCTGTCCTGGACGGGACGGCTAGCGTCATTTAAAATGTTAGTCTTACCACAACTGTTATACCTCTTCCGATCACTACCAATCCCGATCCCTAATTCCTTTTTCACCAAGGCTCAGTCTATACTGAACAAATTCCTGTGGCGGGGTAGAAGAGCTAGGTGCGCTTTCAAAAAATTAATTAAAACTAGAAGTGCAGGAGGTATAGGCCATGTCCTATTACAAGATTATCACTCGGCTACTATCCTTTCTCAAACCAGAGCTTGGTTTAACCAGCGCCAAGGCCCTAAATGGTTGGACCTAGAAGAAGCCCAAACCTTGGGGCACAAATTGGCTGATATATTCCTAACATGCCACATTATACCCCAGGCATACCCACACATATCTCTAACTATGAAGGCCACACTTCAAAAGTGGAAAATGTTCACATCTCTAGACATCCCAGATCAACTTTTAAAGCCCTTACCTCTTAATATCTCTTGCTTCTCACAGATAATCCCAGACTTGTCTGTCACACATTGGGAGGCCAAAGGCATCAAAACTGTACAAGATATACTGGTAGGCCCGGCCCCAAAAACATTTAGAGCATTGCAAATAGAATATAATCTTGAGGACAGGGACCAATATAGATACATGCAAATAGTTCACTTTATTCGAACATTGTCCAATTTTGAAGTGTTGCTGCCATGGCGAGCATTGTTATACCTAACGAACAGTTGCACCACTATTAAAGGCATCTCACTGTTCTACTGTCTCTTACAGTCTAAAGCCTTATTTGAAAAATCCACTAATATAGTTGCATGGGAACGGGAACTAGGTGCAGAGTACTCAGAACTCCAATGGCAAAAAGCCCTAGTATATAATTTCACCGCGACTAAAAGCTCCAATCTCTGGGAAGTAACCCATAAAATTTTACTCAGGTGGTACCTTACACCATACAGAATGTCCAAATTTAATGCTTCTACCTCCTCTCTTTGTTGGAGAAAATGCGGAGAGACAGGTACTCTGCACCATATTCTGTGGAATTGCCATGCCCTGAACCCACTTTGGTCCGAAGTGTTCAATCTTATTTCTAGGTTGGCAGGGTCACACATTGCGCCTAACGCAGCACTAGCAGTATTATCATTAGGAATAGAACAAATAGCGCCACAAATAAGAACTGTAGTCACGCACATCCTTCTCAGCACTAGGCTGGTGATTCTGCGACACTGGCTAGCAGCAATCCCACCATCATTTAGAGAAATTGTAGAGACGACTAACACCCACGCCACGTACAAGTTAATGTTCGCAGCGTCTCAGGGCAAATACTTATCCACAAGAGACAAATGGTCTGCCTGGGAAATATGGTTTAAACGAAATTGGAAACCAGAGTAAAGCCGATCCTTATTTCTGATATATAGTTAAGAGACAATATTTTTTTTCAACAATGTTCTTATTATGAGTTATAAACCAATTTCTGAGTGTTAATTCTACCTCTTATCCTTCTATTTTATGCCTTGAATATAGTCGCGGTATAAGTACATCACATAGATGTCCAAATGTTGATGGCAAAGTTTATTGCGTTGTCTATTGTATGAACCTGACTTTATAATAAAAATTTATTGAAGTTAAAACATGGGTTTCCCCAAGGAGGTGCTGGGGAAAGTCACATGTCAATGTTTTATTAATTTATAAAACCATTATTCTGATAAAGTGTGCATAAAAAAATTGAAGGATTTTAAACCTGGCCAAAACATTTTCTCTAAATTTGGAATTGGATAGAGGGGTAAAAGGCCATTTAGCTCTTGGATTGGCCACTAGGCTTGTGCACAACGGAAAAATTCGTTCCGTTTCGGTTCGTTTCTTTCCGGTCCTGTTGATTCGTAATCATTCGTAATTTTGCTAGACGGGATTTTTCGTGTTCGGACTCATTCGTATTTTTGCAAGCGACATTTTTCGTTGAATTTTTTGTTGCTTTATAATTCGTACTTTCGGTAGAGTACGTTGTTTTTCGTTGATTCTGGACACAACTCCTACTTTCGTAACTTTTTTTGGGTTCGTTGATTCGTAATTTTCTGTGTCTCTCTCACGACGACGCTGACTATTATGCCTAATGTGCTTCGAATGGATTTGTACTTTTCGAAATACATAGCGGTTATTTGTAACGATTCGAAATCTCGTATTTTACTTTCGTTTTTTACATGCGGCTATAGCCTCCGCCCCTGTACACCATTTTGAGAGGGTTCAGCACGGTGAGGGAGAAGCAGAGAGCAGAGCAGAGTGTTATTGTGCTTCGAATGGATTAGAAATCTCGTATTTTACTTTCGTTTTTTACATGCGGCTATAGCCTCCGCCCCTGTACACCATTTTGAGAGGGAGTTCAGCACGGTGAAGGAGAAGCAGAGAGCAGAGCAGAGTGAGTGTTATTGTGTTTCCAATGGATTTGTACATTCGTAAGTTTTTTCATAACGAATTATGCCGAAGACATTCGGGCATTCGCTATTTTGCGGTATAATTTATTTCGGATTCGGTTTTATTCGTAATTGCTTTGTTCGGAAATTCGAATGCTTCCGAATGTCCGAAAGTTGCTAAATTCGGACGAATTTCGATTCGTTACGAAACGAATTGCACAAGCCTATTGGCCACTGTGTATATTTATTCTGGTGGAGATGGGAGTGGAACCCATACATTTTTAGCACTGGTTTATCTCAATGATCAGCTAAATGAATCCAAAATGGCCGATTGATCATTTTCTCAAGATAGTTTTGGTGGTGTCAACACACATGAGGATCATTGTTCAATTTTGGTCAAAATCAAACAGATTGGTTTAAATCACTTCATGTCCAAGAGACCTTTAGTTTAAAGTCATTTCCAACCAAGTTTATTTTTATCATATTTTGGATATGGTTAAGGGATAAAGTCTCTGCCATGTTTCATTACTCTCTATGTCCCTATTGGTGACATTAACTCTCATTTCATGTCAAGACAGAAAGTTATGAAAAATCTCTTAAATGGGTACACAGACAAAAACACATTTTTTGTAGGGTTGAGAAAGCATTAAAATGAATGCCGCGTACACACGACAGTTTTCAGGCCTCATGCCCACGGACGTTTTTACAGCCGCGTTTTTGAGCGTTTTTTACAGCTTAAAAACGCCTGTCCATGTTAGTCTATAGCTTCATGCCCACCTAGACGTTTTTGAGCTGCAAATAGCATAGGCGTTTTTAAGCTGTAAAAAAAACCCAGAATCAGTGCGTTCCTCAGCGTCGGAGTTAGGCAGAAAAAAAACGCTCAAAAACGCGCACTAACGCGCGGTCGCGTTTTTTAGCTCTGACGTTTTTTTGTTTTTTTTTCTCAAAAAAAATAAAAAATAAATTTACAATAACATGGACAGGCGTTTTTAAGCTGTAAAAAACGCAGCTGTAAAAACGTCAGTGGGCATGAAGCCTTAATGTCATTGAAAAAAAACTGCATTTTTCTCGACGTGATTCTTCTCAAGCATGCCTACACACTATCTTGAAAAAAAATGCTTGAGTAAAGCGCAGTGACGTACAACACGTACGACGGCACTATAAAGGGGAAGTTCCATTTGGATGGCGCCACCCTTCATGTTAGTAAAGTTTGTTGAGAGACGATTCGCGCTTTTCAGCCTCGTGCTTTTCAGTCCGTTACAGCGTGACGAATGTGCTATCTCCATTACGAACGCTAGTTTTACCAGAACGAGCGCTCCCGTCTCATACTTGATTCTGAGCATGCGCATTTTTTTTCACGTCGTTAAAGCCTACACACGGTCGTTTTTCATGACGAGAAAAACGACGAGGTGAAAAACGACGAGAAAAATTAGAGCATGTTCCAATTTTGTCATGGCCATTTTTCACATCATGAAAAATGCTCTGAAGCCCACACACGGTCGTTTTTAATGACCATTTTCTCGCCCTTAAAAACGGTCGTGTGTACGCGGCATGACACTATTGTTATTGCAAGGTAGACTTTTATTAAATGTACTAAACCAATAGCAACAGATTAAAAAAAAAAAGGACATAATGGCACCTACCCATACGTCCTTTCGGGGCTTCCTGGAAGTCTTGAAACTCATGCCACTCAGTTATTCAGAAAGACTATCTATTGATTTGCCAGAAATCCAGTGTGTTCTTAACTTCCCGTCTGAGCTGACAACACAGTCCATTTTCTGCATTGAAATCCCAGCCAGCATTGCCAGCCCTGCCCCCCTTTCTGCCCCACTCCACTTTTACTGCAAACAATTATTTTTGGGTGCTGTCTTGACTTCCAATAGCCTGCCCACAAATTGTGTGTAGGGAAAGGACTCTTGGGAGATGTAGTTCGGGGGGGGGGGGTGCAACTTTGTCAATTTGAACAAGAATTTTACAAGTTGGTGATGATATCACAGAGAGTAAGGCCCCTTTCACACATGCGGACCGTATGTCAGTTTTTCACCCATCCGTTTTCGGATGAAAAACGGACATGCATGTATCCCTATGGGATAGCGGATGAACATCCGCTGACACCCGATCTCACCCGTGTCCGCTATGCTCCGTTTTTCAGGATAGAAATTTTTTTATTTTTCTATCCGTCTGCGGAGCGGATCGGATGAACACGGACAGACGGTCCGTGATCATCCATAGGGGAGAGCGGAGATCTGACAGGGTGGTCCCTGCACAGTGTGGGGGGACCGCCCAGTCATCCGCCGGCTCAGCGGGGATCAACGGAGCGATACCCACTGAGCAATGCTGATCATGACTGATCCGTCCCGTGTGAAAGGGGCCTAATACTAGCTGTTTCTTGCTACAGGAACAAAGTAAAGGAAAACAATTATTCTGGAGGGGGTCATGGACACAGCTGTAGCCTGCCCCTCCAACTTCTTGCTATTTATTTCTCAAAGTAATGAGCATCCTATGGCCCATTCACACTGTGTTGCTGCAATAACATCCAACCACACATTAGGGGTTATTTACTAAAGAAAAATCCACTTTGCACTACAAGTGCAAAATGCACTTGGGAAGTGCAGTCCCTGTAGATCCGAGGGGGACATGCAAGGAAAATAAAAAACAGCATTTTAGCTTGCACATGATTGGATGATTAAAACAGCAGAGTTCCCCTCATTTCAGATCTACCCCTCGGATTTACAGCGACTGCACTTCCAAGTGCACTTTCAGTGCAATTTCAAGTGCACTTGTAGTTTGCACATATAGTGCAAAGTGGATTTGCCTTTCATAAATAACCCCCATTGTATGTGTGTTGGTGCATTCATTTGAATTGAACCCCAGTCCACTATGCAATGAACTTGAGTTGCGGTGCGCTGCCCAAAAAATTAGCATGCACCATCATTGGCATACCATAATGCATGTTAGTGCGTGGCAGCACAGTGCACTGCAACATACATTCATCAAATTACCATCCAGAATGAATGTCACTGCTATGAGCTATGACTAAGCACTAGACCTTAGTGCGAAACGCGTTAGTTGATATCCCACTGTCTGCTGTGATTTATAGTGCTTTTATATCTTTTTACCAATAAAAGACAACCTAAAAGGTTTTTCGGAGTGCGGCTGTCCATACATCCTCTTCCTATTTTTGCTTTGTGCATTGCCAGCACCCGTGGTTTCTGAGAAGACATTGATTGCCTATTGCATCCATCTGGAGCGGTAACCTTTCTTCCCACATAGCAGTGTAGTTATAGAACAAAATATTGGATAGCTATTGGTCAAACAAAACTGCTGGTACATTCATTCTGTGTGAATAGAGCAAAAATGTTACTAATGTTTTCCTATCCTATTTCCTCTACAGGTCAAATGGTAGTTCATAAAAAAGAAGGGTTCAGTACAGTACATACCACATTATGACCACTAGATGGAGCTGATAATCATAGGGGAAAAGTGTTTATTTAATATGAACCTCAGCTCCATCTAGTGGCCATAATGCAGAATTTTCCCAAACAATGAATAAACAAATCATTTATTAACAATCTGCATAGGAAATAGAGAACATTTGGTTTTGCCCCATTCGCACAGAACGAATGTACCAGCAGTTTTGCTGGAGAAATGGCTATTCAATTTTTTTTAGAAATACACTCCTTGGCGTGAACGAGCCCTCAAGGAAGGTAGGTAAAACTGGTAACTGGACATTTCTAGTAATTTAAGCAGAATTTCGTTTTAAGACATCATTACTTTATATTCAATTGGAATTGCTCCTAAAAAACAAAAAAAAAAAACAAAAAAAAAAGCTTATTTAATCTTTTTAAACCCATCTGAAGTGCGTATTCAGCATTACAAGCGAAGTTCATACACGAAGAGGATACGAGTGACAATTCATAAATCTTGGCTTGTGTTTTATAAACAAATGAAATTGCCACATCACCCTCCCTCCTGGCCTCATTTCATTCTCATCATCACATCAATAAATTCCTTTGCCCAGATTTTAATCTGATAGAGGGCAGCCACTTTGCTGTGTCAGCACACATCAGATAAAAAGCCTGGCAGAAGAACAAGCAGAAAGCATGTTATTACAGGTGGAACATGAGAATTAAAATAGTCAGCTTGGCAAATTCTACATGATGTAATGTAGCACTGCTTGGTATTTTTCACTGTTTAAATCAGGCAGGTAGAAAGAAAATAGAGGGCTGAGCTGATTAAATTCATCATCAAGGGGCCACATTATATCCAATGGCCACACTTACTTTATTCCAGAGATAAAAAAAAAATGACAGCACTTCAGTACTTAAATCAGTGCAAAAAAAGCACATTCATCAATTTAGTACCGGCCTGTAATACCCCTTCATTACCCAGCTATTAGTTTGACTGACAATTACCCGGTCATGCAACACTGTACTTAACCACTTGAGAGCCGGGCCATGTACAAATGACAGCCTCAAGGTGGCTCTAGAAATCCGGGAGGCCGTTAAAAGACGGCCTCGGCTATTCCGGCCACTGGGGGGGCGCGAGATCCGCGTCCTGTCAGGGAGAGGAGACCGATGCTGTGTCCCTTGTACATAGGGAGGGACACAGATCGGTCACCTCCCCCAGTCAGTCCCCTCCCCCCCACAGTAGTAATCCCAGGTTACACATTTAACCCCTTCCTCGCCCCCTAGTGTTAACCCCTTCCCTGCCAGTGTCATTTTTACAGTAACCAGTGCATTTTTATAGCGCTGATCGCTGTAAAAATGACAATGGTCCCAAAATGGTGTCAAAAGTGTCCGCCATAATGTCGCAGTCACAATAAAAATCGCTGATTGCCGCCATTACTAGTAAAAAAAAAAATATTAATAAAAAATATTAATAAAAATGCTATAAAACTATCCCCTATTTTGTAGAAGCTATAACTTTTGCGCAAACCAATCAATAAACGCTTATTGTGATTTTTTTTTTTTTTTACCAAAAATATGTAGAAGAATACGTATCGGACTAAACTGAGGAAAAAAATATAAAAAATAAAAATAAAAAAATTGGGATATTTATTATAGCAAAAAGTAAAAAATATTGTGTTTTTTTCAAAATCGTCGCTCTTTTTTTGTTTATAGCGCAAAAAATAAAAAACGCAGAGATGATCAAATACCACCAAAAGAAAGCTCTATTTGTGGGAAAAAAGGACGTCAATTTTGTTTGGGAGTCACGTTGCACGACCGCGCAATTGTCATTCAAAGCGTGACAGCGCTGAAAGCTGAAAATTGGCCTGGGCAGGAAGGGGGTTTAAGTGCCCACTAAGCAAGTAGTTAAACGAATTTGGAGATGAAGGGGCTAAAGTATAGACTAAGGAGGGGTTAAGGGTTAATCCAAATCATATACTGAGATCAGATGAGGGGCCAGGGGTGAAAGGGTTAAAAAAAAAAACACAATTCCACAATCAAAACCACCCTACCATAAATCTGTTGCTGCCTGTGATCTGGAACTGATGAATGCATTGTGATAGAAAGGGGTGGGCTCTCAAATGCAAAGAGTAGTATTGTTTAAATCTGTAATCGCTGTGTTGACCATTCACAAGGTACAGAGTCATTCAGATATGCTCTGTACACTTTGTCTGTAAATTTGGGCTGTCTAATGATGGCTCAGATCACAGCCATTAAAGCAGAGGTCCACCCAAAAGGGAAGTTCCACTTTAACCACTTCAGCCCCAGAAGAATTTACCCCCTTCCTGACCAGAGCACTTTTTGTGATACAGCACTGCGTATCTCTAACTGACAATTTTTTCCCAAAAATAGAGCTTTCGTTTGGTGGTATTTGATCACCTCTGCGGTTATTTTTTGCGCTATAAACAAAAAAATTAAATTTTTAAAAGAAAGCAATATTTTAAACTTTTTGCTATTATAAATATCCCCCAAAAATATATAAAAAAATGATTTTTTTCCTCAGTTAAGGCCGATACGTACTCTTCTACATATTTTTGTTAAAAAAAATCGCAATAAGCGTATATTGATAGATTTATAGATAGATTTATGGCATTTTTATTATTATATTTTTTTTATTAGTAATGGCGGCGATTTGCGATTTTTTATTGTGACTGCGACATTGTGGCAGACACATCGGACACTTTTGACACTATTTTGGGACCATTGTCATTTATACAGCGATCAGAGCTATAAAAATGCACTGTTTACTGTGTAAATGACACTGGCAGGGAAGGGGCTAGACACAAGGGGGCAATCAAGGGGTTAAGTGTGTCCTAGGGAGTGATTCTAACTGTGGGGGGATGGTCTCACAACAACATGACAGAGATCACTGCTCCCGGTGACAGGGAGCAGTGGATCCCTGTCATGTTGCTAGGCAGAACAGGGAAAGGCCTTCTTTACATAGATCGCAGGCCCCCGGCGGACATCGAGTCCGTGGGACCCGCGGGCACGCTCACGGAGCACGCACCCACAATGCCACGATTTAAAGGGGATGTGCAGGTACGCCCATTTGCCCACTGCTGCCATTGTGCTGACGTATATCGGCGTGCAGCGGTCGGCAATCGGTTAAGGACTGCTCACCTCCCATACATGCCACATTTGGCAAGACAATTTTTTGGGGGGGAGCAATTACCTAGTTTTGACAGGTACCCAGCTCCCACTTCCGCTCGGGTCACCTAGGCGATTTAAGCTGAAGTTCTCCTCTTCACATCGCTACCAGCCGAGTCCCCATCAGGACTACCTTTTTCTTCTCCCTCATCTACCCATGGCATGGGATACCTTTGAAGAGCATCATATCACGGATCACCTCCAGAGTTACCAGACTCCATATTGGTCTAGCGCTGTCTTATACACACTTTTCTTTAGCACCCAACTTCAATAAAGTTCACTGAACCTGCCTCCAACTGAACCGAGGTACATTCCGCTCATTGCATGGGATGAGGAACCATCTACGTTTGATACTTCTGTGTGTGTGGGTTGCCCGCATCCCCTAGTGCACTCTTGTTTTGGCCACCATGTCCCTACAGCTACAGTAGCCATCAATGCACACTGGGGGATACACTCGAAACACATGGAAATGACAAATGCTGATTTTTCTGCCAAGTGGAGCTCTGCAGGAGAGCAAAGGTTGGTGTCACCCACATCAGGACTGGTATAATCCCTCTTTTACATGGTGGCCTTTCTAATAAAAAATAAATAAAAAAATTGAGCAACCGTCATTTTTTAGAAACCTTAAAGAGAAAAATGGGGGTTGCCACTACAGGTTTCCTCCTGAAATTCTAGTGACTGTTAATGATTTCAATATGTAGTAAGTACAGTTGGGGTATGTTAGAAATTAAGATCTCCATCAATGGCCAGCACCACCACTGTTGGCATGTAACTGCTTATACGTAGTTTTTCGTCCAGGGCTGCCAATTCTGAGCTTGGAAAAAATATATAATTTTAAAGACTTTTTTAAACATAGGTGTAGCGCACCCACCCCAGCCTTTACCTGCTTTTCTTATAGTTGGCTCCTTCACAGGAAAAGACTGAGGCACACCGCACCACAAGCCCGTACCCTCCTGGATGGGGAGGTTGAGCGGTGTTAGTTTCTCGGGCCTGCCTGCAGCCAGTGTTTGAAAACCTCCAGTGCTGATCTCGTTTCTGTGGTAGTCAGAAACAAGTCCTTAGTTCTCCCCAGTAAGCAACTGCATAGTTGCCAACATTGCAAAAAAAAAATCCGTGACACTTTTTTGCATGTAGGCGGAGCATTGGTATAATTAGGGGGTGGGGCATTCATTTGAAGGTGTGTTATACTTTAGGAGAAAAAAGTGGCGCACGAAGCGTGGGCGTGGTTTACGCGGGTAGTGGGAGTGGCTTAAATGAGCGTGGCTCAAAGGGGGTGTGGTTAAAGTCTGAGATGAATGAGGGATGAAGGGAGAAAGAAAGAGGGAGGGAAGGAAAGAGAAGGAAGGATGGAAGGACAGCAGGCCCAGATCCTACACCATAATAGAAATATGTGTATTCCAGAGTTTAACAATCAACAGATAAAGATAATCCAAACATCTGGTGTTAGCTCTTTAATCATCCCGGCACCATGGTTGTTAGGGTGTCAGGATGACTGAAGTGCATTATTTCTCTTATTACATTTTAATATAAAATGAAATCATTCAACTCACCAAAATGCCGAATCAGTGTTAGCCCCGAGTGTGTCACCTGCCACGTCGCCTGCCACCAGATGCCATCAGGTGTCCCCAGGGGAGTCCCTCCTTACATCAGGCGTCCCCAGAGGAGTCCCTCCTTACATCAGGCGTCCCCAGAGGAGTCCCTCCTTACATCAGGCGTTCCCAGCGGAGTCCTTCCTTACATCAGGTGTACCCAGAGGAGTCCCCCTTACATCAGGCGTCCCCAGCGGAGTCCCCCCTTACATCAGGCGTCCCCAGCGGAGTCCCCCCTTACATCAGGCGTCCCCAGTGGAGTCCCCCCTTACATCAAGTGTCCCCAGAGGAGTCCCTCCTTACATCAGGCGTCCCCAGCGGAGTCCCTCCTTACATCAGGCGTACCCAGCGGAGTCCTTCCTTACATCAGATGTACCCAGAGGAGTCCCCCTTACATCAGGCGTCCCCAGCAGAGTCCCCCCTTACATCAGGCGTCCCCAGCGGAGTCCCCCCTTACATCAGGCGTCCCCAGCGATGTCCCCCCTTACATCAGGTGTCCCCAGTGGAGTCCCCCTTACATCAAGTGTCCCCAGCGGAGTCCCCCCTTACCTCAGGCGTCCCCAGCGGAGTCCCCCCTTACATCAGGCGTCCCCAGCGGAGTCCCCCCTTACCTCAGGCGTCCCCAGCGGAGTCCCCCCTTACATCAGGCGTCCCCATCGGAGTCCCCCCTTACATCAGGCGTCCCCAGCGGAGTCCCCCCTTACATCAGGCGTCCCCAGCGGAGTCCCCCCTTACCTCAGGCGTCCCCAGCGGAGTCCTACCTTACCTCAGGCGTCCCCAGCGGAGTCCCCCCTTACCTCAGGCGTCCCCAGCGGAGTCCCCCCTTACCTCAGCCGTCCCCAGCGGAGTCCTCCCTTACCACAGGCGTTCCCAGTGGAGTCCCCCCTTACCACAGGCATCCCCAGCGGAGTCCCCCCTTAACCACAGGCGTCTCCTGTCTCGGCCGCCATTATTGTTTCCCCTTCCCCGAAGGGGAACAAAATAGAGGCGGAGCCGACAGTGTGGCTGCAAAAAAAAAAAAATTAAGCTGTGGCGCTGCCGACCCCCGCCCCTTTCCATTAGACAGACCTGCAGCGGGGCGGGGCGGGGCGGGGGGGTGGCCGGCCGGCCAGCCAAAACACAGATGTAGTACAATAGAAGATAAAGCTGCTGCGGCGCCGCCCACCCCCGGGGAGGTGCGGGGTGTGGGCGGCGCCGCAGCGGCTTTATTTTCTATTGTACTACATCCGTGTTTTGGTCTTCTTGAACATGGCGGCCGGCCGAGACATTGTCTCCGTCAGCCGTGGACCTCTAGCGGCGGCGGCCTGCGGCGTCCAAATTCGGGGAAAACGGGAAAAATCGGATTGGCCGGGACATTGGCCGGGACAAAATAAATCCGGGAAAAGGGTTTGAATCCTGGGAACGTCCCGGCCAATCCGTGACTGTTGGCAACTATGCAACTGTCAACACCAACTGAAAGGTCCAACTCTTATTTATTCCTTTTAGCACAATAAACAGTCTCTTTGAGAGCAGACAGGTTGAGACAAACACGGGTCAGATAAGGTGGGAGGAGGTCCAGGCACAAACTTAATTTAGGGTTTCTCCTTTTCTGATTTGCACGAACAGGCTTGGCGCATGGTCCCTGCCACGGACCATGAGGTTGGTCACTGCCACTGACCTGGTGTGCGTAGAGTCACTGCCGCTATGACATAAGGAACCCTCACTTCCTTCTTTGAGTAACTTGGCCCCTTTTTAGGATAAGAACATCCCTCTGGAGAGTTACCAGAGGCCCCGTCTGTCACCACGACTCTGCGCTGGGTCTTTAGAAAGGGTCACCTCCCTGGCCTCCTAGATCCTGGATACGGGTCCCCTCGCAAGGCAGATCCCTGGGAGCCTCGATCCTTAGCTGACCCTAGCCGGAGGTTGCTAGGTTCCAGGCCCTCGCCAAAGTACCTCACCCCAGACTGAATGTGTCTGAGATGGAAACAGCAGCTCCGTCTCCGGGCCTAGGGCACCTGGAGACAACACGCTCGCTCAGGCCTAAGGTGCCTGGGCGCGGAACCAACGACGACGACCCCTCTGGAAGATGACCGCCCCCTTTTATATCCTCTCCCGACAGGCACAGCAGGTTCCCCGCCCCGCCGTACTGCTGCCGAGAGGGGACAAGAAAAGGCACAACCCTGTACCATGGTTCAACCCGGGCCTATGGCAACAGCGCCACCTATAGGCCCCAGGGAACTGCACATCAGTACTATCTCCCAGGGATAGAAATGGTCCATGAAACCTGACAATTAGTGCATCTGAGCCTAGTTACCACTCAGATGCTCCCCCTAAATATGACACCCCGCTACATAGACTTTACATACACAAGTAAAATCAGACTATCCTTGTGAAAGAAGGCAAGGACAAAACCCTTTGTATGTGTCCAAAATACGTCTAGTTTACTTGAGTGTTCATTGTGTCTGACATGTTTGTCAGACAGGTAATGTAGGATTTTACCCATCACTTGTCCAAACGTTCCTACAAAAATCTGCTTATACAATACCATTGCTAACGTCCCCAACATGGAAAGAGCATACAAACAGAACACACACACAAATAAGTCTGTGTAAAAAGAGTAAGCAACTGACAACTTGAAAAACACATTTTCACATTTGTTGACAGTTCAGAGTCAGTTTTCAGAAGATGACAAAGAAGGGGCTGCCATGGCTAAACACCTGCTTAAAGCAGTGTTTCTCAACCTTTTTTCCATCAAGACACCCTTTAAAATTCCACACAATCTAGCTTCACCCCATTCTAAAATGTAAAAGAACAAAACTAATGCCCTGTTATTTATTCTTCCAAAGCAAACACATCTTTGCACACTGGAACTGATTAGTATTCCAATGATCCTCTTCTCCCTCACTCAGCTAATGTGACCCCAGTGTTGAAGGAGAGATGAAGAGGAGGTACAAAACAAGGATGTTGTGCAGGTGCTCGACGTCCTCCTTATCAACCGATGATGTCATTGGTTGTTAGGACACTGGCAGCCAGAGGCGGCTCTCTAATTAGGCAAATTAGGCGGTCGCCTAAGGCCTCGCACTCACAGGGGCCTCACGGTCGCCTAATTTTCCTGTGATTAATACTAATGTCAGCGTCATCGGATCTCTCTATTACCCCTCTCTCTTTCTCACCTCCCCCTCTCTCCCCCCTCTTGCATTGGCTGAATAGGTCTGATGGGTGAGGAGGGTGCCCTGGAAGTGGTGCTGATAACCTGTGTGCAAGATCCGTGCATTTTCTGCAGCCATTGTTCTTGCTTGAATTATTTTTCCCATTATGGGCGTGAATGGGGCCTCATGTCTAAGTTTTGCCTAAGGCCTCACAAAGCCTAGAGCCGCCTCTGCTGGCAGCTAGAAGGTTGTAATGGTGCACAATGAAAACCTGTGGCTTCATGTAACTAATAGGCAGGCTTGATCCACCCGCTGGCTTGTATACAATTTTTGGGCAATTTTTAGGCATTTTGCCAAGGCACCATAGTTAAAAAAAAGGCTGGCTTGAAGAATAATTCCAGTTATAGCATTTTATACATAGTTATATTGGTCCTGTTTAAACCAATGTAACTAAGTATTGTATATACCAAACCTGTGGGATGCCCGTGGAAGCTGGAAATAACTGTAGTAGACACCACAACTCCAGTGATCTCAACTTGCTTCCGGGTCCCATACCGAGTGGCTGCCCCACTGTATTGTGAACACAGCAGGTCAGCCACTAGGCAAGGGCACTATTAAAAAAATTATTTGCAGGGGGGCGGTCCAGCGCATTCTGTCTCCTGCAGGGGTTCGCTCTATTGGTGTATGTATGGGTGTCCTTTTCTTTGTCATGTTTATCTGTTGTCATGTTATTTTTCAGGTTCTGCTCCTGTACAGGTGTGTTTTTGTTCACAGGGATCCTTCCGATTTCTCGCAAGCGTCAGGTGTGTTCAGGGTTGGTAGGGGTAAGGTGGCGGGGGGGGGGGCGGGTAACAGTCAGCATGACAGGGGTTTCATTGGATCCATTCCTCTGCAGGTTTAGTGTTTTTAGTTGGTTTTCTCAGTCTGTCAGTTGATTTGTTTGTGACATTCCCAGCTCTTACGCAAAAGCTGCAGGTGCGTGCATGTAATTTTTCATTCACGGGGGCTTTTAGTCGTCAGTTCATAGGTCAGGATCTATCACGTCTTTAGATCTTCACGGGCCTGAATTCACTTGTAAGTGTCAATACAGGTTCTCGGCCGACATTCATACGTCATACGTTGCACTTTCACTTCCTACTCTCATTTCCGTACCCACCACGCTCTGTGGGTATCGTAGGCCTGAGTGTTCTCGCTCAGTTCATTCACGTAGGGTGGTTGCGCATCAGGTTTCATTCACGCGCTGTTTGGCACATTACTGCACCCACGTTGCTTTAGGCTGTTCGTCAGGGGGGGGTTGGATGGTCTGCATGGGTTTCGTCCTCAAAATATTTCTTGTCATTGAGAAGTTGGACTGTATATACCAAACCTGTGGGATGCCCGTGGAAGCTGGAAATAACTGCGGGGCTTTGTCATAGGGGCATTTCTTTTCCGGCCATGGCCAGGAAAGCAGAACTTTTTAGATTATTGTTCCCTAGTCCAGCGCAGCCACTCCCGTCTACTAGTTTGAGTCAGGTGTAGGTGCACAATTCGCTTACGCAGATCCATGCCTTGTTGAATACAATGTCCACTTCCATGTCTCAGATGCAGGACAGGATGGAGGCGGTTGAGGCACATGCGGCCAGAATGCAGGTATCACCTGTACCCCCAGCGCCAGTTCTTCCTAGTGCTCCCGCAGATAATATTGCCATTTCCTTGCCTGTGGCAGCTCCATCTCCTTTAGCGACATTCCCGTCGGTATCTCCGGCTCATTTCATTCCTGCTAACTTGAGGAAGGACATATTGGAAGGGAAGGACATGAATCTGACCTCCCTTCTGATAGCTTCGCCAGATATCACGGAAAATAAATCTTATGCTTGCGGGGAAGTGTCGGTGGTGCTAAAGACAAAAGATCCCAGGCTCAACCGCAAGCTTAGTGTGGCGGAATTCGTTCTAGCCTTCGGCATCTTCCGTGATATCATTTGTTTGGTCAGTCCTGACAGGAGGGTGGAGTTAGATTTGTATCTGCACAAAGTGGTAGATCTGGCGCACAAGTACGGGGGTTGCAGTTTCTATGACTACCACCGGTCTTTCTCAGCCACTTGAGCTCAGTTCCATGTGGTCGTGTGTTGGAGCAATGTGGACATGGAATTGTTCTGCAGGCATTTTGCCAATCAAAAATCCCAGGTATGCAGCACTTGCCAGTCCTCTGCTCACACCTCTGTCAGGGGTTAGTAAGCAGGTGGTCGGTGCGTCCTCCACAGGACCTTCCGGACAGGTGGACAAGTTGGGTAGGCCTATCCATTTCTTAGGTGAATCGCAGGTATGCAATAATTTCAATCATTCTGGCTGCAATTATAATCAGTGTAGGCTCCTGCATGTTTGTTCCAATTGCTTTAGGGCACACCCCAAGTCTTCCTGTTTGGTCAAACCCTTCAGTTCAGCATGGCTAAGCCTAATAATCAAAAAAGGTGGGCAGAAATCAGCATATAATTAGACATACAAAAAGGCACCATCATCCCTGAAATAATAAATGAATAATTAAACAGGATATGGGATTTTTAGGGTGCTAGAGTATAGACACACACAACAAAGTTGTATATACAAAAAATAGATAAAATTATATGTATTTGTCAGTTTTTTAATTACTGTATGTAATAAATATCTTTCTATTTTTTATATATACAACTTTGTTGTGTGTGTCTATACTCTAGCACCCTAAAAATCCCATATCCTGTTCAATTATTCATTCATAGCTAAGCCTAGTCAATGTTTCCGCTTTAGGGGCTCATCTAGAGGGTCACCCATCCCCTGGTGTCAGGCAATTTCTGTTAGATGGTTTCACCCTTGGGTTCCACACAGGGTTGATCACGCTGCCTACTGAAACCTTTGAATGTAGGAATCTTTTGTCTGCAGATCACCATGCTTCACTAGTAGACGAATTGTTGGAGTTAGAGGTGGCCAAAGGGTTTGTGATTGGGCCATTTAGCTCATCACCATTTGACATGTGGAGGGTCAGCCTCATTGGGGTAGTATGTGGGAAATTTTTCGATAAATATCGTCTCATTTACGATTTGTCTGCGCCAATTTGTTCGCACGTTCGAGTTTCAATGCACTGATTTCCTCAGAGGAGTTTTTGTTGAAATATTCTTCGGTGGATTCAGCCATACAGCTTATTCTTCAGTTGGGCAGGGGGGCTTGGTTGTTCAAAGCTGACATCGCCGATGCGTTTAAGTTGCTGCCCATCAGTCCTGCGCTTTGGCATTGGTACGGCATCATGTGATGGGGTCGGTATTACTTTGCCATCAAATTAACCTTTGTGTCAAAGAGCAGTCCCTGTTTGTTCGACATTTTTTCCCAGGCGCTCCATTGGATCTTGGGTCACTCCAAAGGTTGTCTTGGGGTGGTGCACTACCTTGACGATTTTTTGCTCGTGGAGGACTCTGGCCGGCCACCCAGGGATTTGCAGTGTCTCACGGAACTGTTTGCTGAATTAAATGTGCCACTGGCGGTTCACAAGGTGGAAGGTCCGGCCAATGTCATCAACTTTTCAGGTATTACCCTTGATTCCGATCGCATGATTGCTAGTTTGCCCAAGGAGAAGTTGGACAGAATTTGTCTGACAATCCATTCATTCGTTCGGTCCCCAGTCTGCTCAAAGAGGGACTTACAGTCACTCTTGGGTATGCTAAATCATGTGATGAGGATCATTCCACAAGGTAGGGCTTTTGTCTCCAGATTGTTGGCCCTTTTGCGTCAAGACTGCCTGTTACCGGTCAGATCGTCCGGGATATTTTGGATTTGCTGTCATCATCCCCTTTTGGTGTAGGTCCCAGTCTGGTGCTCAAGGCAGCCATGTATTTAAGTTTCTTTGGCTTCCTCAGATCAGGGGAGGTTTCGGGGGTCAGTAGTCAGGCACCTTTCCTGTCCAAAGGCAGTCTCAGCAGGGGCGATGATCACTTCGCCCTACAGCTTACCAATAAAAAAACTAGACAGGTAGGCCAGGGTTTTGTGGTCAAGTATTACAGTATTAACAGCAGGTGGTGTCCACTCGAGGTACTTGACTCGCTTTCTAGATTTCTGGCCACATCCCCGCGGGACAGCTCTTTATTGCCATTCCCCTTGGATCCTCTAACTTCCAAACAGTTCATGGCTCATGTTAGGATCCTGATCGGGAGGTTAGGCTTGAACCCAAAACTGTTCACCGGCCACTCTTTTAGGATTGGGGTGGCTTCTGTCACTTCTAAGCAGGGGGTGCCTCCTTTCATCATCAAGCATATGGGACGATCGAGGTCCTCCTGTTTTAGCAGATACATTCCTGAACCTCACACGGAGGTTATTAGGGCATTCGCCTCATTGTTGGCTTGATCTTTGAGATCTTCATTTCCATTAAAAGCTTTCTGTTTCACACCTACTCATGTGTCTTTTGCCCTCTTTTCAGGTATACCGACCAGTCAGGCCAAGGCACACCGCAGGTCTTGGTAAGTTAGTGCTTGTTGGTACAGGAGGACTCTGACTACAAGTTGGAAGGCTGGCCGCAGGCCAGCCTGAATTTGTGGGAGGAGTCGGGGGCTATATAGCCCTCCTCCACGGCCGAGTTCAGCATCGGTTTGTGTTTCCGGGTTCCCACCCTCCCGGTTCCCACATATATTTCAGTCATACTTGTTCGATCATACTTCACACTTTCATCCATACAGGGTATGCCTTATTTTCAGGTATACCGACCAGTCAGGCCAAGGCACACCACAGGTCTTGGTAAGTTAGTGCTTGTCGGTTCAGGAGGACTCTGACTACAACTGTGTGTATCTGGCTGTATGTTTAGGGTCATTGTCCTGCTGGAAGGTGAACCTCCACCCCAGTCTCAAGTCTTTTGCCGACTCTAACAGGTTTTCTTCTAAGATTGCCCTTATTTGGCTCCATCCATCTTCCCATCAACTCTGACCAGCTTCTCTGTCCCTTCTGAAGGAAAGTATTCCCACAACATGATGCTGCCACTACCATGTTTCATGGTGGGGATGGTGTGTCCAGGGTGATATGTTTGGTGGAAAACTAACACTGCACATTGTTTTGCGTTTAGGCCAAAAATTCTAATTTTTGGTTACATCTGACCAGAGCATCTGCTTCCACGTGTTTTCTGTGTCCCCCACATGGCTTCTCGCAAACGGCAAATGGGACATCTTATGGCTTTCTTTCAACAATGGCTTTCTTCTTGACACTCTTCCATACAGGCCAGATTTGTGGAGTGCATGACTAATAGTTGTCCTGTGGACAGATTCTCCCACCTGAGCTGTGGATCTTGCAGTTCCTCCAGAGTTTCCATGGGCCTTTTGGCTGCTTCTCTGATTAATGCTTTCTTTACCCGGCCTGTCCGTTTAGGTGGACGGTCATGTCATAGTAGGTTTGAGCCACTCTTTCCATTTTCCGATGATGGATTGAACAGTGCTCCATGAGAAGTTCAAAGCTTGGAATATTTTTTTATAACCTAACCCTGCTTTAAACTTCTCCACAACTTTATCCCTGACCTGCCTGGTGTGTTCCTTGGCCTTCATGATGCTGTTTTTTCAGTAAGGTTCTCTAACAAACCTCTAAGGGCTTCACAGAACAGCTGTATTTGTTTTTCTGTGTTCCCAGAACAGGGTCTGGTTGTCCGGAGGCTTCAAAGCGATTTGGGTGGGAGAAGCCTCTACCCCTGTCCCCATTCTTTCCTGACCGATGCCCTAAGCTTGATGGTCCTGCCTGCTCCCTGGACAAATACTCTGGCTGTGCTGACCATACCTATTCCTGCTGCATGTACTAACTATGGACAGTATTCCTACCTGCTGCATGGACGATCCCTTGTTCCTTTTGCTGCTGCTGACCACATCCCTGCCTGTTATCTGGACCAATGCTTTGGCTGTGCTGACATCATCTCTACCTGTACTGACTATTCCTGCCTGCTGCCTGTTTTGCTGTCGCTGTCCACGTTCCTGCCTGCTGCCTGGACCGATGCTCTCCTCTTTGGACCACTGCACTACTAAAACCGCAGGTAATCTTTTCTTTACCCTTTTCTCAGAAGAATGTATTTCGGTTTATAATTGGTATGTACAGTACATTCTATGTGTTAGAAATATGAAGGGCCTTCAACAATGTGATAGGTTGTCAGGAATTTATGTGTGTAATTTATGCTCCTAGAACACGTGACGGTGCTACTTAGATGTTAGGCCTCTGTAATGTGGTCAGGCTGTGTAAAAGTCTTACACATGTGGTATCGCCATACTCAGGAAGAGTAGCAGAATGTATTTTGGTGTGTCCTTTTTGCTATGTACATGCTATGTGTTGGTAATATACCTATAAATGGACAACTTTGTATAAAAAAAAATGCGTTTTCATTTTTTTCCCACATATTCCAAAAACTTTTGGAAAAAAATTAACTGTTCAAAAGACTCATTGTGCCTCATAGATTATACGTTGGGGTGTTAGCTTTCCAAAATGGGGTCATTTTGTGGGCGTTTCCATTTTCCTGGTGCTCCAGGGCCTTCAAAAATGTGATAGGTTGTCATCAAATGAGATGTGCAATTTATGCTCCTAGAATGCCTGAAGGTGCTATTTCAATGTTGGGCCCCCGTATTTGGCCAGGCTGTGTAAAAGTCTCACACATTTGGTATCGCCATACTCAGGAGGAGTAGTAGAATGTATTTTGGGGTGTCATTTTTGCTATGTACATGCTATGTGTTGGTAATATCTTATAAATGGACAACTTTGTATAAAAAAAATGCGTTTTCATTTTTTTCCCACATATTCCAAAAACTTCTGGAAAAAAATGAACTGTTCAAAAGACTCATTGTGCCTCATAGATTATACGTTGGGGTGTTAGCTTTCCAAAATGGGGTCATTTTGTGGGCGTTTCCATTGTCCTGGTGCTCCAGGGCCTTCAAAAATGTGATAGGTTGTCATCAAATGAGATGTGCAATTTATGCTCCTAGAATGCCTGAAGGTGCTATTTCAATGTTGGGCCCCCGTATTTGGCCAGGCTGTGTAAAAGTCTCACACATTTGGTATCGCCATACTCAGGAGGAGTAGTAGAATGTATTTTGGGGTGTCATTTTTGCTATGTACATGCTGTGTGTTGGTAATATCTTATAAATGGACAACTTTGTATAAAAAAAATGCGTTTTCATTTTTTTCCCACATATTCCAAAAACTTCTGGAAAAAAATGAACCGTTCAAAAGACTCATTATGCCTCATAGATTATACGTTGGGGTGTTAGCTTTCCAAAATTGGGTCATTTTATGGGCGTTCCCATTGTCCTGGTGCTCCAGGGTCTTCAAAACTGTAATAGGTGGTTGAGAAATGAGATGTGTAATTTATGCTCCTAGAATGCCTGAAGGTGCTATTTCAATGTTGGGCCTCTTTATTTAGCCAGGCTGTGTAAAAGTCTCACACATTTGGTATCGCCATACTCAGGAGGAGTAGCAGAATGTATTTTGGGGTGTAATTTTTGATATGTACATGCTATGTGTTGGTAATATCTTATAAATGGACAACTTTGTATAAAATAAATGCGTTTTCATTTTTTTCCCACATATTCCAAAAACTTCTGGGAAAAAATGAACCGTTCAAAAGACTCATTATGCCTCATAGATTATACGTTGGGGTGTGTACTTTCCAAAATGGGGTCATTTTGTGGGCGTTTCCATTGTCCTGGTGCTCCAGGGCCTTCAAAAGTGTGATAGGTTGTCATCAAATGAGATGTGCAATTTATGCTCCTAGAATGCCTGAAGGTGCTATTTCAATGTTGAGCCTCTGTATTTGGCCAGGCTGTGTAAAAGTCTCACACATTTGGTATCGCCATACTCAGGAGGAGTAGCAGAATGTATTTTGGGGTGTCATTTTTGCTATGTACATGCTATGTGTTGGTAATATCTTATAAATGGACAACTTTGTATAAAAAAAATGCGTTTTCATTTTTTTCCCACATATTCCAAAAACTTCTGGAAAAAAATGAACCGTTCAAAAGACTCATTATGCCTCATAGATTATACGTTGGGGTGTTAGCTTTCCAAAATTGGGTCATTTTGTGGGTGTTTCCATTGTCCTGGTGCTCCAGGGCCTTCAAAAGTGTGATAGGTTGTCATCAAATGATATGTGCAATTTATGCTCGTAGAACGCCTGACGGTGCTACTTGGATGTTAGACCTCTATATGTGGTCAGGCTGTGTAAAAGTCTCACACATGTGGCATCACTATACTCAGGAGGAGTCGCATAATGTATTTTGGGGTGTAATTGCAAGTATGCATGTGCTGTGTGAGAGAAATAACTTGTTATTATCACAATTTTGTGCAAAAAAATAAAAATTTAAAAAATTTAAAAAAATTCCCAAGGATTGTGGGAGAAAATTACAACTTCAAAAAACTCACCATGCCTCTTACTAAATACATTGGAATGTCTGCTTTCCAAAAAGGGGTAATTTGGGGGGTATTTGTACTTTCCTGGCTTGTTAGGGTCTCAAGAAATGAGATAGGCCTTCAGTACATCAGGTGTGATCAGATGTGATCATTTTTCAATGATTTGCACCATAGCTTGTAGACTCTCTAACTTTCACAGAGACCAAATAATATACACTTTTTTTGGTTATTTTTACTAAAGATATGTAGCAGTATACATTTTGGCCCAATTTTATGAAGAAAAATGACTTATTTGCAAAATTTTACAATAGAAACTAAAAAAAAGTGTTTTTTTTTTTTAAATCTCAATTTTTTTGCTTATATTGCAAAAAATAAAAAACCCAGCGGTGATTAAATACCACCAAAAGAAAGCTCTGTTTGTGAGAAAAAAATGATAAAAATTTGGTGTAGTATGACTGAGTAATTGTCATTCAAAGTGTGAGAGCGCTAAAAGCTACAAATTGGTCTGGTAAGGAAGGGTGTATAAAAGCCCTGTATTGAAGTGGTTAATGATGCATAAAGTGAAAAAAAAAAGTCAAATATTCCTTTAAATATCGTATCTGGGGGGTGTCTAAAGTATGCCTGTGAAGTGCCACGTGTTTCCCGTGTTTAGAACTGTCCCTGCACAAAATGACACTTCTAAAGGAAAAAAAAAGCCATTTAACCACTTGACCACTGGGCACTTAAACCCCCTTCCTAACCAGACCAATTTTCAGCTTTCGGTGCTCTCACATTTTGAATGACAATTACTCAGTCATACAACACTGTACCCATATGAATTTTTTGTCCTTTTTTTCACACAAATAGAGCTTTCTTTTGGTGGTATTTAATCACTGTTGGGTTTTTTATTTTTTGCGCTATAAGAGAAAAAAGACTGAAAATTCTGTAAAAAAATTGGGTTTTTTTTCGTTTCCGTTATAAAATTTTGCAAATTACTATTTTTTCTTCATAAATTTTGGCCAAAATTTATACTGCTACATATCTTTGGTAAAAATAAGTACAAATTGGTGCATATTATTTGGTCTTTGTGAAAGTTATAGAGTCCACAAGCTATGGTGCCAATATCTGAAAATTGATCACACCTGAAGTACTGACGGCCGATCTCATTTCTTGAGACCCCAACATGCCAGAAAAGTACAAATACCCCCCAAATGACCCCTTTTTGGAAAGAAGACATTCCAAGGTATTCAGAAAGAGGCATTGTGAGTTTTTTGAAGTTGTCATTTTTTCCCACAATTCTTTGCAAAATCAAGATTTTTTTTTTCTCTTTTTTTTTTTCCACAAAATTGTCATATTAGCAGGTTATTTCTCACACACAGCATATGCATACCACAAATTACACCCCAAAACACATTCTGCTATTACTCCCGAGTATGGCGATACCACATGTGTGAGACTTTTACACAGCGTGGCCACATAGAGAGGCCCAACATGCAGGGAGCCCCTTCAGGCGTTCTGGAGCACCCAGGCCAATTCTGACATTTCTCTCCTACATGTAAAAATCATCATTTATTTGCTATAAAATTACATAGAACCCCAAAACATTATATATGTTTTTTTAGCAAAGACCTTAGAGAATATAATGGTGGTTGTTGCAACTTTTTATCTCGCACGATATTTGCGCAGCAATTTTTTTAACGCGTTTTTTACGGAAAAAAAATGTTTTGTGCTTAAAAAAAAAAAAGAACAGTAAAGTTAGCCCAATGTTTTTGCATAATGTGAAAGATGAAGTTACGCCGAGTAAATAGAAACCTAACATGTCACCCTTAAAAATTGCACACACTCGTGGAATGGCGCCAGACTTCGCTACTTAAAAATCCCCATAGGCGACGCTTTAAATATTTTTACTGGTTACATGTTTTGAGTTACAGAGGAGGTCTAGGGCCAAAATGATTGCTCTCGCTCTAACGTTCGCAGAGATACCTCACATGTGTGGTTTGAAAACCGTTTTCATATGTGGGCGGGACTTACGTATGCGTTCGCTTCTGTACGCGAGCTCACGGGGACAGGGGCGCTTTAAAAAAATATATATTTTTTTATTGTTCATTTTACTTTATTTATTTTAGTTTGACATGTTTTTCCGCCCCAAAATTTTTTTTGATCACTTTTATACCTATTACAAGGAACGTAAACATCCCTTGTAATAGGAATATGGCATGACAGGTCCTCTTTACAGTGAGATATGAGGGGGGGGGGGGGTGTCAACAAGACCCCACATCTCACCTCTAGGCTGGGAAGCCTGAAAAAAAAACAAAAAAAAACAACAATCCTGGCTTTGTTCGTAGCGGTGAGTCGGTAGAAGCACCGGAGGGCGGCGGGGGGGGCTCTCGCCTCCCGTAAGAATGATCAAGCGGGGGAACAGCCACTATGATTGTTGTTATGGTGTAGGGAATCGCCAGGTAAAAAAGCTAATATCTGAATGATGCCTGTAGCTGCACCCATCATTCAGATATCCCCGCACAAAGTCAAGGACGTCATATGACGGCCGGCGGGCGGGAAGTGGTTATTGCAGAGTATTGCCGGGCATTGCGGAGTATGGCAGGGCATTGCGGAGTATTGCCGGGCATTGCGGAGTATTGCCGGGCATTGCGGAGTATTGCCGGGCATTGCGGAGTATGGCAGGGCATTGCGGAGTATGGCAGGGCATTGCGGAGTATGGCAGGGTATTGCGGAGTATGGCAGGGTATTGCATGGGGTATTGCACAGGGGGTATTGCACAGGGTATTGCACAGGGTATTGCAGAGTATTGCGCAGGGTATTGCAGAGTATTGCACAGGGTGTATTGTGCAGGGTATTGCAGAGTATTGTGCAGGGTATTGCAGAGTATTGTGCAGGGTATTGCAGAGTATTGCGCAGGGTATTGCAGAGTATTGCGCAGGGTATTGCAGGGTATTGCAGAGTATTGTGCAGGGTATTGCAGAGTATTGCAGAGTATTGCAGAGTATTGCAGAGTATTGCACCAGGGTATTGCAGAGTATTGCACCAGGGTATTGCAGAGTATTGCACCAGGGTATTGCAGGGTATTTTGCAGAGTATTGGCAGGGTGTTTTGCAGAGTATTGGCAGGGTATTTTGCAGAGTATTGGCAGGATATTTTGCAGAGTATTGGCAGGGTGTATTGCAGAGTATTGCACAGGGATGGCTGAGCAGGGATGGATGGATGGCTGGATCTGTGACTGCAATTGTTACAGATCCAGCCCACAGTGCTGCTGCTGCCATCCGCTCCCTCCCCCTCCCCTCTCACACTGTACCGATCGGTACAGAGAGGGGAGAGAGGAACCGGCGTCATCACATGACATTTGACGGAGCGATCACGTGGTAAACGGCCGCTATCAGCCAGCCAGTACCTCCGAGGAGGAGGAGGAGGAGGAGGAGGAGGAATTACTGGCTGGCCACTCTCCTTGATCCACGGTACAAGGGTAAGGTTGCGGACCTTATCTTACCGTCGCAGAGGGAGCAGAGGATGAGACAACTCCGGGAGGCCTTGCAGAAAGGTCTGTGCAACGCGTTCCCAGAGACTGGGAGGTTACAAAATCCTGGTCATGGACAACGAGTTGCTGAGGCTTCGGTCAGTCAAAGAAGGAGCGGTGGGAGGAGGAGGAGGAGGAGGAGGAGGAGGAGGAAGGCTTGGTCATCCACTCTACCAAGTCTTCGGCATGATGCGGCTCAACACGTCCAACTGCCGAAAAGAAGGACAAGCGTGTCCCATGGCCATGTGCTGATGACAATGCACCGCGTCCACGACCAGCACTGTTGCCCCCAGACACAGAGCCTGCTTGCCCTCTTTTATTGGCTTGTGACTGTCTGCCTCTCTTTGTTGGCCTTCCATACATAGCAATGGCCTGCAGGGAGATGGGAAAACCAGCAATAAGGGGTAGCTTCAGGTGTATATTTTGCAGGAAGCACACAACGCCCGCTGTAAGTGCTGCAGATGACTGCCTGTGTTACACAACAGGAAAAAACAGCAATAAGGGCTAGCTTCAGGTGTTTATTTTGCAGGAAGCACAATCCGCCCGCTGTAAGTGCTGCAAATGCCTGTTAGTGTAACACACCAGGAAAACACAGCAATACGGGCTAGCTTCAGGTGTATATTTAGCAGGAAGCACACTCCGCCCGCTGTAAGTGCTGCAAATGCCTGTTAGTGTAACACACCAGGAAAACACAGCAATACGGGCTAGCTTCAGGTGTATAATGTGCAGGAGGCACACTCCTCCCGCTGTAAGTGCTGCAAATGCCTGTTAGTGTAACACACCAGGAAAACACAGCAATACGGGCTAGCTTCAGGAGTAGTGATGAGCCGAACACCCCCGGGTTCGGTTCGCACCAGAACCCGCGAACGGACCGAAAGTTCGAACGAACATTAGAACCCTATTAAATACAATGGATGCGAACGTTCGAATTCTAAAGTGCTAATTATAACAACTATTATGCATGTTATTGTCCTAAAAAGGGTTTGGGAACCCGGGTTCTGCACCAGGGGACATGTATCAATGCAAAAAGAAGTTTTAAAAACGGTCGTTTTTCGGGAGCAGTCATTTTAATGATGCATAAAGTGAAAAAAAAAAAGTCAAATATTCCTTTAAATATCGTACCTGGGGGGTGTCTAAAGTATGCCTGTGAAGTGCCACGTGTTTCCCGTGTTTAGAACTGTCCCTGCACAAAATGACACTTCTAAAGGAAAAAAAAGCCATTTAAAACTGCTTGCGGCTTTAATGTAATGTCTGGTCCCGGTAATATGGATGAAATTCTTTAAGAAAAATGGCATAGCTACCCCATGACCCCCCCCCCCCTACCCCAGCCCATTACCAGCCCCTTTGGGTCTTGTATGGATATTAAGGGGAACCCCGCACATAAAATAAAAAAGGCCCTATATACTCTGAACAGCCCTATACAGGCGGTGCATACAAGACAGGGACTGTAGGTTTGTTCTTATGTAGAATCTGTTTGTAATTTTGAACAGGTACATTGTTGAAGTGTAGCTCCAGACCAAAAATCTATTTTTAAACTTTTTGGAAAACATAGGTAAGGGTTATCACCCCTGTAACATTTGTTTTGCTGTCTGTGCCCCTGTTCAGAACATTTCACCTCACTTTCCGTCCCAATGACAACTGTTTTTGAAATGTGGTGTTTTTCTTGAAACAAGGATTGCTGATAAAGCATCAGTACAGAGGAGACACCTTTCTCCCATATTTATTCTTACAGGAGAGAATTTTCCTTCCTAGGGGTAGATTTCCTCTCACTTCCTGTTGTCTTCTTGCGTTTGCAAGTAGGAGTCGTTTGTAAGTTGGATGTTTGAAAGTAGGGACCTGCCGTATATACTCTGCAGAAATAGGCCCCTTAGTTGTTGGTGTTGGCACAACACTGTAAGCACTCACAGTTACTCTTGGTTGGTGCTGGAACGCCCTGCTGTCAACTATTATATCAGGAATTTTAATTACATATAATTGTTGAACAGTGGTAGTAAAAATTGGGCCTTTGATGGTGGTGCTGGTGCCACAACACTGTAAGCCCTGACAGTTACTCTTGGTGGGTGCAGCAATGGGCCCTGCTGTGAATTATTAGATCAAGAATTGTAATTACATGCCCCTGTTGAACAGGGGCTGAAAAATTGGGCCTTAGGCACTGGTGGCACAACACTGCAACCCCTCACAGATACTGTACTTGGAGCACAGCAATGAGCCCTGTTGCAAAGTATTGCTTCAAAAATTGTAATGACACGCCCCTGTTAAACAGGGGCTGAAAAATTGGGCCTTAGGCACTGGTGGCACAACACTGCAACTCCTCACAGATACTGTACTTGGAGCACAGCAATGAGCCCTGTTGCAAAGTATTGCTTCAAAAATTGTAATGACACGCCCCTGTTAAACAGGGGCTGAAAAATTGGGCCTTAGGCACTGGTGGCACAACACTGCAACTCCTCACAGATACTGTACTTGGAGCACAGCAATGAGCCCTGTTGCAAAGTATTGCTTCAAAAATTGTAATTACACGCCCCTGTTAAACAGGGGCTGAAAAATTGGGCCTTAGGCACTGGTGGCACAACACTGCAACTCCTCACAGATACTGTACTTGGAGCACAGCAATGAGCCCTGTTGCAAAGTATTGCTTCAAAAATTGTAATGACACGCCCCTGTTAAACAGGGGCTGAAAAATTGGGCCTTAGGCACTGGTGGCACAACACTGCAACTCCTCACAGATACTGTACTTGGAGCACAGCAATGAGCCCTGTTGCAAAGTATTGCTTCAAAAATTGTAATTACACGCCCCTGTTAAACAGGGGCTGAAAAATTGGGCGTTAGGCACTGGTGGCGGCACCCATAAACAAAAATGATCTTACAAGCTATCATCATCAATCGTATCATTGAGGACTCGGAGGAGGAGGATAGCCAGTCAACATAACAGCACAGGCACTCAGCATCAGCATCAGTCTTGAAGGGATGTGACATGTTAAAATCAATTAGTCTGTTATATCAGCATCAGGTGTGTGGTAGCTGGTGGTGATCCAAGACTGGTTCATCTTGATGAAAGTCAGTCGATCAACCGAGTCGGTGGACAGGCGCACCCTGTGATCCGTGACAAATCCTCCAGCAGCACTGAATGTGCGTTCCGAAAGAACGCTGGATGCAGGACAGGCCAGTAGCTCAATTGCATACTGTGCAAGCTCTGGCCAGTGATCCATCCTCAAGACCCAGTAAGCCAGAGGATTTTCGGTGGGGAAGGTGTCCAAGTCTGACCTTGCCCCTAGATATTCCTGCACCATGTTTATCAGACGCTGGCGATGGTTGCTGGAACCGATCATACTTTGGGGCTGCGGACTAAAGAATTGTCTGAACGCATCGGTCAGACGGCCACCTTCCCCACCGCTCCTTCTTTGACTGGCCGAAGCCTCAGCAACTCGTTGTCCAGGACCAGGAGTTTGCAACCTCCCAGTCTCTGGGAACGCGTTGCACAGACCTTTCTGCAAGGCCTCCCGGAGTTGTCTCATCCTCTGCTCCCTCTGCGACGGTAACATAAGGTCCGCAACCTTACCCTTGTACCGTGGATCAAGGAGAGTGGCCAGCCAGTAATGGTCCCTCTCCTTGATCCGAAGAATACGAGGATCCTTCCGCAGACTTTGCAGGATCAGGGAGGCCATGCAGCGTAGGTTTGCTGAGGCATTCGCTCCGGAGTCCTCTGGGTCACTAAGGACGACATGATCCGCAGCCACCTCCTCCCAGCCACGTACAAGTCCACTGGTTTCTTGGGACTGTAAATCATCCCTAAAAGACTGCTGCTGATGATGCTGAGTGCCAGCCTCCACCTCCATGCTGACACAATCCTCCTCCTCCTCCTCCTCCTCCTCCTCCTCTTCCTGTGCGATGGGTGGGACAGAAGGAACACTGTCTGGGTAAAGGGGGCCTTGAGAGGCAAGGAAGTCCTCCTCTTCCTGCCTCTGTTCTGCCTCAAGTGCCCTGTCCATTATTCCACGCAGCGTGTGCTCCAACAGGTGGACAAGAGGTACAGTGTCACTGATGCATGCACTGTCACTGCTCACCATCCTCGTGGCCTCCTCAAATGGTGCCAGGACAGTGCATGCATCCCTGATCATGCCCCACTGGCGTGGAGAAAAAAAACCAAGCTCCCCTGACCCTGTCCTGGTGCCGTAGTCGCACAGGTACTCATTGATGGCCCTCTGCTGCGTGTGCAGCCGCTGCAGCATGGCCAACGTTGAGTTCCACCTGGTGGGCATGTCACATATAAGGCGGTTCTTGGGCAGGTTCAACTCCTTTTGCAGCTCAGCCAGGCGAGCACTGGCATTATAAGATCTGCGGAAATGCACACAGACTTTCCTGGCCTGCCTCAGGACATCCTGTAAGCCCGGGTACCTGCCCAAGAAGCGCTGCACCACCAGGTTAAGGACGTGAGCCACACAGGGCACATGGGTCAGTTGTCCCTGTCGGAGGGCGGAGAGGAGGTTGGTGCCATTGTCGCAAACCACCATTCCTGGCTTAAGCTGGCGTGGCGTCAACCACCTCTCGGCCTGGCCCTGCAGAGCAGACAGGACCTCTGCCCCAGTGTGGCTTCTGTCCCCCAAACACACCAGCGCAAGCACGGCATGGCATCTTTTTGCCTGCGTACTTGCGTAGCCCCGTGAATGGCTACGGAGCACCGCTGGTTCATAGGACAAACCACAGGAAGAGGCCATGGAGGAAGAAGAAGAGGAGGGGGTGGAGGAGAGAGGTGTGTCACAACCAGTAGTAGCATTTTGGAGGCGTGGCGGTGGGACAACCTCCAACACTACTGCACCTTGTCCTGAATCCTTCCCAGCTGCCAAAAGAGTGACCCAATGGGCCGTGAAAGAAAGGTAACGTCCCTGTCCATGCCTGCTGGACCATGAGTCAGCGGTAATATGCACCTTACCGCTGACCGCCCTGTCCAGCGAGGCCAAGACATTGCCTTCCACATGCCGGTAGAGAGCCGGAATAGCCTTCCGTGAGAAAAAGTGGCGTTTGGGAACCTGCCACTGAGGAACCGCACATTGCACAAACTCACGGAAGGGGGCCGAGTCTACCAACTGAAAAGGCAGCAGTTGAAGCGCTAGCAATTTAGCCAAGCTAGCATTCAACCGCTGGGCATGTGGATGGCTGGGAGTGAACTTCTTTCGACGGTCCAGCAGCTGGGGCAGGGAAATTTGCCTGCTAGAATCGGACGTCGGTGTACTGCTAGCAGAGTGGGCGCAAGTACTTGGCTGTGACACACCTAATTCTACACCTTCATTCCTCTCAGTGCATGTTTCAGAGAGGACTGAAGTTATAGTGGGGTTGGAGATCCCAGCTGATGCGGTGCAAGGAGAGGTCCGCTTTGTTCTTTGGTGTGGGTCTTTGAGGTAGGCTTGCCAACGAGCTGCATGGCAGGTCAACATATGTCTGGTCAGGCATGTGGTACCCAAGCGGCTGATGTTTTGGCCACGCGATATACGCTTGAGACATATGTTGCAAACAGCAGCTGTGCGATCTGATGCACTAGCCTCAAAAAAGGCCCACACCAAAGAACTTTTTGAATGACGGGCAGAGGCAGCGCCCTGCACAGGCGGAGCTCTGCGGTGTGATTCCGTCGGTGTACTGCCCTTACGCTGGCCACCAAAGGGCATCCTGCCTCGTTGGAGATGTGCCTCCTCCTCATCCTCCTCCTCCTCCTCTCTCCTATTAGGCACCCACGTGGAGTCAGTGACCTCATCATCCCCTCCCTCCTCATCACTGGAGCCAATCTGGCAGTATGCTGCAGCTGCTGGAACATGACTGCCAGATTGGTGTCCTTCTTGAGCATCCCCTCTGTCTGCTCTCACGCTACTGCCTTCCTCTAGCTGGGTTTCATCATCAGACCCTTCGAAACGCTGGGCATCCTCCTGGAGCATGTACCCAACACTGTGCTGAAACAGTTCGGGGGACTCCTCAGGAGGAGGACATGGTGGGTCTAGGGAAGGAGTGACTGATGATTTGTCTGACATTGATACCAGGGAAGACGACGCTTTGGCAGCTGCTTTTCCAGTACCCTGAGCCTGGGTGAGAGAGGATGAGGAGGAGGAGGAGGGCTTGGTCATCCACTCTACCAAGTCTTCGGCATGATGTGGCTCAACATGTCCAGCTGCCGAAAAGAAGGACAAGCGTGTCCCATGGCCATGTGCTGATGACAATGCACCGCGTCCACGACCAGCACTGTTGCCCCCAGACACAGAGCCTGCTTGCCCTCTTTTATTGCCTCCTGACTGTCTGCCTCTCCTTGTTTGCCTTCCAGACATTCTAATAGATGGCCTGCAGGGAGATGGGAAAAAAGCAATAAGGGCTACCTTCAGGTGTCCTTCTCTGTCCCTTGAAACAAGGACTTTCACAGTGAAAGAAACTGACACTCTCCCTACCTACAGTTTTCTGTCCCTAGAAAAAATATTTTTTTTAAGCACAATATAGCACAAGGACAATTCACTCACTGTCCTTACAGGTCCCTGGAAACAAGGACTTGCAGAGTGAAAGAAAAAAAACACTCTCCCTACCTACAGTTTTCTGTCCCTAGAATAAATGTTTTTTTTAATCACAATATAGCACAAGAACAATTCACTCACTGTCCTTACAGGTCCCTGGAAACAAGGACTTGCAGAGTGAAAGAAAAAAAACACTCTCCCTACCTACAGTTTTCTGTCCCTAGAAAAAATGTTTTTTTTTAAGCACAATATAGCACAAGGACAATTCACTCACTGTCCTTCCAGGTCCCTGGAAACAAGGACTTGCAGAGTGAAAGAAAAAAACACTCTCCCTACCTACAGTTTTCTGTCCCTAGAAAAAATGTTTTTTTTAAGCACAATATAGCACAAGGACAATTCACTCACTGTCCTTACAGGTCCCTGGAAACAAGGACTTGCAGAGTGAAAGAAAAAAAACACTCTCCCTACCTACAGTTTTCTGTCCCTAGAAAAAATGTTTTTTTTAATCACAATATAGCACAAGGACAATTCACTCACTGTCCTTACAGGTCCCTGGAAACAAGGACTTGCAGAGTGAAATAAACTGACACTCTCCCTACCTACAGTTTTCTGTCCCTAGAAAAAATGTTTTTTTTAATCACAATATAGCACAAGGACAATTCACTCACTGTCCTTCCAGGTCCCTGGAAACAAGGACTTGCAGAGTGAAATAAACTGACACTCTCCCTACCTACAGTTTTCTGTCCCTAGAATAAATGTTTTTTTTAAGCACAATATAGCACAAGGACAATTCACTCACTGTCCTTAGAGGTCCCTGGAAACAAGGACTTGCAGAGTGAAAGAAAAAAAACACTCTCCCTACCTACAGTTTTCTGTCCCTAGAAAAAATGTTTTTTTTAATCACAATATAGCACAAGGACAATTCACTCACTGTCCTTACAGGTCCCTGGAAACAAGGACTTGCAGAGTGAAATAAACTGACACTCTCCCTACCTACAGTTTTCTGTCCCTAGAATAAATGTTTTTTTTAAGCACAATATAGCACAAGGACAATTCACTCACTGTCCTTACAGGTCCCTGGAAACAAGGACTTGCAGAGTGAAAGAAAAAAAACACTCTCCCTACCTACAGTTTTCTGTCCCTAGAATAAATGTTTTTTTTAAGCACAATATAGCACAAGGACAATTCACTCACTGTCCTTAGAGGTCCCTGGAAACAAGGACTTGCAGAGTGAAAGAAAAAAAACACTCTCCCTACCTACAGTTTTCTGTCCCTAGAAAAAATGTTTTTTTTTAAGCACAATATAGCACAAGGACAATTCACTCACTGTCCTTCCAGGTCCCTGGAAACAAGGACTTGCAGAGTGAAAGAAAAAAAACACTCTCCCTACCTACAGTTTTCTGTCCCTAGAAAAAATGTTTTTTTTAATCACAATATAGCACAAGGACAATTCACTCACTGTCCTTACAGGTCCCTGGAAACAAGGACTTGCAGAGTGAAATAAACTGACACTCTCCCTACCTACAGTTTTCTGTCCCTAGAAAAAATGTTTTTTTTAATCACAATATAGCACAAGGACAATTCACTCACTGTCCTTCCAGGTCCCTGGAAACAAGGACTTGCAGAGTGAAATAAACTGACACTCTCCCTACCTACAGTTTTCTGTCCCTAGAATAAATGTTTTTTTTAAGCACAATATAGCACAAGGACAATTCACTCACTGTCCTTAGAGGTCCCTGGAAACAAGGACTTGCAGAGTGAAAGAAAAAAAACACTCTCCCTACCTACAGTTTTCTGTCCCTAGAAAAAATGTTTTTTTTAATCACAATATAGCACAAGGACAATTCACTCACTGTCCTTACAGGTCCCTGGAAACAAGGACTTGCAGAGTGAAATAAACTGACACTCTCCCTACCTACAGTTTTCTGTCCCTAGAATAAATGTTTTTTTTAAGCACAATATAGCACAAGGACAATTCACTCACTGTCCTTACAGGTCCCTGGAAACAAGGACTTGCAGAGTGAAAGAAAAAAAACACTCTCCCTACCTACAGTTTTCTGTCCCTAGAAAAAATGTTTTTTTTAATCACAATATAGCACAAGGACAATTCACTCACTGTCCTTCCAGGTCCCTGGAAACAAGGACTTGCAGAGTGAAAGAAAAAAAACACTCTCCCTACCTACAGTTTTCTGTCCCTAGAAAAAATGTTTTTTTTAATCACAATATAGCACAAGGACAATTCACTCACTGTCCTTCCAGGTCCCTGGAAACAAGGACTTGCAGAGTGAAATAAACTGACACTCTCCCTACCTACAGTTTTCTGTCCCTAGAATAAATGTTTTTTTTAAGCACAATATAGCACAAGGACAATTCACTCACTGTCCTTAGAGGTCCCTGGAAACAAGGACTTGCAGAGTGAAAGAAAAAAAACACTCTCCCTACCTACAGTTTTCTGTCCCTAGAAAAAATGTTTTTTTTTAAGCACAATATAGCACAAGGACAATTCACTCACTGTCCTTCCAGGTCCCTGGAAACAAGGACTTGCAGAGTGAAAGAAAAAAACACTCTCCCTACCTACAGTTTTCTGTCCCTAGAAAAAATGTTTTTTTTAAGCACAATATAGCACAAGGACAATTCACTCACTGTCCTTACAGGTCCCTGGAAACAAGGACTTGCAGAGTGAAAGAAAAAAAACACTCTCCCTACCTACAGTTTTCTGTCCCTAGAAAAAATGTTTTTTTTAATCACAATATAGCACAAGGACAATTCACTCACTGTCCTTACAGGTCCCTGGAAACAAGGACTTGCAGAGTGAAATAAACTGACACTCTCCCTACCTACAGTTTTCTGTCCCTAGAAAAAATGTTTTTTTTAATCACAATATAGCACAAGGACAATTCACTCACTGTCCTTCCAGGTCCCTGGAAACAAGGACTTGCAGAGTGAAAGAAACTGACACTGTCCCTACCTACAGTTTTCTGTCCCTAGAATAAATGTTTTTTTTAAGCACAATATAGCACAAGGACAATTCACTCACTGTCCTTACAGGTCCCTGGAAACAAGGACTTGCAGAGTGAAAGAAAAAAAACACTCTCCCTACCTACAGTTTTCTGTCCCTAGAAAAAATGTTTTTTTTAATCACAATATAGCACAAGGACAATTCACTCACTGTCCTTACAGGTCCCTGGAAACAAGGACTTGCAGAGTGAAAGAAACTGACACTCTCCCTACCTACAGTTTTCTGTCCCTAGAATAAATGTTTTTTTAAGCACAATATAGCACAAGGACAATTCACTCACTGTCCTTCCAGGTCCCTGGAAACAAGGACTTGCAGAGTGAAAGAAACTGACACTGTCCCTACCTACAGTTTTCTGTCCCTAGAATAAATGTTTTTTTTAAGCACACTATAGCACAAGCACAAAACACACTGACACTCTCCCTACCTATCCTTCTCTTTCCCTAAACTAAAGGAATCCAGGTTAAGCAAGAAAGAAATAACAGTCACTGTCCCTGCCTATGCTGCTCTATCCCTGCTCCGGAACACACTACACTAGGCCGCCGTGCTGGCGGCCTTTTATAGTGTGGGGCGTGTACTAAACACCCTCAGCAATAATTGGCCACAGGCATCCTGCCTGTGGCCAATCATTGCTCTCCTCGCTGCCGGCGCTGTGATTGGCCAAGCATGCGGGGTCACAGTGCATGCTTGGCCAATCACAGCGCCTGGATGACACTGCGATGGCGTAGTGCATTGTGGGCCGTTCGCGTCACTCGAATTTGGCGCGAACGGCCCAAATCGTTCGATCTTCGTCGAACGATCGAACAGCCGATGTTCGAGTCGAACGTATGTTCGACTCGAACACGAAGCTCATCCCTATTCAGGAGTATATTTAGCAGGAAGCACACTCCACCCGCTGTAAGTGTTGCAAATGCCTGTTAGTGTAACACACCAGGAAAACACAGCAATACGGGCTAGCTTCAGGTGTATAATGTGCAGGAGGCACACTCCTCCCGCTGTAAGTGCTGCAAATGCCTGTTAGTGTAACACACCAGGAAAACACAGCAATACGGGCTAGCTTCAGGTGTATATTTAGCAGGAAGCACACTCCACCCGCTGTAAGTGCTGCAAATGCCTGTTAGTGTAACACACCAGGAAAACACAGCAATACGGGCTAGCTTCAGGTGTATAATGTGCAGGAGGCACACTCCGCCCGCTGTAAGTGCTGCAAATGCCTGTTAGTGTAACACACCAGGAAAACACAGCAATACGGGCTTGCTTCAGGTGTATATTTAGCAGGAAGCACACTCCACCAGCTGTAAGTGCTGCAAATGCCTGTTAGTGTAACACACCAGGAAAACACAGCAATACGGGCTAGCTTCAGGTGTATATTTAGCAGGAAGCACACTCCACCCGCTGTAAGTGCTGCAAATGCCTGTTAGTGTAACACACCAGGAAAACACAGCCATACGGGCTAGCTTCAGGTGTATATTTAGCAGGAAGCACACTCCACCCGCTGTAAGTGCTGCAAATGCCTGTTAGTGTAACACACCAGGAAAACACCGCAATACGGGCTAGCTTCAGGTGTATATTTAGCAGGAAGCACACTCCACCCGCTGTAAGTGCTGCAAATGCCTGTTAGTGTAACACACCAGGAAAACACAGCAATACGGGCTAGCTTCAGGTGTATATTTAGCAGGAAGCACACTCCGCCCGCTGTAAGTGCTGCAAATGCCTGTTAGTATAACACACCAGGAAAACACAGCAATACGGGCTAGCTTCAGGTGTATATTTAGCAGGAAGCACACTCCGCCCACTGTAAGTGCTGCAAATGCCTGTTAGTGTAACACACCAGGAAAACACAGCAATACGGGCTTGCTTCAGGTGTATATTTAGCAGGAAGCACACTCCACCCGCTGTAAGTGCTGCAAATGCCTGTTAGTGTAACACACCAGGAAAACACAGCAATACGGGCTAGCTTCAGGTGTATATTTAGCAGGAAGCACACTCCACCCGCTGTAAGTGCTGCAAATGCCTGTTAGTGTAACACACCAGGAAAACACAGCAATATGGGCTAGCTTCAGGTGTATAATGTGCAGGAGGCACACTCCGCCCGCTGTAAGTGCTGCAAATGCCTGTTAGTGTAACACACCAGGAAAACACAGCAATACGGGCTAGCTTCAGGTGTATATTTAGCAGGAAGCACACTCCGCCCACTGTAAGTGCTGCAAATGCCTGTTAGTGTAACACACCATGAAAACACAGCAATACAGGCTAGCTTCAGGTGTATATTTAGCAGGAAGCACACTCCGCCCGCTGTAAGTGCTGCAAATGCTTGTTAGTGTAATACACCAGGAAAACACAGCAATAAGGGCTAGCTTCAGGTGTATACTGTGCAGGAGGCTTAGCAACAATGACACTGACACTGTCCCCTGCCTATCCTTCTCTCTCCCTGCACACAAGGTTTAGTAAAGAATATGACACTGACACTGTCCCCTGCCTATCCTTCCCTCTCCCTGCACACAAGGTTTAGCAAAGAATATGACACAAACACTCTCCCTGCCTATCCTTCTCTCTCCCTACACACAGGAATAGCACAAAGAATAGCACAATGACACTGTCCCTGCCTATCCTCTTTCCCTGCGCCGGAACACACTACACAGGGCCGCCGCGCTGGCGGCCTTTTATAGTGTGGGGCGTGTGCTAAACCCCATGAGCTATAATTGGCCACAGGCAACCTGCCTGTGGCCAATTATGGCTCTCCTAGCTGCCGGCGCTGTGATTGGCCAAGCATGCGGGGTCACAGTGCATGCTTGGCCAATCACAGCGCCCGGATTGCACTGCGATGGCGCAGTGTATTGTGGGCCGTTCGCGTCACTCGAATTTGGCGCGAACGGCCCAAATAGTTCGATCTTCGTCAAACGGTCGAACAGCTGATGTTCAAGTCGAACGTATGTTCGACTCGAACACCGAGCTCATCCCTAATTACCAGTAAGCTGATATTGGATTGCCATTGATAACTGGTATTTGTGTTATAATTACAATGCTGATGCTATAAATTGAAAGTGCATGGCGTGACAATAGAACTCCTTTAATTTGTAGCAATATAAATTTAGCGCTACCCCCAGTTAAGAGAGCTGCTGGATTTTGTTTCGGGCCCTGTGTACAGCACCACCAACCCCCGGCATTCTTACTTGACCCACTCTGGCACAGCTAGTCTAGGGATTATACTTGTATCACAATCAAACAGTATTGCAAGTAACCTCTTTGCAATAAGACAACACACTGATGCGAGAGATCAAGTATAACGGTTTTACTTTAGTTTTAAAAGGCATAGACAGAACATAACACATACAACTTGCTTACAGAGCCCTGCAGCAGTAGGTATAGCACGCAATAATGGCGCAGCGCGGTAATCCACCACGCGCAGCTATTATTGTATACGCGCCCTGTGGCGCACTAAAACAATAGTCTATCTCCCCTCCCTGGTCAGGCCTGACACAGAATAAATCTCAGCCTTTTCATTAAGGATTTCTTTGCATGCAAACTTTCGGTGGTGCACTTGATGAAACAGTATTTATTGTAATCCACAAAGTAGGCAGTCACAAGGAACACTATACTGGAGACCCTTTAACCCTGTCCTGCTACTGGTCTCCAGTGGAACAACAAACAAACGATCGGTGGGCCAAGGCCGTCTATTGGCCTAAACACGGTACAGTCTATTGGATTGAGCAAGTGCTCGCTCACCACTCCGGACGCGATCCCAGTCCGGGACTTCCACCTGCTGTGTCTCCACACACAGCGTCTGCCACGATCGGGTCCCCGATCCAACTGATGTCCTCACTCGACAAGTCAGATACCACTCAGGCTCCCCAGTGGGTGGAAGGCTCTTCAGAAGTTGCGCAAGGCCCTAGGCTTCAGGCCTTGCACTGCAGCAGATCCACACAGGAAGAACTGTTGCTTGCAGCGCGGTGTCCAAAGAGGCCGAGCTCCGCCTCGCCTCTTAAATAGTCCCTCCCATGAGTCTCTGCGGTGGCCAACTGCACTCTGGGTGCCGAACGGGGTTTTGGGTAACGTAGTCCCGGGGCCTTAAAGGAGACCCCGCTACACAAGGAAAAGGTTAATTATGTCAATGTTACCAAGGTAAGCAAGATAATTCCCATAACAACATCATTCAGTAAATGAGTTCTAATACTTAATATGGGGCTAGAACAACTGAAGTCAGCAAGGAACCAACTCCCAGATTTCCCTGTGCTCCTTAACCGGTTCCCAACCGACTCCTGTACATATACGTCGGCAGAATGGCACGGCTGGGCAAAGTAACGTATATATACTTCACTTTGAAATTTCCGCCGTGCGGGTGCGCCCCTACCGCAAGCTCCGTGACCGTGCCCACGGGACCCGCAGACTCGATGTCCGCCGGTGTCCTGCAGTCAGGTCACAGAGCTGAAGAACGGGGAGATGTTAGTGTAAACAAGCATCTCCCTGTTCTGCCTAGTGACACTGTCACTGATCGTCTGTTCCCTCTCATCGGGAACAGTGATCAGTGACATGTCACTCGTAGCCATGCCCCCTAACAGTTAGAATCACTCCCTAGGAGACACATAACCCCTTCAATGTCACCTACTGGTTAACCCCTTCACTGCCAGTGTCATTTTCACAGTAATCAGTGCATTTTTATAGCACTGATCGCTGTAAAAATGACAATGGTCCCAAAAATGTGTCAAAAGTGTCCGATGTGTCCGCAAAAAAAGTCGCAGTCATGATTAAAATTGCTGATCGCCACCATTACTAGTAAAAAAAAAATGCCATAAAACTATCCCCTATTTTGTAGACACTATAACTTATGCGCAAACCAATCAATATGCACTTATTGCGATTTTTTTACCAAAAATATGTAGAAGAATACGTATCGGCCTAAACTGTGGAAAAATGTTTTTTTTTATAGATTTATCTGGGGATATTTATTATAGAAAAAAAGTAAAAAATATTGCATTTTTTTTTCAAAATTGTCGCTCTATTTTTGTTTTTTAGCACAAAAAATAAAAACCGCAGAGGGGATCAAATACCACCAAAAGAAAGCTCTATTTGTGGGGTAAAAAAGACGTCAATTTTGTTTGGGAGCCACATCGCACGACCGTCAGTTAAAGTGACGCAGTGACGAATCGCAAAAAATGCTCTGGTCTTTGGCCAGCGAAATGGTCCGGGGCTTAAGTGCTTAATTCACTCTCTGGGTAGGATTCTATTCACTTTTCAGCCTGAGGTTGAATGGGTGTAAGGGCGGGTACCACCATTCCCCCTTTAGGTATTCTGGTCAGGGTAAGCTATAGAGGAGATCTGACCATAGTGTGCAAAAACAAAACACCAAAGTAAACACACACACACACACACACACACACACAAAAAGTGCACTTAAGTTGTGTCACATGGTCCCCCCCCAAGTAAGGACCCTTCCCCGAGCCCCCAGGGCACAAGACTCCTGACGATAGTAAGGCACACTTAAGTCCACGTAGCCGAAAAGGCTTGGCAGTCTCCGCTCCTCATGGTCACCGAAGCCGACCAAAGACAACCAAGTGAGAGGCTCTCCCAAAGAGAGACCCCTTAAGGAAGGGGAGGAAGTAACTGAGGGCCACACACCCTCCTCCTAGACTTCAGGGAAGGATAGAAGGCCCATATCCTACAATTGAATTTGAAAAAAAAAAATACACATATAAGTGCAGAGTGACAAACACATGAAGAAAATAAAGAAAGGAGCCAGTGCAGGTGCAATGGGTAGGCCTTGGTAACACAAATTGCCACACTCTGGGCCAAAAGGCCTAGCGCATGAGATGTAGTACAGAAAAAAAAAAAAAACTCAGACCCCTTTACACCAGGGAGATACTTCCGTCCCACAACTTATGCAGTACATGCTCAGTTTGGTTTCTTTCCCACAGGAAAGATCCCTCAGGACCTCCATCATACCAGCAGGGATACTATACAGCCAGAAGGTCAGAATGATGAAAAAGCAGCCTTATTGGACACTGATAAGGACAGATAGTATACTTTATCTCAGCTAAGGCCCGGTTCACACTGATGCGAGTTCATAACGAATGTAATGCTTTAAAAACATTATAAATTCGCATGTCATCCATAAAGTCATTGTTTTCAATGACGGTCGTTCACATACATGCGTTGCGATTCCTCTACGAATGCGATGCGATAAAAAAAGGGTCTTGTGCGAGTTTACAGCGTTGCGCTGCGAATTAGTCTCCATAGACATCAATGTAAATCGTTCTGGAATCGCATTGATGGTTCACATATGTGCGAATTCCACCACACTACTCTCCACAAAAACCAGAAAGTACACAGGAAGTTAACACCTTTTTTTTTTAGGATGTTTACTCAGCAAAATAATAGAACAATGGTTATGCAATCAACATCAAATACATACAGGTCCTTGTATCAGTTAATGGAGTACCACTTGTTCGGGATAACCCTGCTATCAGACTCAACTGTAGTGACCCAAAGGCCAGACCTGAGTGAGAGTATGGTGGAGGAATCTCTCAGTGCAATGACATTAACACTGAGGCACCTCTCCACCAAGTCTCACATAAAACAACAAAAATCACAAAGTGATGCACAAAGATATATCAATCACATAAATTCACAACTGTATGGCTCCCCCTAGTGGACAGCTTAACTGCTTCCTCCATAGCTTCCTCTTCCTGCATATCAGTTTCCACTCCTCCTTCTGAAAAGGCTGAGACTTCTTCAGGGTCTCCTGTGGATACGGAACTTTGATCATCCTTCAGCTCTTCAGACAGCAAGCTCTGAGGCACAAACTCAGGGGCCTCAGGTCTGAGAATTCCAATGTCTGTAGTTTCAGATGGAGACAAAAATGGGGGTCTTAGACCCTGGCAATTGAGATGACCACAGCCAGTCCAAGTCAGTCTCTTCATCCTCACTGTCTTCATCATCCATCTCTTGAGGCACTGATTGAGACCTGTAGTGACTGGTTGAGACCTTTGAGAGGTCGAGGGAGTCGTCTGTGAATCTGACAGTGGCGACAGACGAATTGCTTCTGATAGGGGCAGTAGATGATTGCGATGCCAAGTCTTTAACGGGCCTACACTCCCTTCTGGCCAGACCTGGTACACTGGAAGCCCTGGTAGCTGCTTGCAGATGACATAGGGCTGGGACTTCCAGCGGTCAGCTAACTTGTGTTTCCCAGGGACGCCCAGATTTCTCAACAGCACTCTGTCTCCTGGTTGTGGGTCCTGCACTCGAACCTTTAGATCAAAGTTCTTCTTATTTCTCAATCCCAGTTTAAGGTTCCGAGCATGTCTAGAAGGGTTCGGTTGGACCTCTCTGGTTGAGGATCCCCTGAGGATGGTATGGGGTGGTTCTGGACTTTTTGATGCCTAACAGATCTTACAGTATTTTAATAAGGCTACTTTCAAAGTCTCTCCCTTGATCTGAGTGGATACGTTGAGGCAGGCCATAGTGCACAAATAACTTCTCGACTAGAACCCTGGCCATTGTTAAGGCTTGTTGATCCTTTGTGGGGAATGCCTGGGCATATCTGGTGAAATGATCAGTCACCACTAGGATATTTACTTGCCCGCTCAGATCAGGCTCCAAGCACAGAAAGTCAATGCACAGTAGCTCCATGGGTCCCTGACTCTGAAGATGGCCCATTGGGGGGGTCTGTGGGGCAAGGTCTTCCTTTGGATACATCTAATACAGGAGTGGCAGTAACCCTCAACTTCAGCCCGCATGCAGGGCCAGTAGAATCGGTCCCTCGCTAAGTGAAAAGTCCTCTCAGGTCCCAGATGACCATGGTTGTCATGAAGGGCAGTTAGCACTGTCTCTCTGTGTTTCCTGGGTAGAAACAGCTGCCATTTTTCTTCAAGGCCATCAGAGGGGCCCCTTCGGTAGACCACTCCTTGATGCAGCTGCAACCGATCCCACTCTCGGTGCAGTAGACGGGCCTCCTTTGGGGAGTCGGTGAGGAGCATGTCAGAGCATCGATTCTCCAGAGCCTTCAAAACCAAGTTACCCAGGGGGTCTTCCAACTGGTCCCTTCTGGAGGTCCTTCTTTGAAAGTTTTGGCAGGCCTTCGTCCCCGATTTGGGTTACATTACAATAGCTCTTGGGGACACCCGCAGCAGAAACTCCAATATCTTCAGCCCTGGATCCTCCTGCAGCTTCATGCTCGGCTCCCTGATACAGGGCTCTCACTCTTTCTGGCGTTAGCCGAGTCCACTCTTCAAAGGAGTCACTAGTACCATGAGGCCTTCTAGATAGGGCATCTGCATCCCTGTTCCCAACTCCCGGTCGATACTTCAAGCTGAACGTGAACCCCGATGGCAGCCAACCATCGGTGTCCTGTGGCATATAAGGCATATGTCACTCACAACGATGTTCATTTATACAATTTTAACTTTTATGCAGCGATTGTGTTTCACTCCACCGGGTTTTAATGTGATGTAATACTATTATATTTTATCTAAAAAATGTGTTATTGGTTATAGTGCAATGCCTTTAGAGTTCCCTATTTTCTGGAGAGAAGCTTCCTTGTTGTTCTAGGAAAGCCTTCATTAAAAAAAAAAATTGCAATAAAAAAATTATAAAAAAAAAAAAACAACCTCAACACACTTTTGTGCTTAGACTCAATGGATCTGATACATACTGGGGGTTATTTACTAAAGGCAAATCCATTTTGCACTCCAATTGCCTTTGGAAGTGCAGTCGCTGTAGATCTGAGGGGGACATGCAAGGAAAATAAAAAACAGCATTTTTGCTTGCACATGATTGAATGATAAAATCAGCAGAGCTTCCCCTCATTTCAGAGCTGCCACTCAGATCTACAGCGATCGCACTTCCAAGTGCAGAATGAATTTGCCTTCAGTAAATAAACCCCCACTGTGTATCAGATCCATAGAACCTATTGCAGTGTTGATCTGTTTTGAGGGACTGGCGCCATCTAGTGTATACAGACCATATTTCAATATCAACTATTGTCAAAAATGTATACTGTACATTCCTTCTAAGATGGCTTGTTTGTAGATGAAAGCAAATCATACTAGAAAGCAAGGTCTGCTCACTACATAAGGGCCTCTTCACATTTACAAATCACTGTATGATGTACATATAAAAATGCATGTAGGAAAAAAAAAAGTTAGGATATATTCTTAGCTTACCCCCCAGCTTTGCCAATTGGACCCAGGCAAAGGTGATATCAGTCTTTATGGAAATATACAGAGAAGTAGGAGAATGCTAAATCTTGGGAGTAACCGCTCTTGGGGTTTTTCACACAGGTCAGAGGTCAGTAAAAGCAGGTACCTTCATTTAACCACTTAACGACCGCTCACTGTATATATACGTCGGCACAATGGCACCGACAGGCACAATCACGTACAGTGTACGTGATTGCCTTTGTACAGTTGGGGGGTCCGATCGGACCCCCCTTCTGTACAGTGAGCGGTCGGAATTCGTCTGGGAGCGTTCCGAGATGGGGGGGCGGCCGTTCGATTCCGGCCACCCCCCCCCCCCCCCCCCCGCGATCGCTCCCGACGAATAGAAATGCCCCCTCTGTCTGTCGAATGTTTACACAGACAGAGAAAGCAGGAGGAAGTGATGTCATCTCCTGTGCGGCGCTCACATATACCGAGCGTCGTACAAGAGAAGACATCAAGGTTAGTGCACAAACACTACACTAACACCAGCACACATAGGCACATAAATCGCCCCCCCCAGGCCCCCCCAGATCACCCCCCAGCCCCCAGTCACAGTGTCACTGATTGCAGTGACCATTTATTTACTGATCACTGCAATCAGTGACATTTGTGACTGTAAAAGTGTCACTACATTTAGTTTTAGGTCCAGTGTAGCCCCCTAACCCCCCCTAATAAAGGTTTAACCCCTTGATCACCCCCCAGATAACCCTTTCACCCCCTAGCACCGCCGTCGCTAAGCGATCATTTTTCTGATCGCTGTCTTAGCGTCGGTGATGCAGATCAGTAGCCAGTATTTTTTTTTTAGGTTCGCCGCAGGTTTTTATAGCGTCAGGTACCCCCATAAATTATCTAATAAAGGTTTAACCCCCTTGATCGCCCCCCAGGTAACCCTTTCACCCCCTATCACCACTGTCGCTAAGCGATCATTTTTCTGATCGCTGTCTTAGCGTCGGTGATGCAGATCAGTAGCCAGTAATTTTTTTTAGGTTCGCCGCAGGTTTTTATAGCGTCAGGTACCCCCATAAATTATCTAATAAAGGTTTAACCCCCTTGATCGCCCCCCAGGTAACCCTTTCACCCCCTATCACCACTGTCGCTAAGCGATAATTTTTCTGATCGCTGTCTTAGCGTCGGTGATGCAGATCGGTAGCCAGTAATTTTTTTTAGGTTCGCCGCAGGTTTTTATAGCATCAGGTACCCCCATAAATTATCTAATAAAGGTTTAACCCCCTTGATCGCCCCCCAGGTAACCCTTTCACCCCCTATCACCACTGTCGCTAAGCGATCATTTTTCTGATCGCTGTCTTAGCGTCGGTGATGCAGATCAGTAGCCAGTATTTTTTTTTTAGGTTCGCCGCAGGTTTTTATAGCGTCAGGTACCCCCATAAATTATCTAATAAAGGTTTAACCCCCTTGATCGCCCCCCAGGTAACCCTTTCACCCCCTATCACCACTGTCGCTAAGCGATCATTTTTCTGATCGCTGTCTTAGCGCCGGTGATGCAGATCGGTAGCCAGTAATTTTTTTTAGGTTCGCCGCAGGTTTTTATAGCGTCAGGTACCCCCATAAATTATCTAATAAAGGTTTAACCCCCTTGATCGCCCCCCAGGTAACCCTTTCACCCCCTATCACCACTGTCGCTAAGCGATCATTTTTCTGATCGCTGTCTTAGCGTCGGTGATACAGATCGGTAGCCAGTAATTTTTTTTAGGTTCGCCGCAGGTTTTTATAGCATCAGGTACCCCCATAAATTATCTAATAAAGGTTTAACCCCCTTGATCGCCCCCCAGGTAACCCTTTCACCCCCTATCACCACTGTCGCTAAGCGATCATTTTTCTGATCGCTGTCTTAGCGTCGGTGATGCAGATCAGTAGCCAGTATTTTTTTTTTAGGTTCGCCGCAGGTTTTTATAGCATCAGGTACCCCCATAAATTATCTAATAAAGGTTTAACCCCCTTGATTGCCCCCCAGGTAACCCTTTCACCCCCTATCACCACTGTCGCTAAGCGATCATTTTTCTGATCGCTGTCTTAGCGTCGGTGATGCAGATCAGTAGCCAGTATTTTTTTTTTAGGTTCGCCGCAGGTTTTTATAGCGTCAGGTACCCCCATAAATGATCTAATAAAGGTTTAACCCCCTAGATCGCCCCCCAGGTAACCCTTTCACCCCCTATCACCACTGTCACTAAGCGATCATTTTTCTGATCGCTGTCTTAGCGTCGGTGATGCAGATCGGTAGCCAGTAATTTTTTTTAGGTTCGCCGCAGGTTTTTATAGCGTCAGGTACCCCCATATATTATCTAATAAAGGTTTTAACCCCCTAATTGCCCCTAGTTAACCCTTTCACCAGTGATCATCATATAAGTGTTACGGGTGACGCTGGTTAGTTAGTTTGCTTTTTATAGTGTCAGGGCACCCGCCGTATATAACCCAATAAAGGTTTAACCCCCTGATCGCCCGGCGGGTGATATCAATTAGGTTTTAGCGTCAGAGAGGGTCTGCGTCACACCCCAGGCAGCGTCAGGTTAGTGCCAGTAACACTAACACCCACGCGTGAAGCATACACCTCCCTTAGTGGTATAGTATCTGAACAGATCAATATCTGATCTGATCAGATCTATACTAGCGTCCCCAGCAGTTTAGGGTTCCCAAAAACGCAGTGTTAGCGGGATCAGCCCAGATACCTGCTAGCACCTGCGTTTTGCCCCTCCGTCCAGCCCAGGCCACCCAAGTGCAGTATCGATCGATCACTGTCACTTGCAAAACACAACACACATAACTGCAGCGTTCGCAGAGACAGGCCTGATCCCTGCGACTCCAGTGCTGTAGGAGGTGATTTCACCACCACAGTTAAAAAAAAAGCAAATATGCCGAAGCATTGGGGCAGCAGGGGCGGAGGAGCGATTTTGCTCCTAATGCCGCGTACATACGATCGAAATTCCGACGGAGGCTTGCCCGTGGAAAAGTCCGACCATGTGTGTGCGGCATAACTTTTTTGCGGGAGGATGCCCCCATGCTTCGGCATATATAAATGGTGCATGTATGCCCATCATTAGAAGTGGGTGGATGAAGGGCGGTATTCTAATGGTGGGCATACCCACCGATCAATCTCTTTTTTCGTTCAGCCACCTGGCTGCATGAAAAAAAAAGATTACAATACATGTCCAACAAGGACCAGCAACGTACTGGTATGTTGCTGGACTTTGATTGGTTATACCAGATTGATGCCTGCGGGTTTAGGTATCATCTTGGTATCATTCTTTTCAGCCAGCGGCCGGCTTTCATGTAAAAGCAATCCTAGTGGCTAATTAGCCTCTGGACTGCTTTTACAAGCAGTGGGAGGGAATGCCCCCCCCCGGATATAAAAAGCGCCATTGGGAAATTGGGAAAGCATTTTATCACACCGATCTTGGTGTGGTCAGATGCTTTGAGGGCAGAGGAAAGATCTAGGGTCTAGACCCCAGTTTTTTCAAAAAAAGAGTACCTGTCACTACCTATTACTATCATAGGGGATATTTACATTCCCTGAGATAACAATAAAAATGATAAAAAAAAAAGATATGGAAGGAACAATTTAAAAATAAAATAAAAAAGCACAATTAATAATAAAAAAAAAAAAAAAGCACCCCTGTCCTGCCCTGCTCTTGCCCAATGGCGAACGCAAGCGTCGGTCTGGCGTCATATGTAAACAGCAATTGCACCATGCATGTGAGGTATCACCGCGAAGGTCAGATCGAGGGCAGTAATTTTCGCAGTAGACCTCCTCTGTAAATCTAACGGGGTAACCTGTAAAGGCTTTTAAAAATTTATGTAGTTTGTCGCCAATGCGCGTTTGTGCGAAATTTTAAAGCATGTCGTGTTTGGTATCTATGTACTCGGCCTAAGATCATATTTTTTATTTCATCAAACATTTGGGCAATATAGTGTGTTTTAGTGCATTAAAATAAAAAAAAGTGTATTTTTTCCCCCAAAAATGCGTTTGAAAAATCGCTGCGCAAATACTGTGTAGAAAAAAAAAAATGCAACACCCACCATTTTATTCTGTAGGGCCTTTGCTTTAAAAATATATATAATGTTTGGGGGTTCAACATAATTTTCTTGCAAAAAAAAATATGTTTTCATGTAAACAAAAAGTGTCAAAAAGGGCTTTGTCTTCAAGTGGTTAGAAGAGTGGATGTAAGCTTCCTAATGTTGTGTATAAAATGCCAGAACAGTTCAAAACCCCCCCAAATGACCCCATTTTGGAAAGTAGACACCCCAAGCTATATACTGAGAGGCATGTCGAGTCCATGGAATATTTTATATGTTGACACAAGTTGCGGAAAAAAGACAATGTTTTTTTTTTTTGCACAAAGTTGTCACTAAATGATATATTGCTCAAACATTCCATGGGCATATGTGGAATTACACCCCAAAATACATTCTGTTGCTTCTCCTGAGTACGGGGATACCACATGTGTGAGATTTTTTGGGAGCCTAGCCGCGTACGGGACCCCAAAAACCAATCACCACCTTCAGGCTTTCTAAGGGTGTAAATTTTTGATTTCACTTCTCACTGCCTATCACAGTTTCGGAGGCCATGGAATGCCCAGATGGCACAAAACCCCCCCAAATGACCCCATTTTGGAAAGTAGACACCCCAAGCTATTTGCTGAGAGGTATTGTGAGTATTTTGCAGATCTCGCTTTTTGTCACAAAGTTTTGAAAATTGAAAAAAAAAAAGAAAAAAAAAAAAAAGTTCTTTCTTCATTTTCAAAAGCAAATGAGAGCTGTAAAATACTCGCCATGCCTCTCAGCAAACAGCTTGGGGTGTCTACTTTCCAAAATGGGGTCATTTGGGGGGGTTTTGTGCTATTTTGGAATTTTATGGCCTTCGAAACTGTGATAGGTAGTGAGGAGTGAAATCAAAAATTTACGCCCTTAGAAATCCTGAAGGCGGTGCTTGGTTTTTGGGGTCCCGTACGCGGCTAGGCTCCTAAAAAGTCCCACACATGTGGTATCCCCGTACTCAGGAGAAGCAGCAAAATTTATTTTGGGGTGCAATTCCACATATAACCATGGCATGTGTGAGCAATATATCATTTAGTGACAACTTTTTGTAATTTATTTTTTTTTTATTTTTTTTGTCATTATTCAATCACTTGGGACAAAAAAAAAAAATATTCAATGGGCTCAACAGGCCTCTCAGCAATTTCCTTGGGGTGTCTACTTTCTAAAATGGGGTCATTTGGGGGGGTTTTGTGCTATTTTGGCATTTTATGGCCTTCAAAACTCTGATAGGTAGTGAGGAGTGAAATCAAAAATTTGCGCCCTTAGAAATCCTGAAGGCGGTGCTTGGTTTTTGGGGTCCCGTACGCGGCTAGGCTCCTAAAAAGTCCCACACATGTGGTATCCCCGTACTCAGGAGAAGCAGCAGAATGTATTTTGGGGTGTAATTCCACATATAACCATGGCATGTGTGAGCAATATATCATTTAGTGACAACTTTTTGTAATTTTTTTTTTTTTTTTTGTCATTATTCAATCACTTGGGACAAAAAAAAAATATTCAATGGGCTCAACATGCCTCTCAGCAATTTCCTTGGGGTGTCTACTTTCTAAAATGGGGTCATTTGGGGGGTTTTGTACTGCCCTGCTATTTTAGCACCTCAAGAAATGAGATAGGCAGTCATAAATTTAAAGCTGTGTAAATTCCAGAAAATGTACCCTAGTTTGTAAACGCTATAACTTTTGCGCAAACCAATAAATATGCGCTTATTGACATTTTTTTTACTAAAGACATGTGGCTGAATACATTTTGGCCTAAATGTATGACTAAAATTGAGTTTATTCGATTTTTCTTATAACAAAAAGTAGAAAATATCATTTTTTTTCAAAATTTTCGGTCTTTTTCCGTTTATATCGCAAAAAATAAAAATCGCAGAGGCAATCAAATACCATTAAAAGAAAGCTCTATTTGTGGGAAGAAAAGGACACAAATTTTGTTTGGGTACAACATTGCATGTCCGCACAATTTACAGTTAAAGCAGCGCAGTGCAAAATTCTGAATTCACCTCTGGTCCTTTAGCTACCAAATGGTCCGGGGCTTAAGTGGTTAATTGAACAAGGCCATGTCGTATCTGCATGCATTGCAGATCGGTGGGTCAGAATTTTAAGGGTTAGAATAGGTGGTGACATAGAGATCACCTCCTCACTGCCTGTCAAAGCCCCTCTGAAATGTTATGCACCATAGATCACTTTTCAAAGGGGCAGCAATAATGGCCACACGCGTGAATTAGCCCTACTGGAGCTTTATCCTACAAGATTTGATGTATTCTGCATTTCCTGGGAATCTAGCTGGAAAGACGTCACCCCCTGCACTACAGAACTGGGGTAAGGCAAGAAAAGATTAACCACTTCAATACCAGGCACTTATGCACCTTCCCGCCCAGACCAATTTTTAGCTTTCAGCGCGCTCACACTTTGAATGACAATTATTCAGTCATGCTACACTGTATTTGTATTCAAACAACATTTTTAGCATTTTCTTCTCACAAATAGAGCTTTCTTTTGATGGTATTTAATCGCCACTGGGTTTTTTATTTTTTGCGATATAAGCAAAAAAACTGCGAAAAAAGAAATTTAAAAAAACACACTTTTTTTTGTTTCTATTGTAAAATTTTGCAAATAAGTCATTTTTCTTCATAAATTTGTGCCCAAATGTATACTGCTACATATCTTTGGTAAAAATAACCCAAATTAGTGTATATTATCTGGTCTTTGTGAAAGTTATAGAGTCTACAAACTATGGTGCCAATCACTGAAAATTGATCACATCTGATCACACCTGATGTACTGAATCATTTGTACCTATCTCATTTCTTGAGACACTAACAAGCCAGGAAAGTACAAATACCCCAAAATGACCCCTTTTTGGAAAGTAGACAGTCCAAGGTATTTACTAAGAGGCGTGGTGAGTTTTTTGAAGTTGTATTTTTTCCCACAATTCTTGGGAAAATTTAGATTTTTTTTTTTTTTTTTACACAAACTGGTCATATTAACAGGTTATTTCTCTCACACAGCATATGCATAATTGCAACTACACCCCAAAATACATTCTGCTACTCCTCCTGAGTATGGCGATACCACATGTGTGAGACTTTTACACAGCCTGGCCAAATACAGAGGCCCAACATTGAAGTAGCACTTTCAGGCGTTCTACGAGCATAAATCGCACATATCCTTTCTCAACCACCTATTTCAATTTTGAAGGCCCTGGAGCATCAGGACAATTGAATTGTCCACAAAATGACCCCATTTTGGAAAGCACACACCCCAACGTATAATCTATGAGGCATAATGAGACTTTTGAACGGTTTTGAACATACAGAGGCCCAACATCGAAGTAGCACCTCCAGGCATTCTAGCAGCATTAATTGCACATATCATTTTCTGACTACCGATCACATTTTTGCAGGCCCTTCATATATCTAACACATAGCAGGTACATACCAAATAACAAAATATTATCTGTGGTTTTAGAAGTGCAGTGGTTCACAGAGGAGAGCATGGTTCAGGCAGCAGGCAGGGATGAAGTCAGTGACAGCAAAAGCAATCATCCAGGCAGCAGGCAGGAATACTGTCCATAGTTCGTACAGGCAGAGATACTGTCAGCACAGTCAGAGCACAGCCAAAGCACAGCCAAAGCACAGCCAAAGCAAAGGTCCAGGTAGCAGGCAGAGGTTGTCCCAGCAGAAATACTGTCCAAAGTCAGTAGAGGCAGCAGGCAGATATATGGTCAACACAGCCAAAGTATTGGTCCAAGCAGCAGGAAGAAACATGGTCCATAATGTCATGGGTCATTACAGGCAGTAATATGGTCAGCACAGCCAAAGTATTGGTCCAGGCAGCAGGAAGGACCATCAAGCTTAGGGGCAGGGGGACAGGGGGACAGGGGTAGAGGCTTCTCCCACCCAAATCGCTTTGAAGCCTCCGGGCAACCAGACCCTGTTCTGGGAGCACAGAAAACGAAAAACTGGTTTTCTCTACTCAGAACGCTATTCTGAAGCCCCTCACATATGTGAGACCCCTGTGTACAAAAAGTAGATGGCCAAAAGATCAGTCCAAGTGGCAGGCAAAAACATGGTCAATTAACAGGCCAAAGTCTGTACACGTGGTTTAAATCGGCAGGCAGAGGCATCGTCGGTAAACAGGCTGAGGTTGGTGCACGTGGAGGTCAGAAACGTGGTTTAAATCGGCAAGCAAAGACATTGTCGGTAAACAGGCCAGGGTCAGTTAATTAACATGGAAGGTAGTAACATGGTAGCAGGCAAATGGGGAAATGGCAGTCTGTTAATAATAAGGGGAACTAATGGATGTATGATAATTTTTGAAGCAATTTCCGATGCACAGGCCAGGTTGGGAGGGACAATCGGGACAATAATAGAAGATGTCTCTTCTTACTCCTCCTCTGCTGCATACACGGCATTTCTTTTGGCGTCTTCTTCCAGATTCTGTGGGGGGGGGGGGATGATAAAGTAAAAGTGTCGCTCGTGAAGTCGACTCACACTATCAGAGCGAATGCTTCCTGGGGCGGGATCTTGTTGGTAAATGAGGGCATTGATGATATCTTCGATATAATGGAGGTAGGGGATTTGTTGATTTTGAGTTGCTTTTTGGTAGCAGACAAACAAATTAAAAAGGGCCATGTGAAACAGGTGAAACGCAACTTTCTTGTGCCAATAACGGGACTTTCTGGTTGATAAGTAGGGCTGTAGCATCTGGTCGTTTAAATCCACCCCCCCATGTACAAATTGTAGTCGTGGACACATTCGGGCTTTAAAATGGGGCCACGTCTTCTTTGGATCTCCACCACGGTGTCATGACTAAGCAATAGACCCTAGTGTGAAACGCGTTGGCTGTACCCCCTTGTTTTTGCTGTGACTTGCAGTGCTTCATGTATTTTACCTATTAAAGGCAACCTCAATGTTTTTTTGTGTGCGGCTGTCCATATATCCTGCCTTCCTTTACGGTGTCATTGTGGATCGTAGAGAGGATGTGGATATCTTTCTTGTTCCTCCACTTCATGGCCAACACCTCCTCGTTCCTCATGAATGCCGATTCTCCAGGTTGAAATTTTTGGGTCAAAAAATTTTGTGGGAATCCCTTCCGTTTTTTTTTTTTTTAAGGTATCACAGGCCGGGGTTTGCTTACTGTAAAGGTGAAGAAAAAGGGGCAGGCTGGTATAGTAATTGTCAACATATAAATGGTATCCTTTTCCAAACAGGGGGCATGCCAACTCCCAGACAATTTTCCCACTGGTTCCAATATATGTGGGGCAATCACGGGGCTGGAGCTGGGAGTCTTTGCCTTCGTAGATCCGGAATGTGAAGACGTATCCAGTGGCTCGATCGCATAATTTATTTAATTTTAACCCATACCTGGCTCTTTTGCTTGGTATATATTGCTTGAAGTGCAGTCGGCCGGTGAAATGTATGAGGGACTTGTCCACACAAATTTTTTGGTCTGGGATGAAAACTTCTTGAAATCGCTGGGAAAAGGCATTGATTAGGGGGCGTATCTTGTACAATTTGTCGTAGTTGGGATGATCTCAGGGAGGGCACTGTGAATTGTCATTGAAGTGGAGAAAATGCATAATCATGTCGTATCTTTTCCTGGACATGACAGCGGAATATATGGGCATGTGTTGGATGGGGCGTTTGGACCAATATGCATGGACTTCGTTCTTTTTTGTAAGCCCCATATTGAACGTAAGGCCCAAAACAATTTAAATTTGTCCAATGTTAGACGCCGCCACTGGAACATGCGGGCGTAGGAAGAATTGGGGTTGTCAGCAATAAATTGGGATGCATATAGATTAGTTTGATCCACTATATTTTGCAGCAAATCTTGTGGGAAAAATAAACAAAAATACGGTAATCAAATTGAGAAAAATTCGTAGTGTCGGGCTGCCTACCTGGCTGTGCGGTGAAAGGGGGGATGATAGCGGATCCTGAGTTGGCAGGCAACCATAAGGGGTTTGCCAGGGCATCGGGAAGGTAGGACTGGGGCTGGATTCTTCGGGTTGGGCGTGTATTTCCATTACTTGTACTGGGCTCCTCTTCTGGGGTATGGCGCTGCTGGTGGTGGGCAGATCTCCTGATCTTGGTCCTGATTGCATTCTTTTGAGAGGGATGGACTCGGACTCTGTACCACTATCCTCCACTGGCTCGTATTCCGAACCAGAATCGGATGATGAGAGCTCCCCGCTGCTCTCATCATCCGACATGGCATATGCCTCCTCAGGTGTGTAAACCCATTGGGACATTATGGCAGTGCTTATTGGTGGGCCTGTGTAATGGTACTAATGGTACTGCTGGTGGTAGCGGCCTGTGTGGTGGTACCGATGGAGGTATTAGTGGTGGTGGTGGTACCGATGGCGGCACTAGTGGCGATACTGGTAGCGGGCCTGTGTGACAGTATAGATGCTGGGCCTGATGGCGGTACTGGTAGCCTGTGTGGTGGTACCGATGGAGGTGGGCCTGTCACAGATGGGCCGATTGATTGATTGACAGATGGGCTGATTGATGTGCTAGGCTGTGTGACAGGTCCTCTTTATTGGGGGGGGGGGCGTGTTGTGCACAGTGCAATACAGTAGACAAAACGCTACACCAGGGAAGGGATATGCAATTAGCGGACCTCCAGCTGTTGCAAAACTACAAGTCCCATCATGCCTCTGCCTCTGGGAGTCATGCTTGTGGCTGTCAGAGTCTTGCTATGCTTAATGGGACTTGTAGTTCTACAACAGCTGGAGGTCCGCTAATTGCATATCCCTGCGCTACACTGATTTCACTTACTGATCCCTGCTCTCTCTTCACGGATCGGTGTGTGAGGAGAGAACAGGGATCAGGTAGTATCTGCTCCTCTGTGTTTACATTTGTGACCGGCTGTGATTGGACACAGCCGGTCACGTGGTAAACAGCCAATTTCATTCAAGGGACACGCACTTTCCCCGATCCCGGCTCTGTAAGCCTTTGGCGGCCGAGTTTGTTGTGACATGTGATCAGCTGTGACTTTGACACAGCTGATCACATGGTAAACAGCCAATGAAATTGGCCATTTACCATGATCAAGGGACACACGCCGTCCCTGATCACCGCGCTGCGTGCCCCCGCGCTAGGCATTATCCTGCAGGACATCAATAGACGCCCAGTCAGGATAATGCAACCACTTCCCGGACATCAATTTGCTATTGACCAGGCGGGAAGTGGTTTAAAAAAAAAAATTACCCCATAGCTGTGCTTTGCATCATCATACCGTTATTTGTAGCAGATCTTACCATTTCCACTTTTTAAAATGAATGCTCTAATAACAACTGTCAAAGCCGCTCCTCCAATTGCTTTCTTTTGCCGTTACTATATTTTATTTTAGGTTTTTGAACTAGTTAAGACCTTTTTTGTTTTTGGAGGGGGTTGCAAACTCGACTTCTTATACTACTGCCAGCTCACCAAGTTTAGAGCAGTTCCACTTGAGGGGAGATATTTGGAATGTTGAGGTGGCTCAGGTCAATGTTTCTTAACTCCAGTCCTCGAGGCGCCCCCAACAGGTCATGTTTTCAGGCTATTATTTTGTACAGGTGATTTGATCAGTTTCGCTGCCTTAGCAATTAACACAGCTGTTTCATCTGGGGGAAATCCTGAAAACTTGACCTGGTGGGACGCCTTGAGGACTGGAGTTGCTTAACACGGGCTTAGATTATGGAACCTTTTCCCTTTAGATCAGTCAGTAAGGATACAATTTTTGCGTGAGCTCAGAACATTTATCCCTCCTTCTTTGGAATGTTGAGGTTGCTTAGCTCATAGCACTTAACTCCACTGGAATAGGTAGCAAGGCTATATTCTTTGTTGGAGCTTTTAAAATATTATTCAGCTCCAGTTTGTAAATGTGGAACACAGAACCTAATGAGGGTGCTACCACTTTAAGCAAGCTGGTAGCAGGCTTTTAACAAGCTTCAAGAAGTGCTGAAGCCTGCTAGCAGCTTACTTAAAGTGTCAATCAGCACCCCCATTAGGATCTGTGTTTGAAGCCTCGTACACACGGGCGAGAATCCCATCGGAAAAAAAAAAAACATTGGTTTTCTCGACGAGATTCCTGGCAAGCTTGTCTTGCCAAGCCCTGTGTACACACGCACATTCAAAAGAACCGCCGTTCAATGCCGCCGTCGCCGCCATCTTGCTACATCTTACATTACCCTTGGATGCTACCGCGAATGCGTCAAAGTCTTTTCGAGCATGCGCAGGTTTACCTGCAGACAGGTAAGCATACACACGCACGGTTTTCTCGTTGGGAAACAGGCCGACGAGAATTCCGACAAGAAAATAGAGAGCAGGTTCTCTATTTTTCTCGTCGAGATTCCCGGCAGTTTTCTCAACGAGAAACCATACACACGACCGGTTTTCTCAGCAAAAAGCTCTCCCAGCAGTTTTCTTGCCGAGAAAACCGGCCGTGTGTACGAGGCTTTAAATTTATAAATTGTAGCTGATTTTAAAAGCTTCACCAAAGCTTGCTGAAAGCTCTGCAAATGTCTTGGCAAAGCTTGCTGCCCACACTGCTCTTAAATTGTTAAAGTGGTTGTAAACCCACGAAAAAAAAAAAACACAACCACCACACCCTCAAGATAGAGGCATAATGAGCCAGTATGCATAGCATAATAGCTCCTTATGAATTACTTACCTTAGACCGAAGCCCTCGCAGCAGTCTTCGTACACCACTCCGGCCATATCGCTCCCAGAGTTACTGTCGGGTATCGCGGGCTCCGGCGCTGTGAGCTGGCGGTAACGGCACACTCACTGAAGCAATGGCACGTACGAGCCGTTGCTTCAGTGCGCATGAGCCGATGTCGGAAGATACAGGGGGGATATCTCCTAAACCATGCAGGTTTAAGAGATATCCAGGGTAGCTACAGGTAAGCCTTATTAGATTAAGGCTGGGTTCACACTGGTACGACACGACAGTCGTACTACTTTGGATCCGACTTTGCCCTGCGACTTGAAGTCAGACGCGTCTGACTTCAATGAACGGGGATCCGACTTGGATCCCCGCCAATACCAGGCACTGTGTTTGGTATGAATCTTGAGGGGGAACTCCATGCCAATTTTTAAATGAAAAACAGGCATAGGTTCCCCCTCCAAGACCATACCAGGCCCTTGGGTCAAAAAATGGCATGGGGGGCCCCCCAAAATCCATACCAGACCATTATCTGAGCACGCAGCCTGGCCAGTCAGGAAAGGGGGTGGAGACAAGCGAGCACCCCTCTCCTGAACTGTACCAGGACATGGTGGGGGTTGGGTGCTTTGGGGCAGGGGGGACCCAAAGCACCTTGTCCCCATGTTGAGGACAAGGGCCTCTTCCCGACAACCCTGGCCGTTGGTTGTCAGGGTCTGCGGGTGGCTTATCGGAATCCGGGAGCCCTAAAGGGGGCCCCCAGATCCCTGCCCCCCACCCTATGTGAATGAGTATGGGGTACATCGTACCCCTACCCATTCACCTGGAGGGAAAAAATTGTCAATTAAAAAAAAAAAAACAACCCACACACACACAACAGGTTTTTAAGTAAATTATTAGGCAGCTCCGGGGGGTCTCTTCCTACTTCTCTGCTCTCTCCGGCCTCTGCTCCGCACTCTCCGGTGTCTTCTGCCGGGCTCCTCCGCCATCTTCTGCTCTTTTGCTAGCCGTGGCCCGGTCTTCTCCGTCGTCTTCTTCCCTCTTCTCTTCTCCCGATGTTGACATGACGCTCTCTCCCGCTGTAATGCGCAACGACCTATATAGGCATGGGGCGTGGTCACCGAGTGATGTCATCCAGTGACCCCACGCCTTATGACGTCAGCGGCCAGGGTATGATGGGGCGGTGATGTCATAAGGGGCAGGGTCACCGGATGACATCACCTGGTGACCACAACCCATGCCTATATAAGTCGTAGCGCACCGCGCACAAGGCATTACAGCGGGAGAAAGCGTTGTGTCAACATTGGGAGAAGAGGGAAGAAGACAACAGAGAAGACCGGGCCACTGCTAGCAGAGGAGCCTGGCAGAAGACACCGGAGGGCAGGAGAAGAGGCCGGAGAAGGCGGAAGAGACCCCCAGGGCTGCCTAATAAATTACTTTAAAAATCTGTCTAGTGTGTTTTTTTTCCCCCCAGGTGAATGGGTAGGGGTACAATGTACCTAATGCTCATTCACATAGGGTGGGGGTCCAGGATCTGGGGGGCCCCCAGATTCTGATAAGCCCCCCGCCCACAGACCCCGACAACCAAACGGCCAGGGTTGTCGGGAAGAGGCCCTCGTCATCAACATGGGGACAAGGTGTTTTGGGGTGGGGGGCCGCAGCACGCCCCCCCTCCCCCCGAAGCACCCACCCCATGTTGAGGGCATGTGGCCTGGTACGGTTTGGGGGGGAGGGCTCTTGCTCGTCCCCACCCCCTCTTTCGGCATAGGGGGTTCCCCTTAAAATCCATACCAGACCCAAGGGCCTGGTATGCTCCTGGAAGGGGAACCCATGCCGGTTTTTCCATTTAAAATTTGGCGTGGAGTTCCCCCTCAAGATCAGAGCACAAGGCGCATGCCAAAGTCGGATCAGGCAAGACGACGTTCCGACTTTCATGATATTCAATGGGCTGAAGTAGGATCAAAGTCAGACCAAAGTAGTACAGGGAGCATTTTCAAAGTCGGACCGACATGTGTCGGACCAGTTAATAGGGAAACATTGATTTTCACACGTCATATACGACATGAACTCACAATTTCGGAGCGTTTGTCGCACCAGTGTGAACCCGGCCTAAGGGTTTACAATCACTTTAAAGTGGTTCTAAAGGCAGTTTTTTACCTTTTATGCATTAAGGAATGGGGGGGGGGACCCACACACACCTACCACATCTTTTGGGCGCAACTGCCCCCACACCCCTAATTTACTTAAGAGATTACATTACTAGCAATTTACACTTGGTAACTTTAAAAGTAACAGGTAATTTTGTTTATTGCCTATAAAATGTGAAACCACTTCAATACCAGGCACTTTCACCCCCTTCCTGCCCAGGCAATTTTCAGCGCTGATGCACTTTGAATGACAATTGCACGGTCATGTAACACTGTACCCATATAAAGCTTTAATCTTTTTAGTTTTTTGAGACAGATAGAACTTTCTTTTGGTGGTATTTAACTTCACCATGGCACCGAATGGTCACACTTTTGCGTGCAATAGCACCGACAGTGCGCGCCTTGCGTTCTCCTGGTACAGCGGCCAGCAGCTCACTGAAAGTATCCGATCGGGACATTTCTGATGTGACCGCCGTGACAGGAAACCACGGTGGTCACAAGCCGCACCCCACCTCCCAGCATAGCAAATCCCTTAAAGGGCCAGCAGCAGTGCTCTGTCAAAAAAAAAACAACTATTCATTGAGATCTCCAATCACGTCACTTGCGGTTAAAGTAGATCCATCAGTAATTGGACATTTGACAGAAAACCGCCAAGCGTGTACACTCCAGTACACAAAGAGTTAGCCATTTTGACAGAACAGCAGCTAAGGAGGGGGGAAAAGTTGTCCCTGCCTTGGAGGCGGACATGTTTTTGGTTGGTCCGCCCAATACTAACAATGTTCGCTCACTGTACCCGAGTATACGTTTTTCCGGTGTTGTGTCAAAACAGCAACTCGCCTAAATCTCCATTACTGACACTTTACAGCAATGGTTCTCAACCCTGTCCTCAAGTACCCCCAACAGGCCATATTTTTAGAATTTCTCTTAGATAAAATAGCCGTCCAAAATACCAAGCCATTGACTGATTTAAAGCACCTTTGCAAGATAACGGAAAACCTGCAAACATGGCCTGTTGGAGGGTACCTGAGAACCGCTGCTTTAAAGTAATCAGATGTGACATGATTGGAGCCCTTGATGAATTGGCTATTTTGATAGAACATCGGCGCCAAGGGGTTCATCACCACTGGGATTTTATTTTTTTTTCCCCTGCCAAACAAAAAGGGTTTCCATTGCAAAATTTTGCAAATAAGTAAATTTCTCTCCTGCGCTGATAATCCGTGCGACGTGTCACATCACACTTGCCAGCTCTCCTCCGACAGTACGTGAGGAAAGGCATGCCGATAACCAGCAAATTTGTTTACATGGGATCAGCTGTGACAGGCCCTTTATCACAGTCAGTTGTGTCCAAAGGACAGCGATCAGAGCACCTGTTTCTGGGAGGACACCGAGCTGCAGCTGTCTTTCTGCTATAGCATGGGTCTTAAGTGGTTAATATCCCCTTCTATTTTGTGAAAAGTGCCTTGAAAAAGTATTCATACCCCTTGAATATTTTTTTCAATTATTTTATAGGGATATGTGAAAGACCAACAAAGTGGCACATAACAGAAGTGGAAGCAAAAAGGATAAATGGTTTACAGATAAATATCTGAAAAGTGTGGCGTGCATTTGTATTCAGTCCCCTTTACTCCGATTCCCCCCCCCCCCCCAACTAAAATCTAGTGGAACCAATTGCCTTTAGACATCACCCAATTAGTAAATAGAGTCCACATGTGTAATTTAATCTCAGTATAAATACAGCTACTCTGTGAAGCCCTCAGGTTTGTTAGATAACCTTTGTTCACTAACAGCATCAGGAAGGCCAAGGAACACACTAGACAGGTCAGGGATAGGTTATATATAAAAATACACCTCTTAAGCTTTGAACATCTCACAGAGCACTATTCATTCCATCATCCGAAAATGGAAAGAGTATGGCACAACTGCAAACCTAAGACATGGCCGTCCACCTAAACTGACAGGCTGGGCATTAATCAGACGCAGCCAAAAGCCCCTTGATAACTCTTGAGGAGCTGAGAGATCCACAGCTCAGGAGAGAGAATCTGTCCACAGGACAACTATTAGTCGTGCACTCCACAAATCTGGCCTTTGTGGAAGAGTGGCAATAAGAAAGCCATAAGTCCAGTTTGCAAGAAGCCATATGGGGGGGGGGGGGGGGGGGCACAGCAAACATTTGGAAGAAGGTGCTCTGGTCAGATAAGACCAAAATGTAACTTTGGCCTAAAAGCCAAAGGCTAGATGTGGCGGTGAGCTAATACTGCACATCACCCTGAACACACCATCCCCACTGAAATGTGGTGGTGGCTGCATCATGTTGTGGGGATGCTTTTCTTCAGGAGTAGTGATGAGCCGAACACCCCCGGGTTCGGTTCGCACCAGAACCCGCGAACGGACCGAAAGTTCGTACGAACATTAGAACCCTATTAAATACAATGGATGCGAACGTTCGAATTCTAAAGTGCTAATTATAACAACTATTATGCATGTTATTGTCCTAAAAAGGGTTTGGGAACCCGGGTTCTGCACCAGGGGACATGTATCAATGCAAAAATAAGTTTTAAAAACGGTCGTTTTTCGGGAGCAGTCATTTTAATGATGCATAAAGTGAAAAAAAAAAGTCAAATATTCCTTTAAATATCGTACCTGGGGGGTGTCTAAAGTATGCCTGTGAAGTGCCACGTGTTTCCCGTGTTTAGAACTGTCCCTGCACAAAATGACACTTCTAAAGGAAAAAAAAGCCATTTAAAACTTCTTGCGGCTTTAATGTAATGTCTGGTCCCGGTAATATGGATGAAAATCTTTAAGAAAAATGGCATAGCTACCCCATGACCCCCCCCCCCCCTACCCCAGCCCATTACCAGCCCCTTTGGGTCTTGTATGGATATTAAGGGGAACCCCGCACATAAAATAAAAAAGGCCCTATATACTCTGAACAGCCGTATACAGGCGGTGCATACAAGACAGGGACTGTAGGTTTGTTCTTATGTAGAATGTGTTTGTAATTTTGAACAGGTACATTGTTGAACTGTAGCTCCAGCCCAAAAATCTATTTTTAAACTTTTTGGGAAACATAGGTAAGGGTTATCACCCCTGTAACATTTGTTTTGCTGTCTGTGCCCCTGTTCAGAACATTTCACCTCACTTTCCGTCCCAATGACAACTGTTTTTGAAATGTGGTGTTTTTCTTGAAACAAGGATTGCTGATAAAGCATCAGTACAGAGGAGACACCTTTCTCCCATATTTATTCTTACAGGAGAGAATTTTCCTTCCTAGGGGTAGATTTCCTCTCACTTCCTGTTGTCTTCTTTCGTTTGCAAGTAGGAGTCGTTTGTAAGTTGGATGTTTGAAAGTAGGGACCTGCCGTATATACTCTGCAGAAATAGGCCCCTTAGTTGTTGGTGTTGGCACAACACTGTAAGCACTCACAGTTACTCTTGGTTGGTGCTGGAACGCCCTGCTGTCAACTCTTATATCAGGAATTTTAATTACATATAATTGTTGAACAGTGGTAGTAAAAATTGGGGCTTTGATGGTGGTGCTGGTGCCACAACACTGTAAGCCCTGACAGTTACTCTTGGTGGGTGCAGCAATGGGCCCTGCTGTGAATTATTAGATCAAGAATTGTAATTGCATGCCCCTGTTGAACAGGGGCTGAAAAATTGGGCTTTTCGTGGTGGTGGTGGTGGTGGTGGTGGTGTTGCCACAACACTGTAAGCCCTCAGAGTTACTCTTGGTGGGTGCAGGAATGGGCCCTGCTGTGAATTATTAGATCAAGAATTGTAATTACATGCCCCTTTTGAACAGTGGCTGAAAAATTGGGCCTTTCGTGGTGGTGGTGGTGGTGGCGTTGCCACAACACTGTAAGCCCTCAGACTTACTCTTGGTGGGTGCAGGAATGGGCCCTGCTGTGAATTATTACATCAAGAATTGTAATTACATGCCCCTTTTGAACAGGGGCTGAAAAATTGGGCCTTAGGCACTGGTGGCACAACACTACAACCCCTCACAGATACTGTACTTGGAGCACAGCAATGAGCCCTGTTGCAAAGTATTGCTTCAAAAAATGTAATGACACGCCCCTGTTAAACAGGGGCTGAAAAATTGGGCCTTAGGCACTGGTGGCACAACACTACAACCCCTCACAGATACTGTACTTGGAGCACAGCAATGAGCCCTATGGCAAATTATTGCTAAAAAAATTGTAAGTACACGCCCCTGTAAAACAGGGGCTGAAAAATTGGGCCTTAGCCACTGGTGGCGGCACCCATAAACAAAAATGATCTTCCAAGCTATCATCATCAATCGTATCATTGAGGACTCGGAGGAGGAGGATAGCCAGTCAACATAACAGCACAGGCACTCAGCATCAGCATCAGTCTTGAAGGGACGTGACATGTTAAAATCAATTAGTCTGTTATATCAGCATCAGGTGTGTGGTAGCTGGTGGTGGTCCAAGACTGGTTCATCTTGATGAAAGTCAGTCGATCAACCGAGTCGGTGGACAGGCGCACCCTGTGATCCGTGACAAATCCTCCAGCAGCACTGAATGTGCGTTCCGAAAGAACGCTGGATGCAGGACAGGCCAGTAGCTCAATTGCATACTGTGCAAGCTCTGGCCAGTGATCCATCCTCAAGACCCAGTAAGCCAGAGGATTTTCGGTGGGGAAGGTGTCCAAGTCTGACCTTGCCCCTAGATATTCCTGCACCATGTTTATCAGACGCTGGCGATGGTTGCTGGAACCAATCATACTTTGGGGCTGCGGACTAAAGAATTGTCTGAACGCATCGGTCAGACGGCCACCTTCCCCACCGCTCCTTCTTTGACTGGCCGAAGCCTCAGCAACTCGTTGTCCTGGACCAGGAGTTTGTAACCTCCCAGTCTCTGGGAACGCGTTGCACAGACCTTTCTGCAAGGCCTCCCGGAGTTGTCTCATCCTCTGCTCCCTCTGCGACGGTAACATAAGGTCCGCAACCTTACCCTTGTACCGTGGATCAAGGAGAGTGGCCAGCCAGTAATGGTCCCTCTCCTTGATCCGAAGAATACGAGGATCCTTCCGCAGACTTTGCAGGATCAGGGAGGCCATGCAGCGTAGGTTTGCTGAGGCATTCGCTCCGGAGTCCTCTGGGTCACTAAGGACGACATGATCCGCAGTCACCTCCTCCCAGCCACGTACAAGTCCACTGGTTTCTTGGGACTGTAAATCATCCCTAAAAGACTGCTGCTGATGATGCTGAGTGCCAGCCTCCACCTCCATGCTGACACAATCCTCCTCCTCCTCCTCCTCCTCCTCCTCCTCCTCTTCCTCTTCCTGTGCGATGGGTGGGACAGAAGGAACACTGTCTGGGTAAAGGGGGCCTTGAGAGGCAAGGAAGTCCTCCTCTTCCTGCCTCTGTTCTGCCTCAAGTGCCCTGTCCATTATTCCACGCAGCGTGTGCTCCAACAGGTGGACAAGAGGTACAGTGTCACTGATGCATGCACTGTCACTGCTCACCATCCTCGTGGCCTCCTCAAATGGTGCCAGGACAGTGCATGCATCCCTGATCATGCCCCACTGGCGTGGAGAAAAAAAACCAAGCTCCCCTGACCCTGTCCTGGTGCCGTAGTCGCACAGGTACTCATTGATGGCCCTCTGCTGCGTGTGCAGCCGCTGCAGCATGGCCAACGTTGAGTTCCACCTGGTGGGCATGTCACATATAAGGCGGTTCTTGGGCAGGTTCAACTCCTTTTGCAGCTCAGCCAGGCGAGCACTGGCATTATAAGATCTGCGGAAATGCACACAGACTTTCCTGGCCTGCCTCAGGACATCCTGTAAGCCCGAGTACCTGCCCAAGAACCGCTGCACCACCAGGTTAAGGACGTGAGCCACACAGGGCACATGGGTCAGTTGTCCCTGTCGGAGGGCGGAGAGGAGGTTGGTGCCATTGTCGCAAACCACCATTCCTGGCTTAAGCTGGCGTGGCGTCAACCACCTCTCGGCCTGGCCCTGCAGAGCAGACAGGACCTCTGCCCCAGTGTGGCTTCTGTCCCCCAAACACACCAGCGCAAGCACGGCATGGCATCTTTTTGCCTGCGTACTTGCGTAGCCCCGTGAACGGCTACGGAGCACCGCTGGTTCATAGGACAAACCACAGGAAGAGGCCATGGAGGAAGAAGAAGAGGAGGGGGTGGAGGAGAGAGGTGTGTCACAACCAGTAGTAGCATTTTGGAGGCGTGGCGGTGGGACAACCTCCAACACTACTGCACCTTGTCCTGCATCCTTCCCAGCTGCCAAAAGAGTGACCCAATGGGCCGTGAAAGAAAGGTAACGTCCCTGTCCATGCCTGCTGGACCATGAGTCAGCGGTAATATGCACCTTACCGCTGACCGCCCTGTCCAGCGAGGCCAAGACATTGCCTTCCACATGCCGGTAGAGAGCCGGAATAGCCTTCCGTGAGAAAAAGTGGCGTTTGGGAACCTGCCACTGAGGAACCGCACATTGCACAAACTCACGGAAGGGGGCCGAGTCTACCAACTGAAAAGGCAGCAGTTGAAGCGCTAGCAATTTAGCCAAGCTAGCATTCAACCGCTGGGCATGTGGATGGCTGGGAGTGAACTTCTTTCGACGGTCCAGCAGCTGGGGCAGGGAAATTTGCCTGCTAGAATCGGACGTCGGTGTACTGCTAGCAGAGTGGCCGCAAGTACTTGGCTGTGACACACCTAATTCTACACCTTCATTCCTCTCAGTGCATGTTTCAGAGAGGACTGAAGTTATAGTGGGGTTGGAGATCCCAGCTGATGCGGTGCAAGGAGAGGTCCGCTTTGTTCTTTGGTGTGGGTCTTTGAGGTAGGCTTGCCAACGAGCTGCATGGCAGGTCAACATATGTCTGGTCAGGCATGTGGTACCCAAGCGGCTGATGTTTTGGCCACGCGATATACGCTTGAGACATATGTTGCAAACAGCAGCTGTGCGATCTGATGCACTAGCCTCAAAAAAGGCCCACACCAAGGAACTTTTTGAATGATGGGCAGAGGCAGCGCCCTGCACAGGCGGAGCTCTGCGGTGTGATTCCGTCGGTGTACTGCCCTTACGCTGGCCACCAAAGGGCATTCTGTCTCGTTGGAGATGTGCCTCCTCCTCATCCTCCTCCTCCTCTCTCTCCTATTAGGCACCCACGTGGAGTCAGTGACCTCATCATCCCCTCCCTCCTCATCACTGGAGCCAATCTGGCAGTATGCTGCAGCTGCTGGAACATGACTGCCAGATTGGTGTCCTTCTTGAGCATCCCCTCTGTCTGCTCTCACGCTACTGCCTTCCTGTAGCTGGGTTTCATCATCAGACCCCTCGAAACGCTGGGCATCCTCCTGGAGCATGTACCCAACACTGTGCTCAAACAGTTCGGGGGACTCCTCAGGAGGAGGACATGGTGGGTCTAGGGAAGGAGTGACTGATGATGAGTCTGACATTGATACCAGGGAAGAGGACGCTTTGGCAGCTGCTTTGCCAGTACCCTGAGCCTGGGTGAGAGAGGATGAGGAGGAGGAGGAGGGCTTGGTCATCCACTCTACCAAGTCTTCGGCATGATGTGGCTCAACATGTCCAGCTGCCGAAAAGAAGGACAAGCGTGTCCCATGGCCATGTGCTGATGACAATGCACCGCGTCCACGACCAGCACTGTTGCCCCCAGACACAGAGCCTGCTTGCCCTCTTTTATTGCCTCCTGACTGTCTGCCTCTCCTTGTTTGCCTTCCAGACATTCTAATAGATGGCCTGCAGGGAGATGGGAAAAAAGCAATAAGGGCTACCTTCAGGTGTCCTTCTCTGTCCCTTGAAACAAGGACTTGCACAGTGAAAGAAACTGACACTCTCCCTACCTACAGTTTTCTGTCCCTAGAAAAAATGTTTTTTTTAAGCACAATATAGCACAAGGAGAATTCACTCACTGTCCTTCCAGGTCCCTAGAAACAAGGACTTGCACAGTGAAAGAAACTGACACTCTCCCTACCTACAGTTTTCTGTCCCTAGAAAAAATGTTTTTTTTAAGCACAATATAGCACAAGGAGAATTCACTCACTGTCCTTCCAGGTCCCTAGAAACAAGGACTTGCACAGTGAAAGAAACTGACACTCTCCCTACCTACAGTTTTCTGTCCCTAGAAAAAATGTTTTTTTTAAGCACACTATAGCACAAGGAGAATTCACTCACTGTCCTTCCCAGTCCCTAGAAACAAGGACTTGCACAGTGAAAGAAACTGACACTCTCCCTACCTACAGTTTTCTGTCCCTAGAAAAAATGTTTTTTTTAAGCACACTATAGCACAAGGAGAATTCACTCACTGTCCTTCCCAGTCCCTAGAAACAAGGACTTGCACAGTGAAAGAAACTGACACTCTCCCTACCTACAGTTTTCTGTCCCTAGAAAAAATGTTTTTTTTAAGCACACTATAGCACAAGGAGAATTCACTCACTGTCCTTCCAGGTCCCTAGAAACAAGGACTTGCACAGTGAAAGAAACTGACACTCTCCCTACCTACAGTTTTCTGTCCCTAGAAAAAATGTTTTTTTTAAGCACAATATAGCACAAGGAGAATTCACTCACTGTCCTTCCAGGTCCCTAGAAACAAGGACTTGCACAGTAAAATAAACTGACACTCTCCCTACCTACAGTTTTCTGTCCCTAGAAAAAATGTTTTTTTTAAGCACAATATAGCACAAGGAGAATTCACTCACTGTCCTTCCAGGTCCCTGGAAACAAGGACTTGCACAGTAAAATAAACTGACACTCTCCCTACCTACAGTTTTCTGTCCCTAGAAAAAATGTTTTTTTTAAGCACAATATAGCACAAGGAGAATTCACTCACTGTCCTTCCAGGTCCCTAGAAACAAGGACTTGCACAGTGAAAGAAACTGACACTCTCCCTACCTACAGTTTTCTGTCCCTAGAAAAAATGTTTTTTTTAAGCACACTATAGCACAAGGAGAATTCACTCACTGTCCTTCCCAGTCCCTAGAAACAAGGACTTGCACAGTGAAAGAAACTGACACTCTCCCTACCTACAGTTTTCTGTCCCTAGAAAAAATGTTTTTTTTAAGCACAATATAGCACAAGGAGAATTCACTCACTGTCCTTCCAGGTCCCTGGAAACAAGGACTTGCACAGTGAAAGAAACTGACACTCTCCCTACCTACAGTTTTCTGTCCCTAGAAAAAATGTTTTTTTTAAGCACAATATAGCACAAGGAGAATTCACTCACTGTCCTTCCAGGTCCCTAGAAACAAGGACTTGCACAGTGAAAGAAACTGACACTCTCCCTAACTACAGTTTTCTGTCCCTAGAAAAAATGTTTTTTTTAAGCACAATATAGCACAAGGAGAATTCACTCACTGTCCTTCCAGGTCCCTAGAAACAAGGACTTGCACAGTGAAAGAAACTGACACTCTCCCTACCTACAGTTTTCTGTCCCTAGAAAAAATGTTTTTTTTAAGCACAATATAGCACAAGGAGAATTCACTCACTGTCCTTCCAGGTCCCTGGAAACAAGGACTTGCACAGTGAAAGAAACTGACACTCTCCCTACCTACAGTTTTCTGTCCCTAGAAAAAATGTTTTTTTTAAGCACAATATAGCACAAGGAGAATTCACTCACTGTCCTTCCAGGTCCCTGGAAACAAGGACTTGCACAGTGAAAGAAACTGACACTCTCCCTACCTACAGTTTTCTGTCCCTAGAAAAAATGTTTTTTTTAAGCACAATATAGCACAAGGAGAATTCACTCACTGTCCTTCCAGGTCCCTGGAAACAAGGACTTGCACAGTGAAAGAAACTGACACTCTCCCTACCTACAGTTTTCTGTCCCTAGAAAAAATGTTTTTTTTAAGCACAATATAGCACAAGGAGAATTCCCCTCACTGTCCTTCCAGGTCCCTGGAAACAAGGACTTGCACAGTGAAAGAAACTGACACTCTCCCTACCTACAGTTTTCTGTCCCTAGAAAAAATGTTTTTTTTAAGCACAATATAGCACAAGGAGAATTCACTCACTGTCCTTCCAGGTCCCTAGAAACAAGGACTTGCACAGTGAAAGAAACTGACACTCTCCCTACCTACAGTTTTCTGTCCCTAGAAAAAATGTTTTTTTTAAGCACAATATAGCACAAGGAGAATTCACTCACTGTCCTTCCAGGTCCCTAGAAACAAGGACTTGCACAGTGAAAGAAACTGACACTCTCCCTACCTACAGTTTTCTGTCCCTAGAAAAAATGTTTTTTTTAAGCACACTATAGCACAAGGAGAATTCACTCACTGTCCTTCCCAGTCCCTAGAAACAAGGACTTGCACAGTGAAAGAAACTGACACTCTCCCTACCTACAGTTTTCTGTCCCTAGAAAAAATGTTTTTTTTAAGCACACTATAGCACAAGGAGAATTCACTCACTGTCCTTCCCAGTCCCTAGAAACAAGGACTTGCACAGTGAAAGAAACTGACACTCTCCCTACCTACAGTTTTCTGTCCCTAGAAAAAATGTTTTTTTTAAGCACAATATAGCACAAGGAGAATTCACTCACTGTCCTTCCAGGTCCCTGGAAACAAGGACTTGCACAGTGAAAGAAACTGACACTCTCCCTACCTACAGTTTTCTGTCCCTAGAAAAAATGTTTTTTTTAAGCACAATATAGCACAAGGAGAATTCACTCACTGTCCTTTCAGGTCCCTGGAAACAAGGACTTGCACAGTGAAAGAAACTGACACTCTCCCTACCTACAGTTTTCTGTCCCTAGAAAAAATGTTTTTTTTAAGCACAATATAGCACAAGGAGAATTCACTCACTGTCCTTCCAGGTCCCTAGAAACAAGGACTTGCACAGTGAAAGAAACTGACACTCTCCCTACCTACAGTTTTCTGTCCCTAGAAAAAAATGTTTTTTTTAAGCACACTATAGCACAAGCACAAAACACACTGACACTCTCCCTACCTATCCTTCTCTTTCCCTAAACTAAAGGAATCCAGGTTAAGCAAGAAAGAATTAAATGTCACTGTCCCTGCCTATGCTTGTCTTTCCCTGCTCCAGAACACACTACACTAGGCCGCCGTGCTGGCGGCCTTTTATAGTGTGGGGCGTGTACTAAACACCCTCAGCAATAATTGGCCACAGGCATCCTGCCTGTGGCCAATCATTGCTCTCCTCGCTGCCGGCGCTGTGATTGGCCAAGCATGCGGGGTCACAGTGCATGCTTGGCCAATCACAGCGCCTGGATGACACTGCGATGGCGTAGTGCATTGTGGGCCGTTCGCGTCACTCGAATTTGGCGCGAACGGCCCAAATCGTTCGATCTTCGTCGAACGATCGAACAGCCGATGTTCGAGTCGAACGTATGTTCGACTCGAACACGAAGCTCATCCCTATTCAGGAGGTACAGGGAAGCTGGTCAGAGTTGATAGGGCCAAATACAGGGCAATCTTGAAAAAGCTGTTAAAGTTGACAAAAGACCGGGGCAGAGATTCACCTCCCAGCAGGACAACAACCCTAAACATACAGCCAGAGCTACAATGGAATGTTTTAGATCAAAGCATCTTCATGTGTTAGAATGGCCCAGTTAGAGTCCAGACCTAAAGCCAATTGAGAATCTGTGGCAAGACATGAAAATTGCTGTTCGGGGGTGTGGTTCAGTAATGGCTGAGTAGAGAGACAACGTGCAGAGCTCCGACCCTTCCCTCCAGCAAGCCTGGCTAATTGCGCTCTGATTACGCGCTGAACAGGAGCCGTCAGGCACGGAGAACATAGACCGCTTACTGAGGGATGAGTAGCATGCGAAGGAAGGGGGAGGAGAAGCTGACACAGAAGACCCCTATACAGCAAGGGATTAACAGCTACTTCCCCCGTACACGATCAGTAACGGCATAGGCATCAGTTACGGAGAAACAACAGGAGACCTGTATAGAAATCCCGACAGCGGCATCCCCGATGAGCTCACCGCGAGTGCAGTCTATACAGGGAAGTCAGGAGGAATTGATGGAGGTAAGCCCGAAGCCGGCGCAGATGGAGACACTGATTACCGCGGCAGGCGAAGCAGACTTAAAAGCAATACTACAAGCATTACAAGTAATACAGACGCTGCCGCGTCTATTAAAAGGACAAAATTGTTTGAGATGTCCTCCCATCTTTAAAGATTGTGAGGCAATCGAATATTCGACTTCAGAAAGGGAAATACCGACAGAACTGGGCATAATAAGCTCCAAGTCCCTAATAGCCCCGGATAATAATTTAAAGACGTAATAAGGTTAAAGGCTGAAGTAGGTAATAACGGATAACTGCTGAGTCCTTTTTTTTTTTAACAATATGACAATGGTTAATGATGTTGGAGGAGAGGTCTTCAGAGAAAAGGCAGAGAATTTTGCTTTATATACAGGCTATTTTGTTCAATAGATGGAGGGGGGAGGTTGGGAAAGGGAATGGGCGGTATCGGAGGATAAAAATACGAAAGAAAAAACAGCTGGAGGGTGGGAGGGGGAGGTGCTCTGCTTCCTCAGCCATAGTTAACCACTCCCCTTATTTCGGCACCTACGGGAAACTTAGTACCCCAGGGTAGGTGCAGAGGGGTTGAGGTATTCTCCTCTTAGGGGTTTTTGAAAAAAGAAAATAGTTTTTTTTGTTTTGTTTGGTCCTTTGGTTTCTCTTCCTTAGAGGTCTGCCATAACAGATAAGATGGAGGGATTGACTATAACATCATTAAATGCTAGAGGACTTAACGTCCCCGAAAAACGTAAGATGCTTCGGAATGAGCTGAAACGTCCTAAAACTGATGTAGGAATGGTACAGGAAACACATTTAAAGGAAGGAGTGTTCCCTTATCTTCAGAATAGACACTTTCCCAACGTATACCATGCTGCTAACCATATGGCCAAAACTAAAGGCGTTGCTATTCTAATCTCCAATCGAATTGCATGGTCTATGTTGGATAAGTGCTCAGATGAGGGGGGAAGATATCTGTTCAAAGGATTTATAGGTAACGTGAAGGTTACCTTAGCAACTATCTATGCACCCAATGTTCATCAAGACAGTTTCTTGGATAAAGTTCTATCGAAGTTAATGGAATTCAGAGAGGGAAAATTGATCTTAGGAGGGGATTTTAATACCCCCTTGGACCCCAAAACAGACACATCGGCGGGAACTTCCTCGATCCCCAGTGGTTCCAGGAAGCGGATCCTCCAAAAATTCCATGATCTTCAGCTGATAGACGCCTGACGAGCCCTCCATGCAGATGAAAGGGACTACACGTTAGAAGGCTGGCCGCAGGCTAGCCTGAGTTTGTAGGAGGAGTCTGGGGGCTATTTATCCCCCCTCCTCTCTCCTCTCCTGCGTCGGCGAGGTTTCTGGGTCCAGCCATGACGTCATTTCCGGGTTTCGCGTTTTCGTCACTGTGCGGCGGTCGGCTGCAGGAGTCGGGGCCAAGTCTTCTTCCAGGATGCATGCCAGGTTTTTCATTCAGGGGGGCCGCCCGCCCGCCGCCACTGATTTGGCTCACGCCGGGCGTCATTGGGGGCACCCAGCATCGGTGGAAGGGCCCCCCGCTCTTTCTTCCACACTCAGGCCGGGCGTCGGGGGGGGTGACTCCTTCTCCTGCTCTCCTTCTACGCATTCCTCCCGCTCGCCTGCTTGTTTTGCTTATTCTCCTGGTGCGCACGGTAGGTGTCGGGGAGAGGGGGGGGGGTGTTGGTGGTTGTCCTGGTATGGTATCTCCGGATGGTTCCTCTCCCGGGCTCACGCTGCACATCGTGGGTGGGGTGGGGTCGGGGGGCGCTCGCCAGCTACCTACCTTCCTTCTTCTCCGGTGCTCATGCCGGCTGTATCAGGGGGCCGCCCGCTTCTCCCGGGGTACACACCGGGCATCGTTGAGGGGGGGCTGCCCGCCACCTACCTTATCTTGCTCATGGGGGGGCGCACCTCGGCTGTTCCTAGCTTTATCTCCGGAATCTGCCTTGCTACTCGAGTGCGCCGTTTTTTCTCCGCCTTGGGGCCTTAGTTACCCCCAGCCTACTGTTGTTTCCGGCACGGGTGCTGGGGGAATGTTCCTTGTCCCCACCGAGGCTCCATCCAGTTTCATCCCGCATGGTCGGGGGGGCCGCCTGCCATCCACCCACTCCTCCTCCAAGCTCACTCAGGCATCTGCAGGGCTAACCGCTCGTCCATCTCCTCCTTCCGGGCTCACCCTGCTTCATGGGGAGAATCCATCCATCCACTCCTCCCAGGTTGTTGCGGGCAGCTTAGGGGGGGGGTGCATCCATCCATCCACCCTCCCTCTCCGCTGAGGCCCCACCCGGGTGCTCGCGGTGGGGTGGTGTCCAGCATCCAGGTTTCCTTCTGGCATCATGGAGGCCGCCCGTCTGCTTCTCCGGGGCTCACGCCGGGGGAGGGGGTCCTTCCTTCCTTCCACCTACTTAACTTCCCAGCAAGGTCGGCCGGGAGTCTAGTGGTAGTTCACGGCACCAGTGGAGGGGGACACCTATCAGATGGTGAGTATTCCACATGGTGCATTGTTCGGGTCGTATCGCACAGGTAGGTCGCACCCCACTGACATTGCCTCATGTTTTGTCACAGGGAGTGTCATTGTGTTCATCTTCTGCATCCTCATACGTTTTCACGTATCTATCACTGTACATGTTATGCAGGGGGGGGGGCGGCTGTGGCAGGGGAGTCTGTCCGCTCACTCCTCCCCTCACTCACGGGACTCCTTCGGCTTATCCTGTTCGCCAGGCAGCATGGGGGGGGGGGGGCGTCAGTTCACCCTTCCCACACCTCCGGGCGCTCACTCCTCTGGGCTCGCTCTGGCTGGCGGCCGCCGTGAGTCTGGGGCAGTATGGGAGGGGGACCAATCTCCTGCCCTGCTTATTCCTCCCGGTGCTCACCGGGCGGGGGTGGCGGTTTCAGCTGTAGTTACTGGTTTGGTTGGGAGAGGGGGGGTGGGGGACTGCTCGCTGCACGGCAGGGTGTCCTTGGCATCCAGACCTCGGTCCAGGTTATCCCATCCCCAAATCCTCAGCTATGCCAGTGAGGATATGCTTGGCTGGGTGTGTCCTGGTATGGCTCTGTGAGCCAGGGGTGCTAGCCAGCCGAATCTTGGCTCGGACCCAGTCTACCTTGGGGGTCATTGGTGTTATTGTCAGTTTGCTGGGCTATGTTGGCTTACGGGGGGCGTCTGTCCACCCACCTCTCCAGGGGTACGCTGGCAGCATGGGGGGCTGTCCACCATTTCTCCGGGGTCACCCTAGCAGCTTGGGAGGGGTTGTCCACCCACGTCTCCACAGGTCACGTCTGGCAGTTTTCCGTGCGTTATTCTGGGGGTGTCCTGACTTGGCTCTGCGAGCCGGGGGGGCTAGCCAGCCGCATCTTGCTCATGTATCCAGTCTACCTTGGGGCTCTGTGCCAGGGGTGGGGGGATGCTGTTCAGGTAAGGGGGGCTGTTTGGTGGAGTAGCTTCACTTCCACGGTCGTTCGGGTATTCGTGCGTCACGTGGTTTCTGTCTTAGCGGTTCTGGCGGCAGCATGTTGCTTTCAGCGGCCTGTGTGCGTTTTGCTGTCATGGCTTTTCCGGTCATGGCGTGTTCCTGTCATGGCGTTTCCTGTCAGCTTGTGCAGGTTTCAGCTTACACCGGTAGCTGTTTTCTTCTTCGTTCAGTTCCGTATCATCTTACTTCCGTAGGTTTCATTGTACTTTTGTAGGTTCTTGCATTCCTGGTTCAGTTGGCTAGGTTTCACATTTCGGTTTCTGTCACATCTACAGTTCCTTACGGGCTCAGGTTTTTTCGTTGGTCTTGTTCTTTGACCTCGATCTTCTTCCCCGTTACGTCACGTCATACATTTGCATTCGTTTCATTTCATCGGCAGGACTACCCACCACGGTCTGTGGGTACTCAGGTCCTGAGGGTTCAGCTTACACCGGTAGCTGTTTTCTTCTTCGTTCAGTTCCATATCATCTTACTTCCGTAGGTTTCTTCGTACTTTTGTAGGTTCTTGCATTCCTGGTTCAGTTGGCTAGGTTTCACATCTCGGTTCTGTCACGTCTACGGATCCTTACGGGCTCAGGTTTTTTTTTTTTTTTTTTCGTTGGTCTTGTTCTTTGACCACAATCTTCTCGCCCGTTACGTTATGTCATACATTTGCATTCGTTTCATTTCATCTGCAGGACTACCCACCACGGTCTGTGGGTACTCAGGTCCTGAGGGTCCAGTTTCTACGATCTGTCATTGTGAAATAGTTGCCTTGCGCTCATTCACGTCACACGCCGGGGGGGGGGACTTCATTTATACTATGGTCCCACCTTCACTGCTCATGTCTTCACTCGGGGGTTGGTACAGAGGGGGTTGAGTTCTGTCTTAGCATATTTTACCCCAGCGTGTTTCTGTATAGCAGGTCAGCCAGTCCTAGCATGTTCTGTCGTAACTTGGCAGGGCCGTGCAGTCACCGCTCGCACCCACAGCCGTTGCAGCGTTGTTTGTTTTCCTTGTCTCGTCACACTTTTCGTTCAGGTTCTTGCATACCGGGGGTAGTTAGCCAGGGTGCGCATCTCAGGATCTGTCACGTCTACAGATCTATACGGGCTGAGGTTTCGTTTTTAATTGGTTGTTGACCACAATCTTCTCGCCTGTATACCATACGTCATACGTGCACATTCATTCTTACGCCTATACCACTACCCACCACGGTCCGTGGGTACATCGGCCCTGAGTGTTTCGTTTTTAATTACCTGTCTCTGCGCGGCAGGTTACTCGGGCTCACTTACTACACACACTTACTACATACTCTAGGGTGGGTTCTGTCGTCAGGTTCATTCACACGCTGAGGTCTGGTCATTTCTGCTCACATCTTTGTCCCAGGCAGACAGAGGGGTGGTGTCTTGTGTCTGGTTGTCTGTTGTCTTTTCTTTGTATGTTAGGGTTAAGGCAGACTGCACGTTTCGGCGGCATCACAGGCAGGTTCATCCCTTCTACTCCATGTGGGGGTTTCTGTCCAGGGTGGTACTCCGCCGGTGGGGAGTTGGTCGTTCTTGGCTCTGCGTGGCGGTGAGTGATCTCAGGGGTTTCCTTTTTCCAGCCACTACCGGGTAGGCGGTACATTTCAGTTGTTTCCTGTTCTGTCCTAGATACCAGCACAATGCATGCTCTGAGACGTATTTTCAAGCGCAATTGGATGCGGGCCAATCAGGCTCCCCATGGCCTCTCATGTTCGCTGACCAGGTTGTATGTGTTCTAACTCTCTTGGGCAGGGTGTCAGCACACCCCAGCTCCTGCGTTTCGGCAGGCAGTTCAGCATCTCCTTGGTTCTGGGTTTGGTAAGCCTTCGGTTCTACAGGCCCAGCCGGTTCCGAGGAGAGCTCACTGTCACTCAGGTAGGTTGGGTCATGCCATGTCTGGTTCTGTGCGGTCATCGGGGCGTACAGTTTCAGCGTGTTGACATCGTCCATCCACTCCTGCAACACTTCTTGCAGGTATCCGGCTCTTAGACCCCCCCCCCCTTCACTCCTGTCAGCTTGTCCTTTTTGGCCTCTCTCCCTCTCACATCCCCCTTACCATGTATGGACAGTTAGGCCAGGGGTTGTAGGTATTCACGGAGATACTCATCTTTCATCCTGGTGGCTGGGCACAACCCTTGTATTTTTCCCCGGGGCTCCTCGGGACAGCCCTTGTTCCGTTTCTCCCAAGTGTCCGCTCGCCTGCTAGCGGTTCGTTCCCATGTCCGTGTTTTCTGGTGTAGGCTTATCCAGTCAGGTACAGGAGAGTCGGTTGGTTTCTGGGCAGGTTTTCAAGTTCTGTCAGATGGGGCCCTTCTAGTCTTCGTTCTTAGGTCGCTGGTTTCTGCTATCGTAACGGATACTTACCAGTCCCAGTCCATTGACGTCATCCCGACGGTTTTGTTACCTGCCCTTCTTCTTTGCCAAACTCACCTAGTCCGGGTCTTTTTGCCCACTTTTAGGCATACTGACCAGCAGGCTATGGCACAACTCAAGCCTTGGGTAGTTAGGGTATCACATTCAGGTGAAGACTCTGACTATTCACTAGTGAAGACTCTGACTACAAATATTTTTCCAACCCCCATCAATCATATTCCCGAATTGATCTTTTTCTAGTACCACATCAATTACTCTCGACTGTACAGAATACAGAAATAGGAGTTCTAACCTGGTTCAGACCATGCGCCAGTTACAATCAGGTTGTCACTATCAGGGCAATGGAATGGAGGTGGCGCTTAAATGAAAATCTATTACCAACTCCCTGAAATCCGAGGAGGATCTAACTAAAGAAATTAACTGGTACTTTCAGACAATGAGATTGAGGGGAGTGATCCGGGAACAGTTTGGGAAGCTCATAAAGTAGTAATTAGAGGAATTCTAATTTCAACATGGGATCGCGATTAAAAAGGGCGCGAGAAGAAACCAAAAAACTACTAGAACGAATACAGGGATCTAGAGATCCAACATAAGGGGACATTAGAGAAGGGCACTAGGAATGGATTTGGCACACTCTAAGAAGACAATTATCAGATCTCCTCCGAAGTAAAGCAAAGGTAGTGCTGCAACAAGGGAGGAGGATGACATATGAATCCGGAGACAAGTGTGGCAAACTGTTGGCAAATAAGCTAAAAAAAAAAAAAAACAGGCACGATCATATATACCATACATTAAAACAAAAAAAAAGGAGGCCAAAAACTTTTACCAAAGATATTGTAAAAGAATTTGGGGAATATTACTCCTCGCTATACAATCTGCCAACATCTGATTTGCCCCTCTTGTCTCTGGAAGATTATCTCTCCTCCTCACAATAAGTACGGACTACCATCTCCAGTGCGAGAAAACTGGAAATACCAATTACTAAGGAGGAAGCCCTTACAGTAATGAAGACAATAAAACAGGGAAAGGCACCGGGCCCTGATGGTTTTTCATCCAGTACTTTAAAAGCTTTTTTCCATCATTAGGCCCATATATGATAAAATCATTCAATGCATTAGGCCAAATAACAGCCCCACCAGTAGATGCATTGCGAGCTCATATTACGGTCATACAAAAGAAGGGAAAGACTTATCGGTTTGGCAGTAGCTATCGACCAATATCATTACTAAATGTAGATTTAAAATATTCACAAAAATACTGGCAACACGTTTCACAACTCCAGTTGATACATCCAGATCAAGTAGGCTTTATCCCTACACGGGAGGCCAGAGACAGTACCATTAAAGTTTTGAATTTGGTCCAGTGCGCAAATCAAATGAAGATACCAAGGTATCTTTTTTGAATACAGACACGGAAAAAAGCTTTTGACAGGGGTCAACTGGACATTCATGTTAGAAGTTCTGAGACATATGGGTTTAGGAGACCGGATGCTACATTGGGTAGCTGGGATATATCTAGACCACAGGCGTTGGTAAAGGCAAATGGGATTCACTCAGAGAATTTCATTATCACAAACGGCACCCGTCAGGGTTGCCCCCTTTCACCCCTCCTGTTTGCTCTGATGCTGGAGCCTTTGCTAATAGAATTCGACAGAATCCTGACATCAAAGGTAATAGTATGGGGGAACATGAGTATAAAGTCTCTGCGTATGCAGATGACGTACTTTTTTTCTCTTACTAGTCCGCAAATATCCTTACCCAACCTTATGAAGGAAGTAGAATGCTATGGGGCTATGTCGAATTTTTAAATAAATTACAGCAAATCGGAGGCAATGGGGGGGGGGTGTCACTGACGGGCCCGGTGCAAATAAATCTCCAGAATAGCTTTAATTTAAGTGGACTACAATAGCGTTAAAATACCTGGGAATATACATCCCCCCCAAAACTAACAGATGCGTATGTGCTTAATTTTCCACCCCTACTTAAGGAAATCAGTAAACTATTAGTAAGATGGAATAAAAATTCCCATTCGTGGTTTGGGAGATGTATTATCTTAAAAATGAATATAGTACCAAAATTGCTATTATTTGTTCCAGGCCTTACCCATTTTTATACCCATGCTTATTTCAGTCAAATCTGCGCTGAATTTACTAAATTTATCTGGGCAAGTAGGAGGCCGAGGATCAATAGAAATATGTTGACATTGCCTAAAAAGGCAGGAGGAATGGCAGGCCCAGATCTATATAATTATTATCAGGCAGCCCAGCTCGGTAGAATTATTGACTGGTGTAGACATGGTGAATATAAAATGTGGAACAAGTAAGTCCAGTACCCCTGAAAAGAGCTATATGGTGCTATGCAGCCTTACCGGCCCTGGTAAAAACACATCCTACGATTGGCCCTACACTACGTATAGGCTTTAAGACAATCCAGAACCCTAGATTTTCCACTATAAATTCTCCACTATATCCCATCTTAGGGAAACCAGACTTCGCACCGGGGACTACGCCACGAGCGTTCACGAAACTATGGGAGAAAGGTTACTTTCAGGCCTCGCATTTCTTGAGAGTAAATGGGCAACAATAGAAGCCCTGACGCAACAGGGCGGTGAATATGAAATACCTCTCTGGCAAGCGAGACAACTCCGACATTACCTAGAAACCTTGAGACCGACAGTTCGTTACGGACGACTATGTACACAATTCGAGACATATTGTGAAGAGACAGAACCACTGTCCCATATTATCTCTAGGATGTATGGGCTGCTGACAGCACCCTCAGAGAACTTTACGATGACAAGCTTAAAGTGGAGCTCCACCCTAAATAGCAACTTTTGCTATTTGGAACCCTCCCCCCCCTCCGGTGTCACAATTGACACCTTTCAGGGGGGGAGGGGGGTGAAGATACCTGTCTAAGACAGGTATTTTCACCCACATCCGGGAGTCCTGTCTCCGGGAATCTGCGGGAGTTACGTCACTTCCCACAGACTTCCCTTGGTGTTCTGGGAGACACTCGGCTCCCAGAACACAGGAGCACCAATCAGAACGGCGCAGCGCGACTCGCGCATGCGCCGTAGGGAACCGGGCATGAAGCCGCAGGGCTTCACTTCCTGGTTCCCTCAGCGAGGATGGCGGAGGGAGCAGCAGAGCGACGAGCGGTCGCTCGTCCTCTGCTGCGGACGTCGCTGGACTCCAGGACAGGTAAGTGTCCAAATATTAAAAGCCAGCAGCTGCTGTAGCTGCTGGCTTTTAATTTTTTTTTCCGGTGGAGCAACCCCTTTAAGTAAATGGGAGACTTGGAACAAACCTTTACATCAGAACAAAGTCAGAATATAATATGCCTTACCTTAAAATCATCTAGGTGTATTGGAATACAGGAGTTGAACTATAAGATCTTAACACGCTGGTATTACACCCCATCAAGGTTGCGTTAATTCTCTCCAGAGGTATCAGACCTCTGTTGGAGATGTGGCCAGGAAAGGGGTACTATATTTTCTGGATGTGCCCCGGTATAAAACGATTTTGGCAAGAAGTTCAGAGAATCACTCAGCTATTTTCTGAATATCAGATCAGGGAAGACCCGGCCTTTTTCTATTACACTGCACACAAATTCCAACTAAAAGATATAAGAACTCGATCAGTCACTTGGTAAATGCAGCAAAAAGTTGCATTCCTATGTGTTGAAAAGAGCCTTGAGCACCCCGGATTTCAATGTGGTTAAATAAAGTCAGAAGAATAGGGATAATGGAAAGCTTGCTACCGTTGACCCTGGAAGGAAAGGAAGAAATTAGGAAAATATGGGCCCCATGGAAGGAGTTCATAGAATCGGAAGAAGGGAAAAAATTGATAGGGTCGGAATAAGAATTAAGGAGAATGGTTTTAGGTAGGAAGAAAACAGAAGGAGATAGGGTTGGAGAGTAGGGGCCTTATATGGACCTGGAAGGAAACCAGAAGGACTTTATGCCTTCTTTTTTTCCCATTCTTCCCAGGGATTTGGGAGGGAAGGGCTAGAGGAGCATTGTATGTATAAAAATCTAAAAATTTAACAGGAGTACAGAGGTAATAGGAGGAAAGTAAACCAGGGAAATAAAGAGCTAGGTAGGGACTTCCCAGGGAATAGAATCTGGCAGCGATAAGAAAAGGAGACAAGAGAAACCGGGGGTATGTTAATAATGTTCTGATTTATTTTCTTTGATACCCCTAGCCCAGTGTTGTGCATGTTGAAAGTATGAAATATGTATGCAACATATACCTGGTTGGAGGAACGCTTATCTGTACACTTGAAATAAAAAAAAAAAAATAAAAAAAAAGAAAAGAAAATTGTTAACAGATACTCTCCACCCAATCTGACAGAGCACAAGGTATTTTGCAAAGAATGGGCAAAAAAGTTCTCTAGATGTGCAAAGTTGGTAGAGACGACATCCAAGACTTACAGCGAAAGGTGGTTCTACAAAAGTAGTGACTCGGGGGGGGGGCTGAATACGAATGCACACATTTAAGAATTTTTTTTTTTAAACAAAATATCTGATGTGCCACTTTGTTAGTCCATCACATTTATGTTTTTGGTTAGAACATGACAAAATGTGGAAGATTAAGGGGGTACAAATACTTTCAAGGCACTGGACTTAAGATTGGAGCTGTGATGTCATGCCCCCCATTTAAACAGCCAGTGCCCACAAACCCAGGGGGGACAATGTAAGCCCTCTCAGCAGTGAGATTAGAGCTGAAGGGCTTATTTCTATGGCAAGCATTTCATAATGTGAAAGTATGCAGTGCATACCAGCACATTAGGCCATTGCCTTGCAACATCTGCTTTAACTGAAGACTCCCATGTGTGGGTAAATCTTTTCAGATATTAAAGGCCCCCCGTCCAAGAACCTGAGGAATGCTTACCAAGTACACAATATGACACTTATGGCAATCATCCGAGAAGAAAATTTGCTCAAAGCCGAGCTCCTCCATGCCTCTTAGCAGTTGATTGCCCTCATCTGTACAGGCACACCATCCTTGGTGGCCAAAATTACTGCATTATGCCAATGAGATCTTACCAAGAGTTTGTACGGGGGGGGGGGGGGGGGGGTTTAAAAACAATCTGCATTTATTACCCATTAGAAGTATGTTGGTTTAGAAGCCTGGCATTAAAAGCCATTGCTGTACCAGAACATCGATCCTTCATGGATTCCCAGTTGTACTCCTAGTATGCACACTCTTATCACGAGCCGCCCCCAACTTTATATTTTAAAATAATTTGCCCAATTAAATAATGCATTGAAGTCAGCATGGTGTATTTACTGCTTAATTACTTATGGGGGGGGGGGGGGGGGGGGGGAGAGAAAAAAACTCACTGAATCTTGGGAATCACCACTAACAACCTTAGACCAGAGTAAGAAGCATTAACCACTACTCTGAAAATTGTATTTTAGCCAGTTTTCTATCCATTTACAAACTGAATTTTCTAATCTTGGAGATTTAAAAAATAAAGATACTGTGAAATTCTAAACTATACTGAAACTTACTCCCACCCATTCCAAGCCTGATCTAGCTACCCTGTAATAGAAACGGGTACACCAACTATTCTGAAGGAGCTCGTGGTTTGGTCACATGATCTCCCCAGCAATGGCTGCAGAGCTTATGCAGCGACATCACCCTTAGATGTACATGGGACTTTCCATTGTTGCCTATCCCTCTGCACTGAAGCTGCTGGGAGCCAATCATAACCAGACAAACCCTCAGCATATACTTTTACAGGGTAGTTCGGATTCTAAAAAGACAGATAGGGGGTACGTTTGCCTGGCAGATCGGATGGAAATAACAGCGTTTCCATCCAAACGCCCCTTAGAGAACGGCAGGCTGTATCTGCTCTGCATAGTGGAGCAGACTTGGACCTGTCATCCACCTGGTGGATATGAAAAGGAGCCCTACACTCGGTAAAAAAAAAAAAAAAAAAAAAAAAAAAATCTATATCTATAGGAGTCACCTATGGGTTACTTAAAGCGGAGGTCCCACAAAAAGTTTAAGCCAGCAGCTACAATTACAGCAGCTCCTGACTTTTAATATATGGACACTTACCTGTCCAGGGCACCTGCAATGTCAGCAGCCGAAGCCGATCTGTTACTCGAGGACCAGCTGCTGTCACCGCCATACTCAAGTGAAGCATTGGCTTCACTGCACATGCGCGAGTCACGCTGCACGTCTTCACTGGTCCCCGCTGTGTCTCCCTGAAGACAGCGGGGTACAGAGTAGGCGCCGGAAGTGGCGTAGATCACCAAGGTGATCTATGCCAGGAAGTGGGAGCAAATACCTATATTAGACAGGTATCTGCTCCCCCTGAAAGGTGCCAAATGTGACACGGGGGGGGGGGGGTTCCAAAAAGTGGAAGTTCCATTTTTGGGTGGACCACCACTTTAAGCCTGGCAAGTAGCAACATTACATTTTGTCTTTGTAAAGACATCTTTTAATAAAAACTCTAAATCCCAAATTAGAAGTCTTAGAACAAGGCTGATATCCATCTCAACAGCAACAAGTCCAAATGAAGCCAGCAGACAAGAGCTGAAGATCAATTAACAGCCTTCCTTTTAGTGAAAGCTTTCCCCAAGAACCATAGAGTGTAATCACTACAATTCTCCCTGTGGTGGAGGATGGCAGATTAACATGTACACAAGCAAAGAGACAATGAAAGTTGTATTCCTCTTTTATTGAGGCAAGATTTAAAAAGTAGGGGTAAAAATCTGACAATTAGGGTACCCATGTTTGTCAGGCCTGGGCGGAAAAAAAAAAAATTAAAAGATTAAACAAACGTTTACTACCACATTAGAAAGTGAACCAGTCTGCCTCCTAATGGGTGGCGAGTTTCCAAATTTCAAGCTTCTTTTGCTGATTTTTATTCTTGTAGGAAAAACAAAAAAATATTGTCTTTTTAGTAGTGTATCACACCCATTGAGCAGGTGGGCTTGATCTTCATTTAGTCTTAGTATTTCCGGTATTTTATCTGGAAGTCACCGGTATTCAGGCGAGGGCGAGGCAGATCCCCAAATGGCTGGGTGTCGTCATGAGCCAGAGCTCTCATGCTGGCAGCAATCCTGTCTAGATCTGGGGATGGAAACTGAAAGGAGAATTTAGTTAGTACTGTTGGTCTCCAATGTGTGCAATATTCGTTTTATAAGCAGGAAAGGTTTATGCGTTACATACACCCATTGTTGGGCAATCATGTGGCAGAGGGAATATTGATGACCCTTAATATAAAACTGCATTTTTAAAGCCAACCTTCTCATGTTGAACACTGAGGATGACATTACAGCAGCATGCATACTTTATGTCTGAGCCCATTACACTACAAAAAAAGGACCTCAAGGCCTGCAATAAGCAGGCAAGGTCCATGAAATCTGGTTATAAAGTCCTGACTCACCAGGGCATCTACTACTGATGCCCTCCAACAGGAACTGTTCTGGTTTGTAAAGCTGGTGCAATACCACCGTTTCACACTTTCATTTGCCCAGATAAGGACAAGTGGCAATCTGATCAGTTATAGGTGGTGGGGAAAAAAAAAAGGAATTTAATTGATATAGGAAAAAAAAAAAAAAAATTCCATAAAACATCGATGGAGAGAAAGAATGGCAACTGACAATACACATGGAAAAATTTATATATATATATATATAGCCAAAAATATAACAAACACATGGACCACAGACAAACATGAAACAAAATCAATCGTCCGGACGCCTGGTAGCTCTGTGTGGGTAGTCTGTAGTGACAAAGGTCGCAGAAATCAAGAAACAAATGAAACAAGCAAACCACACAGGGGTCCCAGGAAGGCTATTGGCTGTGGGGAGGGAGGGATCTGCCACTCTGTTAAAGTGCATTATGTACAGGCAAGACTGGCACTGCAAAAAGAGTTAGGGCTCATTCACATAAGTGCATGTAAATGGAGGCAAGTGGTGCACATACCACTGATGCAGCCCATATGCCTCCATGGCCATTAGCAAACATGCTGCTTGGAAAGAATATATGACCCTTAAAAGGACATGCGACTTCCATGAAAACTAGTCATGCACAAGCCTGATCTTCTGCAACACTTATATTGAGTCTTGTTAAAGGCCACAGTAACACTATTGCCATAGAAAACAAACAGCTTCCTCAGCCTTTGTACATAGGGGGGGGACAAAGATTTTAACAATTCCAACAGCCCTTTTATATACAGGTTAGGCTGTGAGAAGAGTACAAATAGCATGATCTGAGGTACACCCCTTTAATAGAAAGTTAGGAGACTGCTAAATACATCCATTGATCAAGGTACTGTCAGCTACAGTGATGCAAGCTTACAGTGTGTGATATTGCCATGTCAGCCCTAGATGAACATTGGCTTCAGTTGAAAGCAATACAGTCAAATGTTACTTGGGTTGGATTATAGACTGTATGGGACATCATGGTGCACTAGTACTTATAGGTAAAGACATCACCTAATGCCGCGTACACATGAACGGATTTTCCCGATGGAATTCCACTCAATCTTAGCTTGCATACACAAAAGTTCTGAACTGTCAACCACCAACACTACGACGAGCCGAGAAAATTAAGTTCAATGCTTCCGAGCATGCGTCGGAATTGCTACAGACGATCGGAATTTTTTTCCGTCTGAAAAATTGACAACCAGCTCAATCTTTTGCTGGCGGAAATGCGACGCAAAAGTCTGATAGAGCATACACGGTCGGAATTTCCGATAGTGTGTACAGGGCATTAGTCAGGTTACAGAAGTCTGTGACAAAAGGTATCCCAATATAGCTCAGCAATTCTTAAACCCCCCACTGACAATTTTCTACACTAGTGCCAAGTGTAAGAACCACGGCCATTAAATATGAAACAGGTCTTTACTCTTCAGTTATGCTGACCTTTGCGCCTTCATCATCAGAAGATTTGTTAGCCGGTCTTTTCTCTTTGAATCCCCATACAGGCACAGTGACGGGCAGAGACTTGGCATACTGCTGGAGACTGCGTTGTTGCAGAGGTAGCCCAGGGACATCCTCAGTTAAACTTCCATCTGTAGAAACACCAGAAAATTATGGTTAGATACCAAGATATGAGTGTTATATAGCGGTGTAAATCTTTTTTTTTATAAACAAGAGCTTTGCTACAAGCCACAGTTTTAGATAAGACTGCATTTAAACCAACCCTTTTGGGGGAAGGCCTATCCAGTTAGGGAGCAGCATTACACATGCCCATTAAGCTTCCAGGAGCTTTGCTGCAGTGTGCAGATACCTTGGACTGGTTCCACTGACCTTGCTTGTGCAGGACACCAGGATTGGGAGGGGGTGGGGAGGGTCAGAACACAGTCAGATGGGAACCCACTATTCTACACACCCAAAGTGTGTAGAACAGGATAAGTTGGATGCTCTGCGGCAGTTTTATCAAACAGGCGAAGGGCTGCTTCAGCTTCCTTATTTTGCCATGAGGCCATTTCAACAATGAAAGCTGGAAATGTAGCTTTCAAAAATCACGGTCAACATGTTCTGGCCCCAATAACTACACTAAGGGGGATAGGTTAGGACTCTGGGCACCAAGTGGGGGTGCCTATTAGTAGTAACAGACACCAACAACAAGACTTTATAGCAGTGGTCATCAACCCCGTCCCCAGGGTCCACCAACAGGACAGATTTTATGCATTACCTTGGGGAGATGCAGACTAGAATACTGCAATTACTGAGCAGCAAATGATATCACCTGTGATGTATTTCAGTTATCTGCAAACCTGGCCTGTTAGTGGGTCCTGAGGACAGGGTTGAAAACCACTGCTCTATAGTACCAAAATACTGGAGCGAGGACACATTGCTATACATAAAAAAACAGTGACTGGAATAAAAAGACTACAGACAATAGAAACCCTTTGCTAGCATAAGCAGGAATCAGGGAAGTAGAACTGCACAGAATACCCAAACTGCACCAGGCCCATTTACAATAATGCACTGTGGTAGCAGGTGTTCTGAATGCCACCTCAACACCTGCCTTGCAGCATCATTTTTATGTGATTTTATAAAGCCCGATGAAAGGTCTAGGCATCCTGCAAGCTCGCATTTTTAGTCAACTTGGGCAATAAAGATGACCTAACCCCAAATTTTCTGCATTATAGCCAAGTCAGGTGGTGGCAGGGACATCTAGAATTCCAAGCCTCTGCAGTCTTACCATCTGTACTTTCTGGGTCAGATTCACAGAAAGGTTCACAGTCTGGATGGTCTTCTTCATCCATCATAAAGAGCCCTGCAGACAAAAAAAAAAAACACGAAACAAAATTAAATAGTGCCACCTAGTGGAGAATTAACTCTAATTTTATAAGCAAGCATTTTCTGCAATGATAGTAGGGACACGATGTGTATAGTACTGTACCAAATGCAGCTTTGAAATTGTGCAACTTCATGCACAGAAGTCTACACAAGTCCCACCTGAACTTGCAGAGAAGTGAAAGAATTACTTTCAAAATCTGTGAGTCCAACCAATTTGATCGCTTCCATTACAGACAGTTGGGGGTGTGACTTGTCAGGCAATTTGAAACTCAAATCACACCAGTGGCTTAGTGAGCAGGGTTGCCACCTTCCAGTAAACAGACCATTTATAGAATCTATCATTTTTTGCATCTGTCCATAACAGACAAATTAGATTTACAATCCAAGTTTGCTAAAAGGCGACAACCCTGTTAGTGAGACCCTCAGCAGAATGTTATCCCACCTAAAACCGATCAGTTATATGCAGCATTTAAATCACCTAGCCAAGGTTTACAACTACTTTACCCGCTTGCCGACCAGCGATTTACGTTGGCACAATGGCACAGCTGCGCATACAGGCATGTCCCCTTTACCTCACGGCTTAGTGGGGGCACACGCTCTAACTGTGGTACCTGATGTCCACGAGCTGCAGAACAGGGAGATGCCTATGTAAACAAGGCATTTCTCTGTTCTGCTTAGTGACATGACAGGGATCTACTGCTCTGTCATCGGGAGCAGCGATTGCTTTCATGTCAGTGGCAGCTCATCCCCCCCCCCCCCCCCCAACAGTTAGAATCACTCCCTAGGACACTTAACCCTTTCCCTGCCAGTGTCATTTACACAGAAAGTGTACTTTTATAGCGCTGTATAAATGACAATGTCCCAAAATAGTGTCAAAAGTTTGGTGTCTGCCATAATGTTGCAGTCACGAGATTTCCCATATTTTGTAGACGCTATAACTTTGGCACAAATCAATATACGCTTATTGTGATTTTATTTTTGGGGGGATATTTCGTTTAGCAAAAACTAGTGCTTTGCCGCCCCCCCCCCCCCCAAAAAAAAAACTGACGCTTGTTTATAGCGCAAAAACAGGTGATCAAATACCACCAAAAGAAAGCCATGTGTGGGAAAAAATTCAATTTTGTTTGGGGGCAACGTTGCACGACCACGCAATTGTTAATTAAAGCATATGTGCGTGATCTCTCTCTCTATATCTATATCTGAGAAGTATGGGTTTCCAGGTTTTGATTCATACTTAGCTCGGTGGATGGAGCATCAGACCAATGCTCCATCTGTCCCGCCATCTGTGCGCTGAGAAGCGAGCCACTGAACATCGCCGCTGGCTCGGTTCTCAGATGCGAGAGGAAAGCCGCTGACTCAGCATCTTTCCTCTGCTTCTCCATGCTCATTGGAGGAGAGCTGAGCAGTGGAGGGGCGGGGAGAGGCTGTCTCAGCGGCTCGCTGAGACTGCCATCAGGGCATCTGGCGGATCCCAACTGGGAAGTCGTGAAGATGCGCTGCCCCGACTGATAGCGGTGACATCAGCTGAGAGCGGACTATATACTGCTCTCTGCTGAAAACTGGTCACAGGAGTGCAAAACTAATTGCACTCCGGTGACCCTTGAGAAGCCCAGCCTAAAAAGCTCAGGCTGGACTTAAGTCAACAGCAAATAGTGTCAGGAAAAAGCGGAGGTTCACCCAGATTTTTATTTTTTTTAAAGTCAGCTACTAACAGTGTAGCTGCTGACTTTTGAGAAAAAAGTTTATTGAACAATTTACATTTGGAACATAATTCTGCAAGTTACAAGGCAATACTGGAGAAATGCATAAAACAAAGAAATGTGGCTTATACATATATAGGCACAGTAGAACAAAAAACTTGTTCAGATTGAACACTGGATTCAGTGACTATCAATAAGTGGAAAACCCTATGTCCACGCTATTCATGGAATTGCACGCTAGAAGGATGTATAGTTTTACGGACCATCAGTGCATGTGTCTGCGGACTCAAGCCATCGATCCCAGATTTTGTAGTACTTATCTGGACAACCTCTGTTGATGTATATGAACTTTTTGTAGGGAAGTGTGTTATTTATATCTAGTTTCCAATCGTTGAAGCTGGGGGGAGTGGGTCTCATCCACTGTCTGGCTATAATTTTTCTAGCATTAAACAATGTTTCATGCAAGAATATTTTAGTGAATTTGTCCATCTGAGTCGGGGAATATCCCCAGTAAGCATTGTTTGGGGTCCAGGGTCAATGGGGATCCCATGTCATCATGGAGGAAGTCAACAATCTGATTCCACAGACCCTGAAGGACCAGGCATGCCCAGAGTAGATGGAAGAACGTGCCCGTCGCTTGGTTACACATTGTGCACAAGGTAGAAAACTGTCGTCTAAAGCGGGCGATTCTTAGGGGGGTGAGATACGCTCGGTGCACCACGTATAACTGGGTCAGCCTGTCAGAGAGCTTGGGGGGATACAGTCTTGCACGAGTCTAGTGCTTCACTCCACATCCTCCAGTGGGCCCACCTCTCTTTCCCATCTTGGTTTAAGGCTGTAAGCTAGCGTGGTAGATGGGGTGAGAAGCATGACAAAAATCAGAGATCAGCTGCTGACTTTTACCAAGGACACTTACCTGTCCTACTCGCCCACGATGTCGGTCCAACGGCGATCAATCGCTGCTGTCAGGTCCCGGCTCCTCCATCCTAAGGTAAACAGGCAGTGAAGCCTTACGGCTTCACTGCCCGTTTCCTACTGCGCATGCGCCACTCACACGGCGCTTTGTGAATGGGCGGCTTACCTCCTGGGATACACACAGTTCCCAGAAGGCAGCGCGCCCCGTTCACAAGAGGAAACGGAAGAGGCACATTAGAGGCAGATTAGGGGGGACTTCTGCATAGCAACGGGCATTTCATGTGAGTATAAAAAATTATTTTCCTTCTATTTTTTTTAATGAATTTTAGTGGAAAAAAACAAAAAATTCAGGGTGGACCTCCGCTTTAAGAAGTCAATGTTAAACCCTTGTGCACTACAAGAGGGTCTTCACCTCAATGCATTGAGGTGAAGACCCTCTTGTAGTGCACAGCATATTTTTTTCCAAATTACACAAATGTAATACAGAGCCAATCTGAACACAGGTTTCAGATCAGCAACTCAAAGTACCAGAGCTACTGGACCAGCATGAAATCAGAAAAAGGGTCACATTCAGATTGAGTTCAGAAGTAGCCACCCTAGTTTGACAGGTTTTTTTTTTTTTTTACCAACGCACAGTCCTAGGCTACCATGGTTCAGAGCTTTACATTTTAGTTATAGCCAAGAGCAGCATTTCTCAATTCCAGTCCTCAAGGCGCCCCCAACAGGTCATGTTTCAGGCTTGCCATTGTTTTCCACAGGTGATTTGATCAGTTTCACTGCCTTAGTAATTACCACAGCCGTTTCATCTGAGGGAAAATCCTGAACACATGACCTGTTGGTGTGCCTTGAGAAATACCTTATTGAGAAGCAGTGGTCTAATCTGCTGGGATGTGCCTTTCCAAGCAGCTTCAAGGGTCATTGCCTTGGAACCATTTAGCAAAGGATGCCAAGGTAGAAGACCAATTTGGATTGAACAAACCAGGTTTTCACAGCTCCTTTGTGTAAATATTCAGCATCCACCAGAGCCTCACCTGTTGAGTCACTTAGAACACTGTCCACCTTATGCAGGCGACTCTGCTTGTTGTAATCATAATCCTCTTCAGGTGGATTCAGGAGTGGCAGTGGCTCAGGTAGTTGAACTGGGGTCTTTGGTCTTTCATTGTCCTCCAGTGCTGGGAAGCCCTCCTTGCCATAGATAGAAGGGTAGCTCTTAGAGTAAGAGTTCTGTCTGCCACTAGTGGCATCTGTGTTGGTCTTTGCGATGGGTAGTGGGCTGGTAAAAGCAGTGGTTTTATGTACTACAGCAATGTCATCAACGTACCGCTGAGTGGCCTCTAGGAGCACCCCATTGCCATGAACATGATAGCCATAAGGGGGCACAAACTTTGTTTTATATGCAGTTATTAGCACAATGTCGTTTCCAGTCTGTGTGCGGTATTTGTCTGCGGCATTAATCAAGGCTTCCCAGGCCTCCTTGTGGTTGTCAGCCATGTCAGTCATGATTGAGATCTATTACACCCTGTGAATGGAGAACAGATTGTTAAATTGTCTTTATACACAGGTACAGAAAGCAGAAGAGCAAGCATTGATTTAAAAAAAAAAAAAAAAAAAAAAAAACCCCCACACACTAAAGACCACCCAGTGTTTCCAGCGTGCAGCAATATGGCACTTAAAGTACTCCTAGATCCTCCATCAACTCTATTCCAATCAAGGGTGGCAGTTTAAAGCACATAAACGTACCAGTACAATTCAATTTCTCGTTTGCCAGGTCATCTGCTTCTCCCCTGATGGAAGACCAATTTGTGGAAAAAAGCCAAGACCTCAGATACCATGTAGAAGGCCATTATTCCATTGGCTGCTAGTACACAGGCATCTGAGCCAGTCATTGGTTTCTAGGATGAAAGTTGACAGGCTGCACAGCCTTACTGGTTATGCTGCAGGAGCCGTGTGGCCCAGCCTTCAATGTCTTAGCACCAATGAAATAGAGCAACTAATGCTCCCTTACATAGAATATGAACAGGGCACATAAGATCATAGTAAAACATCACATGCCATGTTGAGCAATACCCTTGATGCACCAGGTGTGAACAAGGACTGAGCCGACCATACAGATCATCCAACATGTATCCAATCAGGCCTGTCCTTGCACTACATACCATATATACTCGAGTATAAGCCGAGTTTTTAAGCACAATTTTTTGTGCTGAAAATGCCCCCCCCCCCTCAGGTTATACGCGGGTCACCTTTTTGCGCCTGATCTCCTGGACTTTGGGGAGCCGGGTACCGGCTGGCGGTCCCCTGGACCCCAAACTTGGCGCACATATAGCCCCACTCTTCCTCTACAAGTGTGCAAAGTTTCTTGTCCGGGGGGGACCTACAGCCGGAGAGCACCGATTTTTCAAAGCCGGGCACCCCCTCCATAGACTGCCATGTTAAACATCAGGCGAGGCATGGACACAGCGAGGCACACCCTAGGCTTATACTCGAGTCAATACGTTTTCCCAGTTTGTGGTAAAATTAGGTGCCTCTGCTTATATTCGGGTCAGCTTATACACGTGTATATACGTTAGTAGTGAGATCTAAATGAAATTGTATGGCCAATTTAAATCTGTACACCATCCTTTAGATCAAGAAAAAATAAAAGCTCAAGAGTCTGCTTAACCAACTACACTTTAGATTAAGGTTTGTCCTTTTAGAAAACACTGTACAATCTGATTGTATAGGGCAGCATTTCACAAATCCAGGCAACCCAACAGGTTATGTTTCAGAATTTCCCCACTAAAGAAACATCTGTGGTAATTTCTAAGGCATTGGGACTCTTCAAAATCAACTGTGCAAAATAACAAAGCCTGAAAACATGACCTGTTGGGGTGCCTTGGGGACTGGCATTGAGAAACATTAGTAAAGGGCAGTGATGGCAAGCCTCGGCACCCCAGATGTTTTGGAGCTACATTTCTCATGTACTCTGCAGTGTAGATGAGCATCAAGGGAAATGTAGTTCCAAAACCACCATCACTGGTATAGCCAGTTTGTTGTGACCACACAATTTTGATTGGACAACTACATTTAACAGCAACGATGTAATGCAAGAGCCAACCAGATATGATACAAATTAGGTATAGATTTGCCAGGTCTTGTGGTTACCCTACACATTTCTCAAACATAACATGAGCACCAACCTAACCTGACCAATTTGTTTGGAATGAAACAGGCCCTTGCTAGTTACTACATAGAGTTCATCTCACTCTACGGATCAGTTCACACTGGTGCGATGTCAGAGATTGAATGCGATTCAGTGCGAATCACATTAATCTGTGCAATGCGATTTCAGCCATAAAGATCATATGACTGAATTTGCAGCAAACTCACACAGGACCCCTTTTTAGTCCACAGCAGAATTGGATCGCATGGGGGGGGGGGTTCACCCCCATGCAATCCAATTCCTGCCCGAGTCTGCAGATCGCACTGCAATTTGCAAAGTTTGGGGGGTGTCATCAACTTTAACTGACAATCCCAGCAGTTCGCAGAGGGCAGTGTGAACTGCTGCCAGGAAGCATGTGATGCGGGAACCCACATCGCAGCAGTGTGAACACCGGCCCCAAGAGGTTGTGTAGTGGAAGGGCTTACCTGATTTAGATTTACTGATTACCTACCTAATCCAAAGAGCTTACAATCAGATTGCAAAAGGTGTTCTGAGTTTATGGCCAGCAACTATGTAAATCTGATTGTGCATGTAAAGGGGATTGAACAGCTAGGTTAGTGCAAAGGCCCAGCAATGTCTAGATACATCATGCAGTTCTGTTAAAACTAAAAAAGGAGATTGGTCAGATTGCCTAGTGTATGGCCATTCAACTGAAGTGGTTGTAAAGGCAGAAGTTTTTTTTGCCTTAAAGTATGCTAGACATGAAAGTGAGAACAGTCTGCAAGAAGCTCCCCCTAGATACTTACCTGAGCCCAAACCAGCAATGTGCATGAGAGCAGTGGATCTCTCCCACCTCATTGGCTCCTGCCATTCACAGGGGGGGGGGGGTTAGCAGGGTCAGCCCAGGAGCAAGCATGCACAGGTCCCCCACAGCTTGCTATGGGGCATCCCAGAAAATAAGGATCAGGGCTGCGCAAGTCTATTGCAGAGCAGGCACATAACATGTTAAAAAGTACCTTCATTGAGCTTTAAGTTTACCAATACTGTAATGCAAGAACCTACCTGATCTATCCAATCTCAGGTTGATCAGGGCACTGACACACACACACCCCTTAGACAGCAGATCAGATTGCTATGTGTTGTGAGCTTACCATACAATCTGATGGCACAACTCCTTTAGCTACACCATCTGTCAATATAAGGAAGGGCCTGCCTGATCTGATACCAACTTACAGCAGTAAGCTTGCACCCCTTTTCCAAAGTTGGGAAAGGAGATTGTATAGTGTATGGAGGAGCAAACACTGAGCTCATCCCACGTTACTTCTACATTATAAAGTTTGCAGAACGAACGCAACTTGAAAGAAAATAAATCTGTAGTAGAACCAGAAGCCTCAGCATGTCCACCATCAGACCGATCATGCAGCAATGTCTATAGACAGATCACCCGATCATGATCGATGTGAGATCAAAGCAACATCCCCACAGATAAGAGGCGTGCAGAACACAAGGACAATGAGGGGTTTGCAGAACTACAAGCCCCAGCATGCCCCAAGGATAGCCGATCTGATCGGCCGCCACCATACACAACCTGCCCACCACTCAATAACAACCCCCTCCATGTCAGGTAAGGCTGACCGGTCCCCGTGCAGTACCTGGCTCTCTCCAGCAGTCCTCACTCTTGGCCCCTGGGGTCGCACAGCTACAAACGTCACACTGCCCTATCCTGTACACCGCGCACTCCCCCCTTTAAACCCCCTCAACCCCGCCCCTTTCGTGGTTACCACGCCCCTTTTCTTGCTAGCCGCTCACCGCAGCTGATGAGCACAGATGTCGGGGCAATCAAGTTCTAATCCAAGGCCAAGTCTCCATGCAGCCGAGTTTTCCCCAAATTCTTTCCTTTCCCACAACAAACATGGCGCCTGCTGCCTCAACTATAAAGCACGGAGTGAATGCAAACAATGCCACTGCCACGGAGGCGCTTGACAGTGGCACAGCATGCCTTGTGACAAGTATTCAGGGTGCCCTTAGATTGTCGATGCAGCGTTTGAGAGATATGGGTGCACTGAAAGCGGAGACAGGGGTTGCCCTTAATAAAAATGGCGGCGCCAGGCTGCAGCTGTTCTGCATGTGGGAGGTTGTTGACACTTTCCAATGCTGTGGTGTGACCAGTTTGTTTATTGCATGGAGCGTGTTAACAGAGGCAGAGCTATAGCAGACTTGTATGGCGGCCCATATGTGTCAGCACACATGTTGCTCAGTCATTCTAGTTACCTCAGAGTTTCCACACATTTATCACCTCACACACCTGTTCACCCGGCCATTTTATAACTTTTTACACCTATGAGAAAATCTGCAGTTTTTGCTAGAGATTAAACCTAAACAAAATACATATTTTCTGAAAGCAGAGACCCTGGAGAATAAAATTGTGGCAGTTGTCATTTACGTTGCATGATATTTGCACAGCTATTTATCAAACATGTTTTCAGGGAAATACATTAAAATTAGTGTAGCAGGGCTTTGAAATTTAGGGGGATGTTTGAGTGGTCGTTGTGCTCAAGCACATTATTTGATAGGGTTCAGTAAAACCCAATTTTAGCTGCAGACGGGATACTGGTGTGTAGTTCCCCGTGGCCTGTTGGCAGCGCTGCCATCGGAGGCCGGGGTTGAACCGCTGGTGCAGTGCTGTGCCTTGGATTTCCCCTGTCGGTGGTGGTATGGTGGGCGTGTTGGCCCGCGGTGCATCCCGGGAGGGGATATAAAAGGGGCAGACCCTGTCTGTCGGGGGTGAGTTTCCGGGGGTACGACCCCGGGAGCGTGTGATTCTGTTCGTGGCCACCCCAGGCACCTTTAGCTCTGGGGTGGAGTTCCTGGTTCGGTACACTGGTATATTAGTCCCAGGCACCTTTAGCCCTGGGGCTGCAACTGGAGGCCTTGGGCTCAGCACCTTTGGCTGGGGCCCACAGAGGATCGAGGAATCCCAGGGTGCTGCCTTGCGAGGAGACCCGTATCTTAGATGAGGAGGCTAGGGGAGGACCGTTCCGAGCAGTGTTGCCAACCGTACGTATTTTTACGGACAACCCGTAAAAAAAAGGCAATTTCTTCCTGTCCGTAATTGTCCGTGATAGGACAAAAGTGCCCGCAAAAAATAGCCGTGACCGAGTCGGCTTTGAACTGCGCATGCGCAGTTCCGGCGAGCTGCCCGACTCCCGAGCTAAGCCGCCGAAAAGATCAGATTCTTATACTGTATTCCGCCCGGGCACAGGGGGTGACAGAGGCTGACTGCGTGGCGTGCTACTGGAGGCGCGCTGGCGATGCGAGTGATGTCATGGCGCATCCAGCCAGGCGCGCCAGGCTTTAAAAATACTGTAGTCACCAGGAGCTGGGCAGGCGGAATGGAGCAGTGGCCTGCCCAGGCAATTCAGTGAGAGCCCAGCCCAGCAGCTGCCCATGCATCCACACACAGCGCAAACGGACCAGCTCAGGGCAAACCTGCATTCTCAGACTTCTTTGCTTTAAGGTAAGGAGGTGATGGTGGCAAGAGGAGCTGGTGATAGTGGCAGGAGCTGGCGGGGCAGGAGGTGGCAGGAGCTGGAGGGGGCAGGAGATGGCGGGGGCTGGAGGGGTCAGGAGATGGCGGGGGCTGGAGGTGGCAGGAGCTGGTGATGGTGGCAGGAGCTGGCGGTGGGGGCAGGAGGAGCTGGCGATGGGGGAAGGAGGAGCTGGACGGTGGGGGCAGGAGGAGCTGGTGGCAGGAGCTGGCGGTGGGGGCAGAAGGAGCTGGTGGCAGGAGCTGGTTATGATGGCAGGAGCTGGTGGTGGCACGAGGTGATGGGGGCAGGAGCTGGTGGTATCAGGAGGTGGCAGAAGGAGCTGGTTGTGGTGGCAGGAGGAGCTGCTGGTGGCAGGAGCTGGTTGGGGCAGGAGGAGGTGGTGGAAGGAGGAGCTTGTGGTGGTGGTGGCAGGAGCTGGTGGTATCAGGAGGAGCTGGTGGTGGGGTCAGGAGGAGCTGGTGATGGTGGCAGGAGCTGGTGGTGGGGGCAGGGGCTGGTGGTGGGGGCAGGGGCTGGTGGTGGCAGGAGGAGCTGGTGGTGGTAGGAGGTGATGGTGGCAATAGCTGGTGGTGACAAGCTGAGGTGATGGTGGCAGGAGCTGGTTGGGGCAGAAGCTGCTGGTGGTATCAGGAGGTGGCAGGAGGAGCTGGAGGTGGGGGCAGGAGGAGCTGGTGGTATCAGGAGGTGGCAGGAGGAGCTGGTGGTGGTGGCAGGAGGAGCTGGTGGTGGTGGTGGCAGGAGGAGCTGGTGGTGGTGGTGGCAGGAGGAGCTGGTGGTGGTGGTGGCAGGAGGAGCTGGTGGTGGCTGTGGCAGGAGGAGCTGGTGGTGGCAGTGGCAGGAGGAGCTGGTGGTGGCAGTGGCAGGAGGAGCTGGTGGTGGCGGTGGCAGGAGGAGCTGGTGGCGGCGGCAGGAGGAGCTGGTGGTGGTGGCAGGAGGAGATGGTGGTGGCAGTGGCAGGAGGAGCTGGTGGTGGCAGTGGCAGGAGGAGCTGGTGGTGGCGGTGGCAGGAGGAGCTGGTGGCGGCGGCAGGAGGAGCTGGTGGCGGCGGTAGGAGGTGCTGGTGGTGGTGGCAGGAGGAGCTGGTGGTGGTGGTGGCAGGAGGAGCTGGTGGTGGTGGCAGTGGCAGGAGTAGCTGGTGGTATAAGGAGGTGGCAGGAGGAGCTGGTGGTGGTAGCAGGAGGAGCTGGTGATGGTGGCAGGAGGAGCTGGTGGTATCAAGAGGTGGCAGGAGGAGCTGGTGGTGGGTGTAGGAGGAGGTGGTGGGGGGAGGAGCTGGTGGTGGCAGGAGGAGGTGATGGTGGCAGGAGGAGCTGGTGGTGGTGCTGGCAGGAGGAGCTGGTGGTGGTGCTGGCAGGAGCTGGTGGTGGCAGGAGGAGCTGGTGGTGGCAGGAGGAGGCAGGAGGAGCTGGTGGTGGTGGTGGCAGAAGGAGCTGGTGGTGGTGGTGGCAGTGGCAGGAGGAGCTGGTGGTGGTGGCAGGAGGAGCTGGTGGTGGTGGCAGGAGGAGCTGGTGATGGTGGCAGGAGGAGCTGGTGGTATCAAGAGGTGGCAGGAGGAGCTGGTGGTGGTGGTGGCAGGAGGAGCTGGTGATGGTGGCAGGAGGAGCTGGTGGTGGTAGCAGGAGGAGCTGGTGATGGTGGCAGGAGGAGCTGGTGGTATCAAGAGGTGGCAGGAGGAGCTGGCGGTGGGGGTAGGAGGAGGTGGTGGTGGCAGGAGCTGGTGGTGGGAGGTGGTGGTGGCAGGAGGAGCTGGAGGTGGTGGTAGGAGAAGGTGGTGGTGGCAGGAGCTGGTGGTGGGAGGTGGTGGTGGCAGGAGGAGCTGGAGGTGGTGGTAGGAGAAGGTGGTGGTGGCAGGAGCTGGTGGTGGGAGGTGGTGGTGGCAGGAGGAGCTGGAGGTGGTGGTGAACAAAAACTGATGGACCATTTTTATATTGAAAATAACAGAAATGTTTTTTTTTTACATTTAATATCTACCTTAAATTGCATTGGTATTTTGATAGTGTACTTGTTTGTAGCCTAAATACTGAAATTAGCACCTAAAACTGTAATTTTGTAACTTTTTTGTAAAATGGCAGTAAAAATTTGGCTGTGCCAGTAAATTTTAGGTGTCGTGCCAGTAAATTTTAATCTGGTAGGTTGGCAACACTGGTTCCGAGGGACTGGTGAGGAACTCGCAGTGAAGGAAGGGACCCGGTAACTCTCTGGAGGGATGTCATCTCCCTGAAAGAGGCTTAACGTTGCAACCAAGTTCACCAGGTCTGTGGCAGAAACTGTGTGTATCTAGTTCGAGCATCATTCCGGCTGCTAGGGCCCACTCCATTGGGAGACTATCCAGATGGGCTGAGTCTACCTGAAGATATGGGTAGTGAATACGAATTAGTTTGTGCCTGGACCTATTCCCACACCTTTTGCTGTCCTGCTCTTCTTCCAACCTTCTCCTGTCCAGTTGTCACGCATAACAGAGAAAATAAACTCTATATTGGAGTTGCAATCGGTGTGGACCTTGAAGTTATTGGGGAATAGAGAATTGTTTTTGTTACAGTGAAGACGGGAGACATTCTCTGGGGGGACCTGATCACAGAGACCCGGGTACATTACACCGCTCAACCTCTTTATACAGGAGGGTACGGGCACGTAGCATGGTGGGCCCTTTTTTTCTGCTAAGGAGCCAAAAGCAAGAAAGGGGGTTGTGTCGCTACATTAGTTTCAGTGAACACAATAACAATTTACTATATACCGGGCCGCCATCAGGAATTTTGAGGCCCCTTGCACAGCTTCAGGCATGGGCCCCCTGGAGCAGAGGAGAACTGGGGGGGGGTCCTGCCGCCGAAAATTGAGAAGCGGGGGGGGGGGGCTTCTGTGAATTATTGAGAAGCGGGGGGGTGCCACGAGGTGAGAAGCAGGGGGGTGCTGTCGCCGCAAATTGTTGAGGTCGGGGGGGGGCTTTGGGTGCTGAAAAAAAAACAACATTTTTTATAAATGTAGCGGGGTCTCCTTTAAGACTCCCAGGACTACCTTACCCAGAACCCCTTTCGGCATGTTTCCGCCCCAGAGACTCATGGGAGGGGTTATAAAAGGAGGAAGCGAGGCTGGGCTCGGCCTCTTTGGGACACGAGACTTCAGTGACTGATCCTCTTGTGCGGATGTGCCGGTGTGCAAGGCCTGAAGCCTGAGGCCTTGTGTAGCACCAAAGAGCCTTCCACCCCACTGCGAGCCTGGGTGGCATCTGACTTCACTTATCCACAGCCTTGGTTGGATCGGGGACCCGATCGCTGGAGACGCTGTGTGTGAGGACACAGTCGGTGGAAGTTCCCGGACTGGGATCGCGTCCGGAGGGGTGAGCGAGGGTATGCTCAGACCATATACTGTTTATTGTTGATGTGCCTATAGACTGCCGTGGCCCACAAGTTTATATCTGATACTCTCACTGGAGATCTATATCAGAGTTGAACTCAGAGGTTCTTCAGTAAAGTGTTTGTTCTATCACAATCTTCCCATTGGATTACAAATGTTATTTCGTTATGTGCACCACCTTTAAAGACTTGCCGGTGAAGAAACCATCATCCCCTAGAGACTGAGTTTTAGGTATCTGAGCCAGGCCTGGCCAGCTAGTTAGTTCATTTGGTTACTGCGCCACAGGGCGCCTAGTTAACGGTCGCCCACGTGGCGCACCTTTACTGATCATTGAATGCATAGTATGTTTATTGCTGCAGGGCTCTGAAATCTATTTCATGTAAACTGTTACCACTGTTAACCTTTTTACCACAAATCTAAAGTAAATTAGATACCCCTTTCATTATTGCCTTGGTGTCTGAGTTTAATCATATAGCATAAGAATTATATTGCTGCCATAACTAACTGTGCCAGTAGGGTGTCGAGTAAATTTGCCGGGGGTTGGCGGAGCTGTCTTCAGGGCCCAAACTAAATCTGCGGCCCTCTTAGTTGAAGGTATTGCTACATAAAAAGAAAAAAATGAGAAAAAAAATAATTTTATAAAAAACAAACTAACGGGGGGTTGCCATTCGGGGCTCTGGGCCCCTTACAAAAAAAAATTAAAATTAAAATTAAAAAAAATAATAAAATTAATTAAAAAAAAGGAGTGTTGCCATCCGGGCCCTGGGGACCTCTGGGCCTCTGGTGACCTCTGGGCCCCTTACAAACATAAATTAAATAAAAATAAAAATAAAATTTGTTATAAAAAAAATAAAAAGGGGGGTTGCCATCCGGGGCCATGGGGACCTACGGGCTCCTTACAGGTGTACTGCCTGTACCCCCCTGATGGCGGCCCTGACTATATACAATGTATAATTTGACCCTCCCTTCTAGATTGTAAGCTCTAACGAGCAGGGCCCTCTGATTCCTCCTGTATTGAATTGTATTGTAACGGTACTGTCTGCCCTCATGTTGTAAAGCGCTGCGCTATATACATGTTGTATAACAATAATATACTACCCAGTTTTTTGGTAATATAAAAGACGGTGTTGCAAAAAGTAAATAGATACCAATCGTCAAGTCTTAGACCCCTTTCACATTGCTATCACGGCCGCGTTAGCTATAAAGCATCGCTAGTTTTAGCAATGCTTTACCGTTGTTTTAGCGGCGCCTTTCACTCGTTTTTAACTCCGCTAGTGGCTGAGGAAAGGGTTAAAAGTGCCCGCAAAGCGATGCTGCCGAAGCACTTTGCAGGCACTTCGGCAGCGCTGCCCATTGATTTTAATGGCAGGGGCGGTGAAGGAGCGGTGTATACACCGCTCCTTCACCACCCCAGAGACACTGCTTGCAGGACTTTTTTTTTCGGTCCTGCAAGCGCACCGCCCCAGTGTGAAAGCACTCAGGCTTGAGTGGCGTTTATCAGGCGCTTTATAGGTGTTATTTTTAGCCATAAAGCTCCTGATAAAAGCCTCAGTGTGAAAGGGGTCTTAAAATTGTGCATGGCTGTGAGATCACAAAAAACGATGGTAGCCAAAATTGCCCATTAAGGCCAAGGTCACACTTGCTATAAATACTAACGCTGACAGTATTGCAAACCAACATGTCTACAGCATTAACGCATGTTTATGACATATTTAGCGTGCGTTTTAACTTGCATTAAAAAATGTACTGCAGATGCCCTCCAAGTGTTTTTTTTTTTCACCTCACTGATATTCCACCTTCTGCTTCACTGATATTTCACCTCACTGATATTTGATTAACGCTTGTCAAGCATGCTGCAAACACACCAGAAACATACTGTAAACGCTACAGGCACATTTATGGCACGTTACTAACCAGACATCCCAAGTCTCCCGCGAGGTGCGGGAGTTTCCCGCATTTGGTAGCGGGCTCCTGGACACCCGCGAGTGCCCTGCGATTTCCCGGCTGCAGGGCTGATCCTGGGCGGCAGTGGTGTCTGTTCTCCTCTGGCCCGCAGTCCTTCTCCTCTGCCCCCACTCCGTTCTCCTCCAGCCCGCTGTCCTTCTCTTCTGCCCCCCCCTCCATTCTCCTCTGGCCCGCTGTCCTTCTCCTCTGCCCTTCCCCCTCCCCGTTATCCTCCGGCCCGCTGTCCTCCTTCTCCAGCTCCCCTCCATTCTCCTCTGGCCCGCTATCCTTCTCCTCTGCCCCCCCTCTCCGTTCTCCTCTGGCCCGCTGTCCTCCTTCTTCAGCCCCCCTCCGTTCTCCTCAGCCCGCTGTCCTCCTTCTTCAGCCCCCCTCCATTCTCCAACCGCTCCCTCGTCCCCTGCAGCCACCTTCCCTACTTTCCTCTCCTGCTGGCTGTGGGGGTGGGGATCTGTCAGGATGGAGAGCAAAGGAAGGATCCGGTAAATATGTCATTTACCGGCCACTTCCTTTTCTGAATTGGACACAGTGAGCTATCGCTCCTGTGTCCTGTAATAACAGAGCAGAGTAACCTGTGATTACTCTGCTTCAGTTTATGAATGGACTGTGTTTCCTGTCCATTCATCTTCAGTGCTGAGAAAGGGCCTGGGGAATTTGTGTCCTCAGTCTCTTTCCCTGTCTCAAAGGGGAGATGTCAGGGGTCTGTTTAGACCCCTGATATCTCACCAAATCCCCCCAACAAAAAAAAAAAACAATACATTTTAAAAAAATGAATTGTAAAAAAATTATGAAAAATGTAATTGTAAAAAAAAAAAAAAATTACTTACACCACTACCCACTGCCCTACCAACATTGTCTACTCCCCCCAAAAAGCATTATGATTTATTTTTTTAAACAAATTAAATTGTAAAATAATCAATATGTTAAAATAAAAAACTACTGACTTACTGACACTGTCCATTGCCACATACTCCCCACCCCCTTCCTCTGAAGCCCTGTGAAAAAAAAATACTTAAAAAATGATTTAAAAAAAAAAAAACTGTAAAAAATTATAAAAAATTCAAAAACACTGACACCATCCACTGCTCTCCTGACACTGTCCACTACCCCCTCCCCCCACCCCCAATCATGTGAAAAACAAAAATAATTTGTAAAAATAAATAAAATTGTAAAAAAAAATAAAAAATAATAAAACTGTCCATTGCTTAACTGACACCATCCACTGCTCTACTGACAATGTCCACTGGCCCCCAAAAACCATTTTGAAAAAAATACAAACAAAAAATGAATAAAAATAAAAAACTACTGACACCGTCATGGATTGGTACGCCTGTGTGAATAAGGCCTGAAAGATGGGGTTGCCTCGAGTGATACACGTGAAGATATAACCAATTGGAAGCAAACAAGGTAGTAGAAAAACCAAAAGCTTCAAGGAAGGTAGAGGGAGGACCTTGGGCAGGGGTATGTGTCTCTCAAACTAGAGTCCAAAGCACAGACAAACTGTTCATCAAGAGGATCCACAGGATGTGACAGGTCATCAGGTGGCAAATCTAGAAGGGGTGGCCTGTTGAGGGGTTGAAAAGGCTTTTTTGCGATCTCCGACGCGATGGGGTCCAGATCTTGGCCGGCATCAGAAGTGGCTTTGAGGTCGGAATGGGAAGCTAGAGGTCCTCCTCGGGAATAGGTGGAAGGCCCAGATTGCATAGGAATGCCTCGCATTCATAGAGATCTCGCAATGAATACTGTACTCCATCTTTAGAAGCAGAAAGTCAAAAAAGGAAACCCCAGCGATAGGCGACTTGGTCGTTTTTGTAGATGCACAGTGATAGGGAGGAATCTACGTTAATTAGCCAGAGTGATGGGTGAGAGGTCACTGAAAATTTAAACCTTGGTTCTTTTAAAGTCTATGCAAGTTTTATTGTGTGTAGCTTCAGTAAGAGCTTCTTTACTTTTCAAAATAGTGAAAGTGAACAATAATGTCTCTCGGGTTGGAACCAGGGGGTGGTTTAGGTACCAGGGATCTGTAAGCTCTGGTGCCAATCTATATCTGGGATGTGGGGGCTAGGGTGACAAACAGGCCCAGAAGATATGGGCATATTTCTTTGTCACTAATAGATTCAGGAACCCCACGTATCCTCAGATTTTTACGATGTTCTCTATTTTCCGTGTCTTCCTGCTGAAATTGGAGTTGGGAAACAAGCTCATCAAATTTGCTTTCCAATGTATCTGTACGTCCCCCCAGTTGGTCAATTTCCCCTCTAAGTTCCTGTGCAATTTTTCCAACCTCTTTAGTGATATTGTGAGTCAGATCTTGTAGTAGGGTATGCAGCTTTAAATCCAGCACTGTTACTGTTATCATCGCAGTGGATTCTTGCAGCTGGGCTGTGTGGCCGCTGTGTGAGATACCTTCAGCTGCTAGAAGAAGGTCGCCGGTGTCAGCTGGGCTACTCAAGGCCGGGGATTGGGTCCTGAGCAGGAAGCACTCCATGAGCTGTGTAGGGGTAGGCTGGGACTGTGGCGGCGGATTATACCCTCGATATACATGCTTTTGGAATCCAATCTTGACCATGGGATGTCCGGACACCTCCAACAGCGAGTGGTATGGTTCCCGAAGTGATGTGTGCTATTTGGAGCAGCGGACGAGGAGACGGGATCCGGAGCTAGAAACTCACGCGTCCACCATCTTACATGCTGCACATGCGTCCCTCAAATATCAGATTTTAATGTATATGGTACCCCCTGGGGAGATTCACCCTCTTTATTTGTCCTGGTGACCATTATCAGGGAAACTGAATAGAGGGGAAATCTTTCAATGGGGACACTAGTTCTGGACATGACCAGAGATGCCCTTGCTTAGGAAGTGTTCCTCTCACTTCCTGTGCTCGCTATGAGACAGGAAGTGAAGGGAAATCTGCCCAGGGGAACACAGATGGCAAAAAATAAATAAAAAAATAACCCTTACTTTATCCAAAATTAAACATTGGAAAAAAAAGGTTTGCCTTTAGTTCTATTGTAAAACACAATCATCATTCACACGTTTTGCACGACCATTCAGTGTTTTCTCACATGAGTCACAGGTGGACGGATGACACACAGAAGAATCATTCATGGCAGATAACTCTAGTTTCAAGTTTTGAAGCTGCATCCCTTTAAATGTCTGTCCCTGGAAATATCCTGAATTTCTATATTGGAGGAGCAGGCTTATTAAATCTGGGGAATCTGGGAACATTCAGCGTGTGGAATGTGCCGGCGAGTGTTCCATAATCCATGCCTTATAAATTATCCAAGTGTACTATGAAGACCCATGTCCCATTCACTCCAGGCGATTCAATCTGCGATTCCAAATCGTGTGACAATCGCTGCAAAATGTGCTACATGTGATTGAATGCAATTCATTCTAAATGGCCCCCCAAATGCAGTGTAGTTTTGCTGCAATTGTTGCACCACAGAATCACACAGCAATTGTGGCAAAACACGCCTTTAAAAATTTTATGACGTTTGTCGCCAAAAAGGAGCAGGGAGCTTCTTTTGGGCATCAAACATGCATGGGGCAGCTCACTGAAGTGAATGGGCTGCCCTAAGTGTGAAATGTGGAATCGCATGAAAATAGCAAGCAGGAACGTAAGTTCCTACTATGCGAGGTGTCAATGGGGAAGTTTGAAAGCGCAGTTTCCCCACAGGGCAGGTGCAGCGCAGTGTAACTGCGGTTTTCATGTGGGTTAGCTGCACTTTCCTATAGACTTCCCAATTAGATCGGACATTTTTGTCGTGTTTTCTCAAGGTGCACTAGAGGTTCTGCATGCCCGCTCTAATAGAAATCTATGGGAAAGCACAGGTAACCGGCATGAAAACCGCAGGTACACTTCACTCTGGGGAAAATGCAGCGGGGCAGCGTGAAACAGGCTTTAGGGCCTCTTCACACTTGCACAGGAGCGTGCCACGCGTTTCTGTGCAATTCACATGCAGTTTAGTGCAGTGATATTTGAGCCCATTAATTTCAACGTACTGCTTTTGGCAAAGCACAGCACCCGGATCGCATGGTACTTCTGTACTTGCGATCTGGTGCAGGTAAACGCACTGCGCTTGCGACCTGCATTTGGGGTGTTGTTACCTTTACTCCAACACCCACTGCAGATCACAAGCGCAGTGCATTTGCGGGAAACGCACATAGAACGCGGGCTTCCCTCACCCCGCTCTGGTGAGAAGGGGGCCTTAAAGTAGCCCTGAAGCCCAACAGGTTTTTACAGTCTTGGATAGAGGAAAAATGGCCATACACGTAAACTTTCCAACGAACATTCGTACAAAAATTTGTGCAAAAATGTAATTCGATCACTTGTTGAATGTCGTTTTGAACGTGCTTCAAAATGTTGTTACTTTTAACATCCAATTTTGGAACAAATAGACTTTACTGAATGAAAACCACATTCACAGTTAGAAATTTGTGTGTTTCTTCGAATTTTCTTGTCGGTGGGGTCAAAAATATCGATTTGACCCCACTAACTATTAGAAAATCAGACAAATGTTCCTAAAAGCAAGAATTTAAACATTTTTTTTGCAGTTTCGAAAAATAAGTCAGTGGGTTTAGTTCTACTTTATTTACGACAACCCGCTACCATAGGTGTGCGCAGGGGGTGTGCCAGGTGTGCCTGGGCACACCCTAATCACTCTGTGTGGTGCCGACTCCCCCTATTGCCCGGGCTTCCCTCTGTGTTGCGCCCCTCACCTCAGTGCTGCCGCCTTTCCTCCTCTCCCCTTCCCCCCTGGCTGCTTTAGGGGATGTTTCAGGATGGAGAGTGGAGGAAGGCGCTAATCAATATGTCTGTAGCACTACCCCCGTAGGAGCTGCTGGTTTAGATTTGGGCCTTGCACGTTACCCCACCATTCGTTGTCTAGGGGATGAGAGTCTATACACTTCAGGAGAAACTTCAATGTCCACACAAGTTGTAAATCCTTTTCTTTGCTTTTATTTCACACCAACTTGCAGGGAAAAAAGGACGGAGGGTTAGGGGAAGTTCAGACACACGATGCAGATCACTGAGGAACATTTAGGTTTCAAAGCAACACTAAACAAAGTACACATACCACTTTCCTTCGAGTGGAAATTGCTCACCCGGATAGACCTCTCTCACCGGCCCAGCAGCCGGGGTGGAGCACGGACCCAAAGTCTCTGCCACAGACTTGATGGAAGTAGAACAGGTAGACAATCCTCTGCCACAGGATTGCCACAGGATTGGGAGATGTGGATAAATTGCAACTTGGTCCTCCGCCAAAGGACTTAGCAAGTGTTCAGCCGAGCAGTATGAGAGCCTCGGCGATCCTGCAGGGTAGCATTTGGCTAGGGTGCATCCTCCAATAGAGTCACCAGGCCTCCTCCTGAGATACCAGCCTTCCGCTGGGTTCTCTCCAAGACGGGTCCTCCCCCGGTTCCTCCATTGAGCGGCTTCCTCCCTCAGGATAGACAGCACAGGACCACCCACGACAGGACATCTGGGCCTACCTTGCAGGTGCACAGCCTCTGGCCAGCAGGCCCCGAGGCAGGAAAATGAGACAGGCAGTAACACACGCCTTGGGCCAGGAGGGCCACATGGCAAATCGAGCCCAGAACAATGGCGTCTGCCCCTTAACCACTTGCCGCCCGCCCTATAGCGGATTGACGTCGGCAAAGTGGTTGCAAAATCCTGACAGGACGTCATATGACGTCCTCAGGATCGCAGCAATCGTTGCTGCGGGGTGTCAGTCTGACACCCCGCAACTCCGATCTAGGTAAAGAGTCTCCGACGGAGACTCTTTACCACGTGATCAGCCATGTCCAATCACGGCTGATCACAGTGTAAACAGGAAAAGCCGGTCATCGGCTTTTCCTCACTCGCGTCTGTCAGACGCGAGTAGAGGAGAGCCGATCGGCTGCTCCTCTGACAGGGGGGGTTTGTGCTGATCGATTATCAGCACAGCCCCCCCGAGGATGCCCCCACTGGACCACCAGGGATGCCACTGGACCACCAGGGATGCCAGCACCAGGTATGCCACCCTAGACCACCAGGGATGCCAGTTAGTGCCCCCTAATGGATGCCAATCAGTGCCCACAATGGATGCCAATCAGTGCCCACAATGGGCATCACTGATTGGCAGGCATTTTTGTTTGGCACTGATTGGCATCCATTACAGTACATCAGTGCTGCCTATCAGTGCCTACCCGTGCCACCTATCAGTGCCCATCCATGCCACCTATCAGTGCCCATCCATGCCCATCCGTGCCACCTATCAGTGCCCATCCGTGCCGCCTATCAGTGCCCATCCGTGTCGCCTATCAGTACCCATCCGTGCCGCCTATCAGTGCCCATTCGTGCCGCCTATCAGTGCCCATACGTGCCGCCTATCAGCGCCCATACGTGCCGCCTATCCGTGCCCATCTGTGCCACCTATCCGTGCCCATCTGTGCCGCCTATCCGTGCCCATCCGTGCCGATTATCCGTTCCACCTATCAGTGCCGCATATTAGTGCCTATCATCAGTGCCCATCAATGACACCTCATCAGTGCCACCTCATTGGTGCCACCTCATCGGTGCCCGTCAGTGCAGCCCCATCAGTGAAGGAGAAAACGTACTTATTTAAAAAGTTTTGTAACTGAAACAAAAAAAATACTTTTTTTTTTCAAAATTTTGGGTCTTTTTTAATTTTTTTTAGCAGAAAATAAAAATCCCAGAGGTGATCAAATACCACCAAAAGAAAGCTCTATTTGTGGGGAAAAAAATGATAAAAATTTTGTTTGGGTACAGTGTAGCATGACCGCGCAATTGTCATTCAAAGTGCAATAGCACAGAAAGCTGAAAATTGGTCTGGGCAGGAAGGTGTTTAAGTGCCCAGTATGGAAGTGGTTAAGTACCCTTCCCCAGCATGCTCAGCGGGGAGACCACTCCCACTCAGCTGTTCCCGGGGAAAGATCCCCAATCCACTCTGGCTTGGTTGTGTTCCAACACTGGCCGGTGGTGGTAACGCCACCTACAGGCGAACAGTGGGAAGTCCTCCCAACACAGCCACAGTCAAAACAGAGGCCAATTTAGCCTTCCTTATCAGATCTGAGCCAGTAAGCGGCTCAGATACCCACTAGATTTAAATATAGCGCCTGATCATGAGGAGCAGGGCGCTAGATGTCATTTACTGGCCCCTTCCTTTTCTAAATGAACACAGTGAACACACTCACTCACTGTGTTCAATCATAGCTGAAGCATAGTAAACAGTGTTTACTATGCTTCAGACCATGAATGAACAGGAAGCAGCTCAGCACAGAGCACTTCCCATTCATTCACTGTACCATACAGCTGATGCTGCAGAGAAAGGCATGTGTGTTTGAGCTTTGGAGTGCATACCCTAATGCAGGGGTCTCAAACTGGCGGCCCTTCCAGCTGTTGCAAAATTGCAAGCCCCATGAGGCATTGCAAGGCTGACAGTTACAAGCATGACTCCCTCAGGCAGAGGCATGATGGGACTTGTAGTTCCGTAGCAGCTGAAGGGCCACCAGTTTGAGACCCCTGCTTAATGCAATATGCTGCGCACACCTATGGCTACCATGTTTCACTGGGGATCTGGGAAGAGAAAGACTACAAGTCCCATCTGCCGTCATGGCAAAAGGATGCACAGATCACAATGGAACACAGGTGGCTGTGACATCACCCCTCTTGTAGTCCAATGTTTGTTTCCTCCAGCCCAGAAACAGAAGATCCGTACATAGGATGCATTAAGATGAAAAAACACGAGGGTTTAGAACCCCTTTCAGTGCAAAAATATAATAAATGCACATTTATTTTTAGATCATTTTAGATCATTACATAATCATTTGTTTATGAAAAAGATGGACTGTGCCTTTAAATAGGATTCACTGCAAAGACCGAATTTCAAAGAAGGATTCGCCAAAATCCAGGTGAATTGAATCTGGGCAGGTTCACTCATCACTATTGGGGCCCTTTCACACTGACACGTTTTTTGTTGTGTTATTACCTTTCTAAAAAACGCAAGATAAATATTTCCCTTTAAATCCTCAGGATTATGCGACGTACAGAGTGCAGGTTTCAGCAGTGCGCTACGTTCAGAGGGTAGTAATTCAGGGGTGCGCTATGTACAGAGTGCAGGAATTCAGGGGTACACTACGCACAGAGTGCAGGGTTCAGCAATGCGCTACGTACAGAGGGTTGTGATTCAGGGGTGCGCTATGTACAGAGTGCAGGAATTCAGGGGTACGCAACGCACAGAGTGCAGGGTTCAGCAGTGCGCTACGTACAGAGGGTTGTGATTCAGGGGTGCGCTATGTACAGAGTGCAGGAATTCAGGGGTACGCAACGCACAGAGTGCAGGGTTCAGCAATGCGCTACGTACAGAGGGTTGTGATTCAGGGGTGCGCTATGTACAGAGTGCAGGAATTCAGGGGTACGCAACGCACAGAGTGCAGGGTTCAGCAGTGCGCTACGTACAGAGGGTTGTGATTCAGGGGTGCACTATGTACAGAGTGCAGGAATTCAGGGGTACGCAACGCACAGAGTGCAGGGTTCATCAGTGCGCTACGTACAGAGGGTTGTGATTCAGGGGTGCGCTATGTACAGAGTGCAGGAATTCAGGGGTACGCAACGCACAGAGTGCAGGGTTCAGCAGTGCGCTACGTACAGAGGGTTGTGATTCAGGGGTGCGCTATGTACAGAGTGCAGGAATTCAGGGGTACGCAACGCACAGAGTGCAGGGTTCAGCAATGCGCTACGTACAGAGGGTTGTGATTCAGGGGTGCGCTATGTACAGAGTGCAGGAATTCAGGGGTACGCAACGCACAGAGTGCAGGGTTCAGCAGTGCGCTACGTACAGAGGGTTGTGATTCAGGGGTGCACTATGTACAGAGTGCAGGAATTCAGGGGTACGCAACGCACAGAGTGCAGGGTTCAGCAGTGCGCTACGTACAGAGGGTTGTGATTCAGGGGTGCGCTATGTACAGAGTGCAGGAATTCAGGGGTACGCAACGCACAGAGTGCAGGGTTCAGCAGTGCGCTACGTACAGAGGGTTGTGATTCAGGGGTGCACTATGTACAGAGTGCAGGAATTCAGGGGTACGCAACGCACAGAGTGCAGGGTTCAGCAGTGCGCTACGTACAGAGGGTTGTGATTCAGGGGTGCGCTATGTACAGAGTGCAGGAATTCAGGGGTACGTTACGTACAGAGTGCAGGAATTCAGGGGTATGCTACGTACAGAGGGTAGTGATTCAGGGGTGCGCTATGTACAGAGTGCAGGAATTCAGGGGTGTGCTACGTACAGAGTGCAAGGATTCAGGGGTGCGCTACGTATAGAGTGCAGGGATTTAGGGGTGCGCTACGTACAGAGTGCAGGGATTCAGGGGTGAGCTACGTACAAAGTGCAGGGATTCAGGGGTGCGCTACGTACAGAGGGCAGGGAGTGAGTGGTGCGCTACGTACAGAGGGCAGAGATTCAGGGGTGTGCAACATACAGAGTGCAGGGATTCAGGGGTGCGCTACGTACAGAGGGAAGGGAGTGAGTGGTGTGCTACGTACAGAGGGCAGAGATTCAGGGGTGCGCTACGTACAGAGTGCAGGGATTCCGGGGTGCGCTACATACAGAGTGCAGGGATTCAGGGGTGCGCTACGTACAGAGGGCAGGGAGTGAGTGGTGTGCTATGTACAGAGGGCAGAGATTCAGGGGTGCGCTACGTACAGAGTGCAGGGATTCAGGGGTGCGCTATGTACAGAGGGCAGGGAGTGAGTGGTGCACTACGTACAGAGGGCAGGGTTCAGTAGTGCGCGACGTACAGAGGGCAGAGCTTAGGGGTGCGCTCTGCCCAATGTGCAACATCTCACTTATCACTTCCACCTCTCCTCCTGGGTTCTGACCCCTGCACCCAGCACTCTGCCGCCAGAACCGTCAGGTACCTCTGCCAATGACAGGCTATGCCGGATCGACAGCGCATGCGCTCAGCTACACACACAGCCGGCGCGGCTGGGGAGACTGAGGAGGAGAGCGGAGGAAGTGTTTACTCCGGTTGCCAAGGAGACCTGTTCGTGACAGCAGAAAGCGGCTGTGAGAACAGGAGGTGGAGGCTGGCGTGCCGCTGCGCAGGCCACATGGCAAGGCCTTGCGGGCCGGATTCAGCCCGCGGGTCTTGTGTTTGCCACCTGTGCTCTAGGACTTTTCACACCCCTGCGCTGTGGGTGTGGTGCGTTTTGATGCATGCTTCATCTTTTGTGCACTTTTCAAAACTGAACCTGAGATGCAGCTACCCATTGAAATGAGTGGGAAAAGTGTCAAAAACGCATCAAAAACACACCGCCGTTGCATTTTTTGAGTCACATGTCCACATGTGCAGAACGAAAAAAATTGTTTCCTTTTGTTCAAATCGATTCAAATAGTGTTCGAATCAATTTTTGAATTCTAATAGTTTTAATTTCGAATTCGAAAGGTTTTCGAATTCTAATAGTTTTCAAATTTGTATTCAAAAACTTTTTGAATCCGAATTGTTTTCCAATTTCCAAAGAGAATAAAATAGAATACATAATAAAGGAATAGAAAAGAAAAAATAGAATAGAATAGAAAGAATATAACAGAAAACAAAAGAATATAATATAATAGAGTAAAACAGAGCAAAATAGAATAGAAAATAAAAGAAGAGAATAGGATGGAATAGAATAGAATAGAAACTAATAAAATACAAAAAGAATAGAATAAAATAGAAAGAATATAACCATCTTCCTATTCTAATCTATTCTTTTCTATTCTATTCTTTTATTTTCTATTCAAATTCATTCTATTCGAAAATTTGAATTTCGGGAGATGGGTATATTCTATTCTATTCTTTTTTTTTTTCTATACTATTGTTATTTTCTATTCTAATCTATTATTTTCTATTCTATTCAAATTCGAATTGATTATATTTGAATTTTGGGAAATGGTTATATTCTTTTTATTCTATTCTATTCTATTTTTTTTCTATTCTATTATAGTCTATAATATTCTATTCTTTTTTTTTTACTGTTATATTCTTTTTTACTCTATTATATATTTTTCTATTCTATTCCTCTATTTTCTATTCTGTTATTCTCTTTAGAAATTTGAAAACTATTCAAATTCGAATTTGAAAACAATTTGAATTCAAAAACTTTTTGAATTCGAAACCTATTCTAAATTGATTCGAAAATGATTTGAATCCCGTCCAAATTTTTTTTTTCTTTATTTCAGATTCGTTTAAATTCGGTGCTATTGCAATTCGGAAATTCAGATGTATTTCAGTTTGGAACAAAACGAACTGCACATGTCTACATATTACACAGAGTAAAAAGCACCGGAAATATATCTAAAACGCATATGCGTTTTTTAACACGTTTTTTTCAATTGAGCAGTGTGAAAGCAGGCTCTGTTCAGATCTATGCGACTTGCGTTCTGTAGACAGGGCAGCCCATTCATTTTAATAGGCTACTTGCCTGCAGTGGAAAAAAAATACATATTTTTCTTAATACGGTGCCGCGTGGAATCGCATGGTGGCGGGTGTATTTCTGATGCATGGGGTGCCGTTTAGGTTAGGTTCACCTCTGTGTAATTATGTACACGTTCCCGACCAACAGGCAAAACACACTGCTCTTTAAGCAGATGCAAAGGAATGCTGTTAATTCTTCATGGCACACCTACGCATTGGAAAATGCGTCACGTTTGCTAATAGCAACGCGTTTCGAGTACCCGACACACAATAGTATGAATCTCGCCTTACATGGCCATGAATAGATCAGAAATCTGAAAAAAGAATGGATGTTGTAGAAAATGTTTTATTACATGTTCCTTATTCTGAACACATTACAGTCAGGGGACAGGGACTAATAGCGACACAAAAACTAGGACTGTGTATCTCGCTATAGAATCAACGGCAACACGAGGGGGCGGGCTGTTTCCTGGGCAACGCTTATGCTGGGTGGGGCGAGCTGTCAGGGGAGCGGAAGTGACGTGTCAGACGCGGAAGTTTTGGACTAGCTGGTCATGGAGTCAGATGCTTGCAAGGTGAGTTGAGTGATTGCGGGTCCAGCGATCGGGGCCGGTAGGTAGGTGTGTGCTGTGTGACGGTATGTGATTCTGACATGGTCGGTGGATTCGGTTGTAGCGAGGAGGAGGAGGTGGAGGTGGCGGCGCAGTGCTGCCACTAGGGGGAGGCGTGGAGCTGGCCGGGTGTTGTAATGATGATCAGGTGATCGGCCGTCTTGTGATTCCTTCACAGTTATATATACAGAGGGGGGAGGGGAGAATCTCCATCTATCTGGGATGGATTGTTCTTCCTGTGACACGAGAGCGATGGAGACCTCCCATCCCCCCCTCATCCCAGGGACTAAAATGTCCTCTCTATACCCAACAATGTGTTCTACTCCACAGATAGAGAGACCTCCCTTCACTTCCTCTCATCAGATCTAACCCACCTGATCAGACTACAGCTGGCCATACACCATACAATCTCCATACATCATGATCGTACACGCTCCATACATCATACAATCTGATCGTACACGCTCCATACATCATACAATCTTGTATGGAGAGTGTATGACCAGATCGTACAATCAGATTGTATGGTGTATAAATAGTGTATGATCAAACTATGGTGATTGGACAATCAGGTTTGCCGCTTCAATATGTAAACAGTCCATCGGATTTCCAAATACTGTATTTCACCTTATAAGCTCCGTTACCTGGTAAAGAGGAAGTAAACCCTCATTCATTTTTTTAAATGAACCCTGCAAGAGAATGTCATAATGAGCTAGTATGCATAGCATACTAGCTCATTATGATCGACTTACCTGAGATCGAAGCCCCCCAAAGTTCTCCTCCGTGCCTTCCCCCGCCGCAGCCATGTCTCCGACGATCTTCCCGTTATCGCCGCTGTGATTGGCCCGGAGCGGCGATGACGTCACACGCATTGCGCGGTCGGGCCGGCAAGATCCATTCAGAAAACCGGCAACGATGCCGGCCCGCTAGGTGCGCATGCGCGTGACGTCATCGGTGCTGTGCTTTACAGCAAATATCTCCTGAACCGTGTAGGTTAAGGAGATATTTGTTGCACCTACAGGTAAGCCTTAATCTAGGCTTACCTGTAGGTGCAAGTTGTCCAAGTGGGTTTACAACCACTTTAAAAATAAGTGTGAAATGCAAAACACTGGCGGGTGTGACAAGATGTCGGTATATCGTTACTGTGGAGGAGTGGGGGGTGTAGCAAGATGGCGGCGATGGAACGTCCCTTCCGTTACCAATTATGACGGGTCACCTATTCTGACGGAACACCACCACGACATGCCCCGCCCTGCCATTGGATGTAAACTAAGGGGCAGGGATGCTTGTGACATCTTGAGCTGATATGGTCACAGATCAACGACAGGAGGCGGGATCTGTAGAAGGACATGTGACATGAGGAGGGGCCCGGGACACAGACACGCCTCTCTGTCTGAATGAGGCCCAAAGGGGATTATTACAAATAATGTTAAAGTGGTTGTAAACCCATTTTATAAACAAAGACCTACAGGTAAGCCTAGATTAAGGCTTACCTGTAGGTGCATGAAATATCTCCTTAACCTACACGGTTAAGGAGATATTTGCATTTAAATGTGGCGACGCTGACGTCACGCGCATGCGCATGTGGTTAACCCCATTCACAAATTCGGCTAGGTCGCAGTATTCGACGACGTAGCCGAATTCGATGGCTCATGTGCGCATGCGCGGAGTGACGTCTTCGCCGCTCCGGCCAATCACAGCGCCAGAGCGGCGCTGTGATTGGCTGGTGCGGCGATACCCGGAAGTAACATTCCGACTATCGCCGCAGCGATGGATGCGGCTGAAGAGGGAGACGAGGACGACTTCGGGGGCCCCGATCTAAGGTAAGTGATGCATAAGGAGCTAGTATGCTAGTCATACTAGCTCATTATGCCTTTCTCTTACAGGTCGTTGGGGGGGGGGGGGGGGAAATTAGTGGGTTTACAACCACTTAAAGTCCTCATTCTCATTGGCAGGAGAAAAACTGCACCTATAGCTGGGTACACCCTGGTGTGATGCCAGACGGATGGGATTTGCACCACATTGCTGTGCGATGAGAATTCAGCCGGACAGATTATATGGCTCAAATCACGGCGATCTGCGAACCGATTTTGGGGGTGTCATTAATTTTACACTGACACCCGGCGCGGTTCTCAGAGAGCAGTGTGATCTGCCTGTGATTGAGATGCCATGCAGAAACCCGCACAGGAATTGCACTGGTTCCCGCATCGCTATCTGTGAATCGGGACTAAAGCCACTTATCGCTATTGTATGTCGGCACATCAAGCATTTGGAAAATCATTCATTCCATTGGTTAGAACATTCATGTAGAATTTAGATGCATTCAGGTGCCTCTAATCTCATGTAAACGCCTTTCTATGCACAGATACATAGACTAACATGGAGGCGCGTTTAGTAAAGAAAAACCCTAATTGCTCTAAACTGCATTTTTGATGCCCAGCGCGCACAAAGCCAAAAAAAGGGCGACTGGACAGACTTCCTGGTCGCGGCTGATCACGTGCACCTGTGATCAGGAGAGTTACACTGAGATCTGGTGGTGTACGCTCCTGATCAGCCATGTGAATAAGGCCTTTAACCACTTGCTGACGGTCACGCAGATACTGCGGCACAATGGCTCTCTTGGGCGAAATCCCGTACGGGTACGTTTCTACCCGTTTTTGGCCACCAGAGGGCGCACTCGCCTACTGCACGGCCTGGGGACCCGATGCGCGTGGTCGGCGGGCACGATCACCGCCGGCCACACGCGAATGCCAGCCTGTGCTGTCAGAGGAGAGGAGCCATATCGTTTCTTCCTACGAAGTAGGAAAACCATATGGCTTTTCTCCTAGTCACTCCCCTCCCCACACAGTTAGAACACGTTGAGGGAACACATTTAACCCCTTGATCGCCTCCTACTGTTAACCCCTTCCCTGCCAGTGACATTTACACAGTAATCCAGTAGGGGTGCGCAATTTCACTGGTCTCACGATTCGATTTGATTACAATTATCTGGTAAGCGATTCGATCCGATTCCACGATGCATCACGATTACCGACGAGCTCTCACTTCCACTTGGGCCGCCTAGGCGTCCCTTCCTCCCTGCGATCTTCTGGGACACATCAGAGGTCCCAGAAGATTGCCCGGCTATGCAGGACAGCACAGTGAGATATACGCACACAGCTGTGTAGCTGCAAGCTTTCACAGCCGGATGCCTACAGTAGTATTGCCAGCGCCGTGGACAGGCGGGGAGAGAATGGAGGGTTCGGGTGGTCACGTCGCTGGATTGTGGGACAGGTGAGTGTCTTTCTGCGCACACTTGTGGAATGGCGACAAACTACGGTACCTAAAAATCTCCATAGGCGACGCTTTAAAAAAAATTAACGGTTACCAGGTTTGAGTTACAGAGGAGTTCTAGTGCTAGAATTATTTCTCTCGCTCTAGCGATCGCGGCGATACCTCACATGTGTGATTTTAACACCATTTACATATGCAGGCGCGGCATGAGTATGTGTTTTCTTTGCTGTGCGAGCTCGCGGGGACAGGGGGGCTTTAAAAAAAAACATTTTTTTTTCTATTTATTTTATTTATTTATTTTACATTGTGTTTAAAAATAAATAAATGTTTGATCACTTTTATTGCTGTCACAAGGAATGTAAACATCCCTTGTGACAGTAATAGGTGGTGACAGGTACTCTTTATGGAGGGATCGGGGGCCTATAAGACCCCAAATCCCTCCTTTGCACTTTAAAGTATTCAGATCGCCAAAAAAGGCAATTCTGAATACAGTCTTTTTTTTTTTTTTTTTAAACTGGCGCCATTGGCAGCCGAGTAAAGCGGAAGTGACGTCGTGACGTCAGTTGTTCTACAGTATTTTCATCTGGTGATCCAGCCAGTAAGAGCCGGTTCACACAGGGGCGACTCAGCCGCCTGACAAGTCGCGCTTCACTCTCTTCAATGGAACCGTTCTAATAGGAGCGATGCAAGTCGCTCCGACTTAGAAAAAGGTTCTTGTACTACTTTGGGGGCGACTTGCATTGACTTCAATACAGAAGTAATGTTGAAACTCGCCTCTGAAGTCGTCTTCAGATCGCCTTGCCGAGTCGCCTCCAAAGTCGTGCCGCCTGTGTGTGAACCAGCTCTAAGTTTGTTGTTTTTCACAGCACAAGCTCTCAAGCAGAATGTATCAGTTTACATGGATCAGGCAGGCCACTTAACACTGGCAGGGGTGATTAAAATGATCCGCTTTTATTTATTCATGTAAAACCTTTATCCTAAAAGGGAAAAAAAGTGTTGCTGTAATGGATTATAAAGTGTGAACTGGAGTTTGGTTTCAATTTGTTAGTGTATTTAAATCTGCGAGTCCTTCTAAGAATCCCCTTCCCCCGGACCGACAATGCTGCTGACCAATAGCGCCCCCTGTGCTCCTTCATCCAGAGTGTAGGCACTCCAATACATGAGACGTGTTCCAAAAAATATATAGAAACTGCACACAATTGTGCTCAAAATGAAGTAAAGCTGCAAACTCAAAAAGAAGATATCCCTTCTAATATCCAAAATATAAATTGCCTGTGTTGTGCTAAAAATAATAAACAAGCGAAATAATTATATCAATCAAATAAATACATAATCAAGTACAGTGTGCTTGTAGTGTTAATTATTGTGACTCGATATGAAAACCAATAATGTCCAAGAAGGTTCCCCAAACTTACAAGAGAATATCCATTTTCAGACCGGCCATTTTCTGGCACTTTTTTTGTTTACATGTAACAGTCTGTATTTTTTTCTAGAAATTTCTTAGAACCCCCCCCCCCAAACTTTCTATATTTTTTAAAGCCGAGATCCTGAATAAATTTCTGGGTTTTGCAATTTTTATGTCGTGCGATAATTTTTTTTTTTTTCACACGTTTTTTTTTTTTTTTTTTTTGTAAAATACACTTTTAAAAAAAATAATAATTCAAAAAACAAAACCTATAACCAAATTTTTTTGGTGAAAGATGATGTTACGCCGAGTAGATACCAAACATGTCACACTTTAAAATCCCGCACGCCTGTGCAACAGCGACAAACTACGTCCATTTTACTATCCATAGGCAATGCTTTTAAAGCCTTTACATTTTTACAGGTTACCACTTTAGATTTACACAGGAGGTCTAGTCCCAGAATTACTGCCCATGATCTGACGTTCACGGTGATACTTTACATGTGTGGGACAATCGCTGTTTGCGTGTGTGCTGGACCTTTTTACATTTTATAATTTATTTTTTTACACTTTTGCTTTAATTTTTTTTCATGATCATCTTTATTTGTGTAACAAGGAATATAAACATCTATGTGACAGCTTCTCTTTAAGGAGAGTTCTAGGGTCTATAAGACCCCAAATCCCTCCTTTGCCCTTAAAAGTATTCAAAACACCAGGATCTGTGCTTTTGAATGCTTTTGATTTTTGAAAATGGCGCCGTTGACATCTGGGTAAACCGGAAGTGATTTCAGGTCATCTTGTCCAGGCTGCCATAGCTGAGAGACGATCAAAGCCGATCTGGGCTTTGTTGGGCTCTCTGATCAGCTGGCAGAAGGACCGGCTGGTCGCTCATGTCTCCCAGTGGGATGAGAAAGCCGCGGAGGATGGGGGAAGTCCCCTCCTGCTGCTTGTAAAAGCAATCCAGCAGCTAGTTAGCCGCTAGGATTGTTTTTACAAGAGTACGAACCACTTACTTGGGTCCCCAGCCATAGGTCCCCTGGACCTCAAACTTGGCACAGCACCCCCTGGGCACTATCCATACAGCCCCCCCCCCCCCCCGGTATCAGTGTATTTTTAGGACCCATGGCTTCGGAGAGCGGGGGGGGGGGGTTATGTTTACCGGGGAACCAAAAATAGAAAGATCAGTTGCAAAATTAAGCGTGGGGAGTCATTTTGTTGGATATCGTTGGGGGCATCGAATGAGACCCCCCAGAGCTTTCTGCGGTGAACTGGTCTCGAGCTATACCTGTTCAAAGTGCAGTTTTCCGGTTGGGGTACCGGGTTCCAAACTCGGTGTGGGGGTACCCCTAGATGTCCCCTACAGCACCATGGAGTTTGGTGTTTCTGTGACCCATGGCCCGTTACCGTGAAAGAGGGTACCAGTAACTCCCCGGGGGAAGGTCCCTAAAGCCTTTTTATCAGGGGTACCTGTGCTATTCAGGAGAATGTGCCCCAAGTTTGGAGTCGGTAGCACATTCGGTTCGGAAGTTATTCACCGAAAACCGGTTTTCGCCATTCAAGTCAATGGGGAAGCCACCTCAGGCCTTAGGCCCAAAAACACCCAACTTTGCACGACCGGTTCTCCCGAACCATAACTGTGTAGCTGTAGGCATCATCCTACTATAACCACTTGAGGTTCAGTGATGTTCCGGTAGGTCAGTGATCTACAAGTGGATATAGAAAGTGTCAGCAGTGTCCACCTTCACCAGGAATGATATAGATGCGAGTTTACCAGACCATAATGACCCCCTTATTCAGAATGGTCAGTGAAGGCTCAACCAGTATACGCCAGCATATGCCAAGGGTATCCATCTGAATAATTTATCAAACAAGCTCCTCCAGTTTCCCAAAAGCTCAGATTCATGTGAAAATAAGCATACAGACACTCCTCATAGTGTAGATAACCGCCAACTATATTTATTTAGTTAAAATTGCACTTATACATAGAAAAAAAACAATGTGCATTCTAAGTAAAATTACCTGGCCAGCAAATAGCGTGTACTTCGGTTAGTTTCTGGTACGTGATGACGTCAGTGGGAGGCTTCGGCTGGCGTGTTTCGTCATCAAAAGGACATCTTTTGGGCTGTGTGTGGAGGTGTTTTACTGGTCAGATCACCAGGTAAAATCAGAGAGGGAAAAAGCCTTAAAAAATGAAAATGGGTGCAGCGACCACATCTAATGATTGGTAAGATGCAGTATATTCGATTCTTGGTTTTGGGGTTAATATCATTTTAATGCATACGATGCATTCAGTAAATAATGTTGTGGCTTTAGAAGCACTTTAAACTGACAGTGAATGGGACTGTTTACATGCTGTGGTTGCAATGGGTCACTTTATGGCCACAACAAAAATGATCGCTTCCTCCTTTCTAGTCTTTCTTAACCTTCTTACCTCTTAGGAACCTTTTGAAATATATATTTTTGGGTCTTACTAAATCCATTACATCAGTAGGAAGAATATTCCTTACATTGGAGGTCAGTGGGAAGAATGTTCCTTACATTGGTGGTCAGTGGGAAAAATGCTCCTTACACTGGTGGTCAGTTGGAAGGAGGACACACCCAAAGAGCTCTCTCTGAGAACCAGCCTTTTTCAAGCCTGGGCCTTGCCTGCTAGCTTGGCCCAGGAATAATGCCTGATCCTGGGGGAGGTCCTGGGAGGGATCACCCTGATGATACAGGGCCTAGTGAGGAGGAGGAGGTGGATGATCTGACTGTGGGTCCAGGCCCTGGTCAGAATGTGGATGTCTACAGACAGAAGATCATCGATCGTTTCCAGGCGATCGGAAGAGCTGAGGAGAAACTTAAATGTTTAAAAGCTGAACATAAAAACTTCAGGGCCAAGTATTGCCAGGCCTGGAGTAAGAATCGTTTGGCCATGAAGCCTGAGTTACAGCAGATGGAAGAGAAGGTAAAGAAGCAATCTTTATTGTTGGAGAAATTAAAAGACAAAAGTGGAGCTTTTGCAGAAAAGTTTAAAATGACAGGAGATTTGCCAGCCAAACATCTGTGAGTTCTGTGGATCAGCAGCCGCAGGTAACAGACAACCCGGCTTCATCTACCTCTGCACCTCTCCCCCCATGTCAGGCTGGGGAATCACCAGCGGCAACCAGCCAGGGGGTTGAGAGTGAACATGGCACCCTAAAGTTCATCCAGCAGATGGAGTCACCCCTAAGGGCAGACAGGTCTGCTGGTGATCCATCAGAAGTCCCTGTGGAGGAGCAGAGGGGTTACAGACCGGCAGAGCCAGCACTGGTGGAGAAATCCCAGTGCACTGTGCAGCCTCTTTCCACCATGTCTGCCCCTCCAGCTGTAGTGAATGGTGTCCCGGCTGTAGTGAATGGTGTCCCGGCTGTAGTGAATGGTGTCCCGGCTGTAGTGGATGGTGTCCCGGCTGTAGCGGATGGTGTCCCGGCTGTAGCGGATGGTGTCCCGGCTGTAGTGGATGGTGTCCCGGCTGTAGTGGATGGTGTCCCAGCTGTAGTGAATGGTGTCCCAGCTGTAGTGAATGGTGTCCCGGCTGTAGTGGATGGTGTCCCGGCTGTAGTGGATGGTGTCCCAGCTGTAGTGAATGGTGTCCCAGCTGTAGTGAATGGTGTCCCGGCTGTAGTGAATGGTGTCCCGGCTGTAGCGGATGGTGTCCCGGCTGTAGTGAATGGTGCCCCCGCTGTAGTGGATGGTGTCCCGGCTGTAGTGGATGGTGTCCCGGCTGTAGTGAATGGTGTCCCGGCTGTAGTGAATGGTGTCCCGGCTGTAGCGGATGGTGTCCCTGCTGTAGCGGATGGTGTCCCGGCTGTAGCGGATGGTGTCCCGGCTGTAGCGGATGGTGTCCCGGCTGTAGCGGATGGTGTCCCGGCTGTAGCGGATGGTGTCCCGGCTGTAGCGGATGGTGTCCCGGCTGTAGCGGATGGTGTCCCGGCTGTAGTGGATGGTGTCCCGGCTGTAGTGGATGGTGTCCCGGCTGTAGTGGATGGTGTCCCGGCTGTAGTGAATGGTGTCCCAGCTGTAGTGAATGGTGTCCCAGCTGAGGAGCAGAGAGAGAAGGAGCTCTGCAAACAGCTGCCTGTTGGAGTTTCTGCTGTGGAGAAATCCTCTGCAGACATGGAGGGAAAACCCCTGGCAGAGGTGTCATCAGCCCACCAGAGCAATGTGGATGGATCTGCATCATGCCCCCCGCACATGGATTTTGCTGCTACTGCTGGGACTTGTAGTTCCACAAGCAAGATGTCTGCCAGCTCCAAAGAGCCTGTTTCACCTTCACCTGGGCTGGTTGATGCAGGTGGGGGAGGGGAGCAGCACAGTGCAGCATGTGCAGTGGAAGCAGCCAGGGAAGTCTCCTGCAATGATTCACCTGTTGCTGTATTACAACAATCTTGCTTAGCTGACAATCCTGTCCTGATGGAGAAGAGTCTGCCTGGAGGTGAAGTATCTATGGGTACAGCAGTGAGTGTGGACACGGCAGGAACTATGAATGTGCCAGAAAATAATGACAGCAATAATATGGATAAGGCAATGGACATGGTGGGTGGTGGTGAAGGGGTTAATGTTGCTGCTTTAGGTAAAAATGACATTTCTCCTCCTGCTCAGCAGAGGAAAGACTCCTCAGGTGTACAATTGTCATCGGCCAGAGTTGTGTCAGACGTTTCTAAACGCACAACTGAATCCTCTGCAGGGAGGTCTGTGAGCACTGGCAGCTATGCGACAATTTTGGGGAGTCGCACCAAGGAGGGTGGGGGGAATGCTGCAAATGTTAGTGGTCACAATTTGAGGAGGTTTGGTGGGGGGATGGTTAGTGGGTACCAGAGGAGAAATGTGGTCCAGTTGAAGTGGGAGGGGGAGGGGACCCCACCAGTAAGTAGGGCTGGGAAAAAAAATCGATTTTAATCTTGAATCGAGTTTTGAGCTCAAATCGATTCAGTTTTGAAGAAAATCGATTTTCTTTGATTTTTTTTTTTTTCCCTTCAAAGTTTCCGTAGCAGGACTGCAGGGGGCGTATCCGGAATGGCACTGAGCAGCGTTACCCCAATTACATCTACTCGCTGCAGCCGCCGTCTGCCTACCTGATCAGCGTGTCATGCAGACAGACGGCGGCCATTGCAGTGTTCAAAAGCCGCGCCTCCCGAGTCCTCGTCGTCTGTGATAGGCGGAACACTCAATTTCACAGCAGGCAGTATTCAGCCTATCACGGACATCCTCTCATCCTCGTCTGTGTTATGAGGATGACCATGATAGGCGGAACACTGAATGCTGGGAAATTGAGTGTTCCACCTATCACAGACGAGAAGGAGGCGCGGCTTTTGAATACTGGAATGGCCACCGGTGTAGCAGTAAAATCCGTATACCATGAAAATCTGCATCAGGTACGGGCACAGTGATTGAAGCATGGGCACAGTGAGACACGGGCACAGTGAGGCATGGACACAGTTCAATTCAACTAAGAGTAACCTCAGGATTTTTTGTTGTTTTATTAGCTAAATCCAAATACAGTATTAATAATTTGGATGTTTAACAATCTTTGTTGCACACTGTAAAAAACAACAAAAGGTCACAAGTGCTAAATTGGTGGATAAAGAAAAAAATATAATGGATGATAATAATAATAATAAGAAGAAAAACATCCCAAATATTTTGGGAAGTACAAAGTATCCAAAAAGGGGGAAAAAACAGGATCCAGTGCAGCAAGAAAAAATCCGTACCCAGAAGTACAAAATACACAACATGCACACAATATAATCCAGCGCTCATGGAACATACATTATTAACTATTGAAAACTCTTGAAGAATTGATAAAAAAAGCTTAGTCCATTTATCACAATAAAGAGAGGGATCCAATCCCAAATGTGCAGAGGGCAAATGAATCTTAACTCTCCAGTTGCCAGTGGTGACAAACTTGTTAAACTTGCAGTGACATCCGTGGAGCAAGGAGGGGTTAAAAAAGTCAAAACAAAGCCTGTGGCATGATCTCCGTGTGAGCACAGTACCTTGAATGATGGACAACAGGCAGACCAGCGTGTGGAGGGCCCTCCAACCCAAAAGGATGCAGAGCCAGGATCGCAGCAAGGCTGGGACAGAAGGAATCACACACAAAGTTTCAAGAGTTTTCAATAGTTAATAATGTATGTTCCATGAGCGCTGGAATATATTGTGTGTTTGTTGCACACTGACTTTGCAGTTAGAGAAAGGGTTTGCCTTTGCAATTTTGTTTGTTGATGCACTTTAATTAATATAATAAAAAAAAAATAATCGAATCGAATCGTAAATCGAGTTTTTTTTGGGGGAAAATCGCCCAGCCCTACCAGTAAGGGGGAGGGTGGCAGAGTTGGTTCTGGAAATGGGGTTTAAAGTTTCGGATATTTTTGCTTTGATTTGCCCCGTGGGGAGTAACGAGTTTGATTTGTCCTTTGTAAAGCCTGAGGGTCTGGATTTGTTTTGGGAATGATTTAGGAGGTGCGGGGGCCTTCCGCAGTGGAATGGTTGGGTGCCAAAGGTGATTTCCAGGCAGCCTCTGATAAAATCTGTCACGATCCTGGTGCGCAATGAATCTATACCTGAGGCTGATTTAATAGTATGGCTACGCCGATATGGTAAGGTCCTTGATCTGCATGGGATTTGGACAGGGGCCTGGACAGTGTCATTAAAATTAGGGGTGCTGGAAAATGTAGTCCAACATCTGCCCTGTTCAGCCTTTCTTGGGAGGGATAGGCTGACCATTTTTTACCAAGGTCAGCCTAAAGTCTGTAACAAATGTGATGAAAAGGGCCATTTTGCATCTACCTGCACCCGTAAAAAGTGTTCAATGTGCCAGGAGCTGGGCCATTTGGCTAAGGATTGCACCGATATTCGGTGCAATTTGTGCCAAAAGCTCGGTCATCCTTATAGTCAATGCCCAGAGGCATTACATAACTTGCCGGGATTGGAGGCTGAGCTGCAGAGGCTAGATAAGGAGGATGAGGCCGCTGAAACTGTTGTTGTCCCTCCTGTGTCTGTGACATCTGTTGTTTCTGGTTCTGTCTTTCCTAGTGATGTGGTCCCTGAGTCTGTCCCTCCTGTGTCTGTTACATCTGTTCCAGTTTCCCCTAGTAATGTGGTCCCTGAGTCTGTCCCTCCTGTGGTACGTAGATCCTCCAGACTGGCGGAGGCTGCTGGGGGGGCAGGTTTAGCGGATCTTCCCACTCAGCCTCCAGTCCCTGCCCCTCGGACGCGCAAGCGTGGTCAGTGGAATGTGGGGGTGCTGGATGGGGCTGATGGAAGGGTGTCCATACCCCATGTCTCACGCTCTGTTGATGGGGATTCGGATGATGAGGGGTGGGAGAAGATTAGGAGGAAGAAAAAAAAGAAGAGGAAGACGAGAAAAGCTGTAATTTCTTCCTCAGAGTCGGACCCAGGAGGGGTTCCTCTTGGCAACACCTTTTCTGTTTTGTCGGGTGATGAGATGTCTGATGTGTCTTTCTCTTTATCATCTATGGAAGAGGGGGAGTCACGTAGTTTGAAGAGAGCTGTTTCTGGTGATGAGAGTGTGGTAAAGGTTAAGAAACGACTACCCCAATCATCCTGATGGCAGTTCCCACTCCGATAAAGGTGGCGACCATTAATGTCGCCAGCATTAAATCTGCAAGAGCTCGTGCTATTGCCTTATTTTTACTCAGCGAGTTTGATGCCGAGATTTTATTTTTGCAAGAGACCTGGCTCCATACTTTGGCCGATGTCCATCTGGCAAAAAGGGAGTGGAGATGCGGTCCCTCCTTTTGGTCTCTTGCGGCTGAGCCCTGCAGCGGAGTTGCGGTCCTTTTTAAAACCGATATGGTAACGTGCCGGCGAATAATTGGGGTAGAAATGGGTAGATGCATGGTCTTGGACGTTTCTGTTAGGGGGCAGGACCTGCGCCTGATTAATATCTATGGGCCGCAGTCAAAATGGGGCAGGAAATGCCTCCTCACAGAGATCAAGCCCTTTCCTTTTTACGTCCCAGCAGGTTGTCTTTGGAGGTGACTTTAACACCATAATTAGGCCTGAAGACAGGAGAGGCTCCATAGACAGGCTGGGTTACGATAGCGTTTTTCTTAGAGATATGGTGAGACAAGCAGGCCTGGTAGATGTGCATATATGGCACTGCCCTGGCAGCACGGGATTCACATTTCAGAGAGGGAATAGTCAGAGTAGGATAGATAGGTTTTTTTTAAAGGAGAACGCTGCTTTCTCAGCTCCTGAGTTGAGGGCGGTGGAGTTCTCTGACCACTGTATGCTGTCTGTGACTCTGAATGCCTCGGACACTCCACCCAGGGGAAGGGGTACCTGGAAACTGAGTTTGACTCTCCTGGAAGATGTAGAGGTAAGACAATCCTTTGAGGATTTTTTTCAGGCACAGGTTTCTATTCTGGAATTTTGCAGCAGTAAGTCAGAGTGGTGGGAGCTTGTGAAACAAAGGGCAATTGGACTTTTCAAGGCCATAAGTAAGAAGAAGCAGCTTGGTATGTACATTGCCTACCAGCATTTGCGGAGGAAGCTTGATTGTCTTGTCTCGTATGGAGGAGATCCAGGGGAGATCTCTGAGGTGAAGCTTCTTCTTTGAGAGTGTCAATATGACCGGCATGCCTCCTTGGTTCTGGAGAGGGATTATGGAAAATATCACTCGCCTGATCCTTACCAGAACTGTAAGCAAGGTATAACAGTTAAGACGGTCATAGGCCTGAGGGATGGTACGGGTTCCCTGGTGAAGTCCAGATCAGGGATCCTGGAGATCTTCAGATCATATTACGCAGACCTTCTTGGAAGTAAGGACCTTTGTCGGGACAGGATGGAAAGCTTTCTGAATTATACTCCAGGATTGGGAAATGGTACATTGCCTTTGATGGATTTGACAGAACCAATTTCAGCGGAAGAGGTAGTTCATGCTATAGAGAAGCTGGCTACCAAAAAATCGCCTGGGCCAGATGGATTAACAGCTGAATTCTACAAGTGTTTTAAGTCCATTCTGACTCCCTTTTTACCAGAGGTTTATAACAGCTGTCTAGAAGAGGGTTCGCTCCCTCCCTCCATGAGGCAATCTGCTGTGATTCTTCTGTCAAAAGGTAAAGACCCCTCAATGATTGAGAACTGGAGCCCCATCAGTCTTCTCAATGTTGATAGAAAGATCTTGGCAAAGATTCTTTTTTTGTGCTTTTCGTCAGTGGCAGGCGATTTGTTGTCCAGTCATCAGCACTGCTCGGTCCAAGGTAGAAGTACCTTTTCAGCGGTTTTAGCTGTCCGGGAGGCTATGGAACGATGCAGGGCTGCTGTATGGAGAAAGTACTTGCTGGCATTGGATCAGGCGAAGGCTTTTGATAGAGTCAATCATGAGTACCTGTATTTGCTAATTGGTAGATACGGCCTGCAGGGGAGGTTTATAGATTGGCTAAAAACATTATATAGAGGGGCTGAGAGCTTCCCACTGGTTAATGGTTGGGTTGGACGGCCTTTTGAGGTTGGATCTGGTGTGCGCCAGGGATGTCCTCTGAGCCCCCTGCTATATGTATTCGCAATCGACCCCTTCATAAGAAGGCTAGAGAGTGCATCTTTGTGCGGGGTGCCTTTGGGCATTGCTGGTGTGCCGCCTTTGAAGGTCGTGGCCTATTACGATTATGTGTCTGTTATTGTCTCTGGGACGGAGGAGGCGCTGGAGGTGGTCTCTATGATAGAGCAGTACACAGAGGCTTCTGGTTCTAAAGTCAACCATGAAAAGAGTGAAGTTTTCTGGATGGGTGAGGAGGGTGAAAGCTTCGAACTTCCGGATGCCTTCCCAGAGCCCCAACAGGAAATTAAAGTGTTTGGGCATCAAATTTGGTCCTGGTGACTATGGTCATCGAAATTGGGAAAGCAGGTTGGTTGGTGCCAATGCCAAAGTAGCAAGCTGGAAGAAATGGAAGCTTTCCTTGAGGGAGAGGGTTGACTTGATCAAAACGTACCTGGTCCCAATCTTTTTATATGTCAGCTTCGTCTGTATCTTGCCGGCATCTCTCTATGCAAGGGTGTACAGCTGTTTTTTCCAACTGTTATGGGGAAATAGGCTGAACCTGATCAAACGCAATGTAACTTACCTGTCTAGGTGGGAGGGTGGCTTAGGAATGGTCAACCCAATAGTTTTCTTTTCTCTGCTCTTTTTAAAGTACAATCTTGGTAGCATGCTAGCAGAGAACCCGCCGGGATGGGTGGGTATTTTTCAATCTTGTTTTAGGCCTTTTCTGCGATGCTGGGAAGAAGGCGGGCCAGTGAAAAGTCTGAGAGTCCAACATGGCAAGCTCCCGGCTTATGTTGCCCCGTGTCTGAAAATACTTCGGCAGTGGCAGGTGACAGCGGAGGATATCAAGTCCCTCCCCAGGAAGCTTCTGGAGAAGAGGATTTTAAGCTCTGCTTTCAGTGTGTCACTGGCCTTAAGGGATTGCCCAGGCCCTGTAATGAGGGAGGGGTTGCGTTTAATCAATTTATAAAGAATCCCTTTGAAGTTTAGGGATCAAGCCTGGCTCGCTTTCCATGGAAGGCTCTATGTGAGAGGGAACTTGAAGCATCGCCCTGTGGATGATCGGGATTGTCCTAGAGTGGAGTGTGTTGGTAAAGTGGAGTCTATGGACCACTTTTTGCTGCAGTGTCCCTTTAACATAGAGGTATATAAAAGGGTGGGGAGGGCTCTAGGTATCCCCTTTTTCTATCGCATGAGTTATGCGGAGTGGGTGTACGGGGCATTTCCGACTTGCTGGGATTTTGATTTCAATACACTTTTTCTAGTTAGTATAGTTGTCCATTACTTCACATGGAATGCACGGTGTCAGATTACCCTGCGGAAGAAAGTCCTCTCTGTTGAGGTGGTGGTGTACGATATTCTGGGTGAGGTTGGGAAAATTCGGGGTCTTGAGAAGGGCAGGGAGCCTCGGGCGGTCTGGAAAAGGGCGTGGAGGAATATCAAACCTGCTTTTGGTGAACTGCCTATCTCTGGGTGAGGAGTTTTTTTCTTTTTCTGTGTCTTTCACTCCCTTAGCTTTTGTTGGTTAGTATCTTCTTTTTGAAGAAGGGCTGCATGCATAATGGGTGCGGGTTTGTTTCTTGACCTTGCAGGTTTGTCTGGTGTAGTGGTGTGAGTGTTGTAGTAAGATTATGCCCAATAATGACATGTTCATGATGAGTTTTGTTTTTTCTGTACAGTCACTCTTTGTTTGAGAGCAAATTTGCTATATTTATTTTCATTTATGTAAATATGTATATCTTATATATATATATATATATATATATATATAGTGATTTTATGATTATTGATTGCAAGACTTTTAATAAAGAAAAATTGGAAAGAATGTTCCTTACATTGGTGATCAGTGGGAAGAATGTTCCTTACATTGGAGGTCAGTGGGAAGAATGCTCCTTACAATGGTGGTCAGCGGGAAGAATGCTCCTTACATTGGTGATCAGTGAGAACAATGCTCCTTACATTGGTGGTCAGTGAGAACAATGCTCCTTACATTGGTGGTCAGTGAGAACAATGCTCCTTACATTGGTGGTCAGAATGCCACACTATGCCGGTACCATCAGAGGGGAGATCAATCAGCCACAAATCAATGAACTCCTGGCAACCTCTAAAGCAGGGGTCTCAAACTGGTGGCCCTCCAGCTGTTGCAGAAACAAGTCCCATCATGCCTCCTGCCTTTGAGAGTCATGCATGTAACTGTCAACCTTGCAATGCCTCATGGGAATTGTAGTTCTGCGACAGCTGGAGGGACGCCAGTTTAAGACCCCTGCTCTAGAGGAACCCAAGGCTTCCACAGACCTCAGGCTGAGAAGGGTGGATTTCTGGTATTATTATCAGCCACTTAGATTCTGTGGATTTGGCCATGGTTCACACCAGTGCGGCTTTGAAATTGCACTATTTTAGCAGAACAGTGTAATGTGGAACTCATTGCAGTTTGCAACTTCTTTTAACAGAAGTCTATGCAAGTCGCAATGAATTCCCCAAAAAGAAGTGCAGGAACCATTTTGATAGCTGCTTCGACTTGAGTCGCAACAATTTGAACGGTTCCATTGCTGGCAATGAGGTGCGACTTGTCATGTGGTTTTTGAACTGTCAAATCACATGACCAATCGCACCAGTGTGAACCAGCGCTTGGAAACATCAAAGTCCTACATTACTGCGACTGGTCTGTCCACTTTCTCTAGTAGACCCCACCATGTTGTCAGCTAGACATCTGCTTTAGCCATTCAAACAGCACAGGTTATCTCTGCAATCTATTTTTTTATTTTTTTTGTGAATAACAAATTCTATCTTCCTTCCTCAGGGGTTTTTACCAGAGTGGACTTGAGGTGTGATCAGATCAGCCTGTGTCATTGTGAAACCTCCTGACCGCTTAACTTCTCTATTCTCTTTACTACAATGGTTCCTACTAAGAGGGGAATACTATAGAATCCATTATGAAAAAACTTCTGCCTTTAGAACCACTTCAGTTCTTAATGGCACCCCCTGAGATTTTTTGCATGTGCCAAGCTGCATGGTTTTACAACCATAATGCCGCGTACACACGGTTGGAAATTCCACCAGCAAAAGTCCGATGTGAGCTTTTGGTCGGAAATTCCGACCGTGTGTATGCTCCATCGGACTTTTGCTGTCGGAATTTCCGCCAGCAAAAGATTGAGAGCAGGTTCTCAAATTTTCCGACGGAAAAAAATCCTATCGAAAAATCCGATCCTCTGTAGCGATTCCGACGCGCAGAATTCCGACGCATGCTTGGAAACAATTTGACGCATGCCCCGAAGCTTTGATCTTAATTTTCTCAGCTCGTCGTAGTGTTGTATGTCACCGCGTTTTTGACGGTTGAAAGTTCAGAGAACTTTTGTGTGACTGTGTATGCAAGCCAAGCTTGACCGGAATTCCGTTGGAAAAAACATTCCGACGGAAAATCCGATCGTGTGTACGCGGCATTACTAAATATATTGGGCTATGGAGGACCCAAAAAAAAAGAAGAAAACCCATCTAGCTCCCACGGACCTTTTTTTCCCTGCAGCTGCGGATCTGCGCAGTGACCGGGAATACCATTCCGTTTTTTTTTTTAAAGTTGTGTTCTATTAAAATCGCTGGCCTACTGCACTTAGGCCTGGTTCACACCTATGCAGGTTGCAGTTGATGCATATTCCAGGTGCATTTTGCGTTTTTCAATACAATGTTTTTGATCTATTGAAGTCTATGGAAACAAAAACACAACCTGCTGGTCCCTGGCCCTTTCCATATAATGCACGGATGTGAACATGTTCCAAAGGAAACCATGTTAAATGGACTGTAGTGTGTTTCTGCAAAACTTAAAATGCACAAAAAAATTGGTGCGAAGCAGCCTTAGAATGACGTAAGCAAATTGGTTTAGTTATCCTGATCAGACGTCATATGACGTGATCAGGAAAACGCGGGGGCATGCAACGCAGTGATGTGTGTCCGTCTGACACACCACAACTCCGTTCTAGGTTGAGGCTGGGTTCACACTGGTACGACACGACAGTCATACAACTTTCATCCTACTTAGCTCTGCGACATCAGTCCTACATTGATCCTACATTGGTCCGACATTCATCCGACTTTAATGAACAGGATACTACTTTGATCCGACTTTGTGCTAGTCTGACTTGTCCTTTGCCCAATCAAAACAATCCCAGTGTGAGATAAATTCCTTTTACTGCTGCTGTAATCACCATGTCGGATGTCAAAAGTCGGATGGTTAGGACAAGGATCCTACTTTGATCCGACTTCAATGATAATCAATGGGCTGAAGTCGGATCAAAGTCGGACCAAAGTAGTACAGGGAGCATTCTCAAAGTCGGACCGACATGTGTCGGATAGGGATGTCCCGATACCGATACTAGTATCGGTATCGGCACCGATACCGAGCATTTGCCTGAGTACTTGTACTCGGGCAAATGCTCCCGATGCTTCACCCGATACTTGCCATCCCAATCAGTGTCCTCCTCCGTGCCGCCGTCCCAATAGGTGTCCCCCTCCGTGCTGCCATCTCAATCAGTGTCCTCCTCCGTGCCGCCGTCCCAATAGGTGTCCCCCTCCGTGCTGCCATCTCAATCAGTGTCCTCCTCCGTGCCGCCGTCCCAATAGGTGTCCCCCTCCGTGCTGCCATCTCAATCAGTGTCCTCCTCCGTGCCGCCGTCCCAATAGGTGTCCCCCTCCGTGCTGCCATCCCAATCAGTGTCCTCCTCCGTGCCGCCGTCCCAATAGGTGTCCCCCTCCGTGCTGCCATCCCCCTCTGTTCTCCTCCTCCACCCCCTCGATCTGTCAGGATGGAGAGCGGAGGTAGGAGCCGGTAACTCTGGCTCCTTACCGTTCGGAATGTACAGAGTCATCACTGACTCTGTCCATTCACATAACTGAAACATCGTAAACTGTGTTTACAATGTTTTAGTTTATGAATGAAGAGAAGCCGCGGTCTTCTCTCCATTCATTTTCAGCGCAGCAGGGGCTGCTGAGAAAGGGACTGGGGAATCTGTCCCTAGTCCCTTTCTCTGTCTCAAAGGGGAGATGTCAGAGGTCTGTTAAGACCCCTGATATCTCACCAAAGCCCCCCAACAGGGCTGATAAAAAAATAAAAAATTTAATAAAAAAATAAATAATAAAGAAATGAATTGTAAAAAATAAATAAAATAAAATAGAAGAAAAAACACACTGACACTGTCCACCCCCCACCCCTTAAAAAAAGAAAACATTATAAAAAATCAATCAATAAATAAATAAAAAAAATTGTAAAAAAAAAAAAAAAAATTGTAAAAAAAAAAAATTTTTTTTTTTAAAAGAGATAAAAAAAAAAAAAGTATCGGTACTTGTACTCGGTCTTAAAAAAGTGGTATCGGGACAACCCTAGTGTCGGACCAGTTAAGACGGCTCCCATAGGGAAACGTTGATTTTCACACGTCATGCGACATGAGCTCCCAATGTCGGAGCGTTTGTCGGACCAGTGTGAACCAGGCCTGAGGCTGGGTTCACACTTGTCCGACAAACGCTCCGACATTGGGAGCTCATGTCGCATGACGTGTGAAAATCAATGTTTCCCTATGAGAGCTGTCCTAACTGGTCCGACACATGTCGGTCCGACTTTGAAAATGCTCCCTGTACTACTTTGGTCCGACTTTGATCCTACTTTAACCCATTGAATATCATTGAAGTTGGATCAAAGTAGGATCCTTGTCCTAACCATCCGACATTTGACATCCGACATGGTGATTACAGCAGCAGTAAAAGGAATTTATCTCACACTGGGATTGTTTTGATTGGGCAAAGGACAAGTCAGACTAGCACAATGTCGGATCAAAGTAGTATCCTGTTCATGAAAGTCGGATGGATGTCGGACCAATGTAGGATCAATGTAGGACTGATGTCGCAGAGCAAAGTAGGATGAAAGTTGTATGACTGTCGTGTCGTACCAGTCTAAGGCTGGGTTCACACTAGTGCGACACGACATCTGTCCTACTTTGGATCCGACTTTGCCCTGCGTCATGAAGCCGACATATGTCCGACTTTCAATGAACGGGGATCCGACTTGGATCCCCGCCAATATCAGGCACTGTGTTTGGTATGAATCTTGAAGGGGAACTCCAGGCCAAATTTTAAATAAAAAACCGGCATGGGTTCCCCCTCCAGGAGCATACCAGGCCCTTGGGTCTGGTCTGGATTTGAAGGGGCGCCCCTACGCCGAAAAAACAGCGTGGGGGTCCCCCCCAAAATCCAAACCAGACCCTTATCCGAGCACACAACCTGGCCGGCCGCAGGGGAAGAGGGGGGACAAGAGAGCGGCCCCCCTCCCTCCTGAACCGTACCAGGCCGCATGCCCTCAACATGGGGGGTTTGGTGCTCTGGGGCAGGGGGGCGACCTGCGGCCCCCCCACCCCAGAGCACCCTGCCCCCATGTTGATGAGGACAGGGCCTCTTCCCGACAACCCTGGCCGTTGGTTGTCGGGGTCTGCGGGTGGGGGGCTTATCGGAATCCGGGAGCCCCCTTTAATAAAGGGGCCCCTGGATCCCGGCCCCCCACCCTATGTGAATGAGTATGGGGTACATCGTACCCCTACCCATTCACCTGGTGAAAAAAAATTGCAATAAAAAAACCACACAGCTTTTTAAAGTATTTTATTGCACAGCTCCGGGGGTCTTCTTCCGACTTCGGGGGTCTCCGGTGTCGTCGCCGCGCTCTCCGGTTCTTTCTTCTGCCGGGCCTCCGTTAACTTCTTTTTAGCTCTTTTGCTAACGGAGGCCCGGTCTTCTCCGTCGTCTCGTCCGGCTCTCCGTTGTCCTTCTGCCGGCCCCTCCACTAACTTCTTGGTAGCTCTTCTGCTAGTGGAGGGGCCGGTCTTCCCGTCGTCGCCGTCTTCTTCCCTCTTCTCCTCCTCGATGTTGACGCGTCGCTTCCTCCCGCTGTAATACTGGCTCTCCGCTCCGCATTAATATAGGCTTCTCCTGACGTCACAGTCACATGTTCCGGGGCACATGGCCCCGGAGCATGTGACTGTGACGTCATGGGAACATGTGACTGTGACGTCATGGGAAGCCTATATTAATGCGGAGCGGACAGCCAGTATTACAGCGGGAGGAAGCGACGCGTCAACATCGAGAAGGAGAAGAGGGAAGAAGACGCCGACGGCGACGACGGGAAGACCGGCCCCTCCACTAGCAAAAGAGCTAAAGAAGTTAGTGGAGGGGCCGGCAGAAGGACAACAGAGAGCCGGACGAGACGACGGAGAAGACCGGGCCTCCGTTAGCAAAAGAGCTAAAAAGAAGTTAGCGGAGGCCCGGCAGAAGAAAGAACCGGAGAGCGCGGCGACGACACCGGAGACCCCCGAAGTCGGAAGAAGACCCCCGGAGCTGTGCAATAAAATACTTTAAAAAGCTGTGTGGTTTTTTTATTGCAATTTTTTTCCACCAGGTGAATGGGTAGGGGTACGATGTACCCCATACTCATTCACATAGGGTGGGGGGCCGGGATCCAGGGGCCCCTTTATTAAAGGGGGCTCCCGGATTCCGATAAGCCCCCCAGCCGCAGACCCCGACAACCAACGGCCAGGGTTGTCGGGAAGAGGCCCTGTCCTCATCAACATGGGGGCAGGGTGCTCTGGGGTGGGGGGGCCGCAGGTCGCCCCCCTGCCCCAGAGCACCAAACCCCCCATGTTGAGGGCATGCGGCCTGGTACGGTTCAGGAGGGAGGGGGCCGCTCTCTCGTCCCCCCCTCTTCCCATGCGGCCGGCCAGGTTGTGTGCTCGGATAAGGGTCTGGTTTGGATTTTGGGGGGACCCCCACGCCGTTTTTTCGAAGTAGGGGCGCCCCTTCAAATCCAGACCAGACCCAAGGGCCTGGTATGCTCCTGAAGGGGAAACCCATGCCGGTTTTTTATTTAAAATTTGGCCTGGAGTTCCCCCTCGAGCAGTACAGCACAAGTCGCATGCCAAAGTCGGATCATGCAAGACTGAGGTCCGACTTTGATCCGACTTCAATGATAGTCAATGGGCTGAAGTCGGATCAAAGTCGGACCAAAGTAGTACAGGGAGCATTCTCTAAGTCGGACCGACATGTGTCGGACCAGTTAAGACGGCTCCCATATGGAAACATTGATTTTCACACGTCATGCGACATGAGCTCCCAATGTCGGAGCGTTTGTCGCCCCAGTGTGAACCAGGCCTCAGAGTCTCTGACTGACCACATCATCAGCCATGTCCAATCACAGCTGATCACGGTGTAAACAGGAAAAGCTGTGTATCGGCTTTCCCTCACAAGTTTCTGTCAGACTCGAGCAGAGGAGAGACAATCGGCTGCTCCTCTGACAGGTGTGGTCTGCGCTGATTCATTATCAGTGCAGCCCCCCCTGAGAATGCCCACCAGGGACGCCACCAGGACCACCAGGGAAGCACACCACTTGTGACCACCAGGTATGCCACCCATGGCCACCAGGGATGTCAATCAGTGCACAATCACTAATGCCAGTACCTGCCAATCAGTGATGCCCATCAGTGCCAACTATGCATGCCCATCAGTGCAGCCTTATCAGTGCCTGTCAGTGAAGGAGAAAACATACTTATTTACAAAGTTTTGTAACAGAAACGAGAAAAAAATACTTTTTTCAAAATTTTCAGATTTTTTTTTTTATTTGTTTAGCAGAAAAAAAAAATCGCAGAGGTGATCAAATACTACCAAAAGAAAGCTCTATTTGTGGGAACAAAATGATAAAAATTGTGTTTGGGTACAGTGTAGCATGACCGCGCAATTGTCATTTAAATAGCGACAGCGCAGAAAAGCTGAAAATTGGTCTGGGCAGGAAGGGGGGAAAGTGCCCAGCATTGAAGTGGTTAAAGTGCTGCTCTAGTGCCCCGCCAGCTTTCATCTTGGATGATCCCAAAAGATTACAAGCATCCTGAAGACCCTTCTAGCAGAAGCGCTCCTGTCCATTATCTTCAGCTACTATGGGGTTTTACAACCATGCATGTTTTTTTATTTTTAAAAAAGGTCGGGACTACTTTCTTTTGGGTTTTAAAGGGTACAGTAGTCCATTCAAATAAATGGGTTAAAGTGGTTGTAAACCCTATTATTATTATTATTATTATTATTATTATTATTATTATTATTATTTTTTTTAAATAATAACCTGCAAGAGAAAGGCATAATGAGCTAGTATGACTAGCATACTAGCTCATTATGCATTACTTACCTTAGATCAAAGCCCCCAAAGCTGTCCTCGTCTCCCCCTCCGGCCGCAGACATCGTTCCGGAAGGTTACTTCCGGGTATCAGTGCTCTGATTGGCCAGAGCGGCGATGACGTCACCGCCGCATGCACGCGGGAACCGTCAAAGCCGGCATTATCTATTGATAAAACCAGTGTTGACAGTGCGGCAGCACTGTTGTCTACGGCGCATTCTTTTTTTGCAAATAACTCCTAAACCGTGTAGGTTTAGGAGATATTTCTTGCACCTACAGGTAAACCTTAATCTAGGCTTACCTGTAGGTGCAAGTTGCAGAAGTGGGTTTACAACCACTTTAATGTACCCGCAACGTGCATGCACAAAGTACACAAAAACCGTCTCCTGCGCTCAAGGGTAATGTAATAGTGGTGGGTGTACCACAGGATCTTGATAGTTCCTCTAATGCTGCATACACATGATCGGAAAATCAGACAAGAAAAGTCCGATGTGAGCTTTTGGTCGGAAATTCCGACCGTGTGTAGGCTCCATCTGACTTTTCCTGTCGGAATTTCTGCCAAGAAAAGATTGAGAGCAGCTTCTCTATTTTTCCGACTGAAAAAATTATTGGCGGAAATTCCGATCGTCTGTATGCAATTCCGACGCGCAAAAAAAAACGCATGCTCAGAATCAAACAGAAGAGCCGAACTGCCTATTGAACTTCATTGATCTCGGCTCGTCGTATGTCTTGTACGTCACCGCGTTCTTGACGTTCGGAATTTCAGATACGATTTGTGTGACCGTGTGTATGCAACACAAGTTTGAGCCAACATTCCGTTGGGGAAAAAACACGTTTTTCTTGTTGGATTTTCCGATCGTGTGTATAGGGCATAAGGGTTATGGGGGGGGGGGGGAGCTCTTCTTTTTGTTACTATGCAGTAGAAGGGCCTGCCTGATTGCATACAAATTGAAATTGTTTGGGTTTGACCTCATATGGTTTTGGTAAATCTAAAGGAAAATTGTATAATGTATGGCCAGCCTTACACTGATACGTTTTTTCTTCTTTAGCCCAGGACTGAACAAAAGTAAGGCAGGCTAAAGATTATGCAATTTTCTTTCCCCGAACCATTGAAGGAAAGAAAATTGCTCAATTCCCCCATCAAGGGAATCCCTTCCACACCACTATTGTATTCTGACAGCAACCCTCCAAAAAAAAAAATGATCACTGCTGGCGGCTATAGCTGATGGCAGTGATTGTACGGACAGGCGGATTATTATCAACTGATAAATCGACTTCAGTACAACCAGCCTGCCCAGATGGATTGAAATTTTGATTTGTCTATGGCTGGCTTAAAGAGGAAGTAAACCCTGCTAAGGTAAAGCATAATGGGCTACTATGCATCGCATAGTAGCCCATTATGTGACACTTACCTGCAGTAGAAGCCCGCAATGTCCCCGTCTTCCTCCATGGCAGCGAGCGTCCATCTTCCCCCCTCTTCTTCCGGGGGACGCGAAGTCCGGCTCTGTGACTGACCGGAGTTGCGTGACGTCACTCCCGCGCATGCGCGTGGGTGCCACCATTCACGGCTTCCTGACTCATGGTCAGTGCGCCTGCGCGCTGTTGTCTGCGGCGCATGCGCCGTAGACAGCGGTGCCTTTCTTTTGCAAATATCTCCTAAACCGTGTAGGTTTAGGAGATATTTGTTGCACCTACAGGTAAGCCTTAATCTAGGGTTTACAACCACTTTAAAGGAATCCCCCCCCCGTCATCGGGTTGATACATATAACTCCCTTCCAGCCTTTATCAGAGAAATCAATTTTCCATTTTTCTCTTTATTTATCGTTCTATTGTTTTTAGATTGTGTCTGCCCTTGGGGGTATTTTTTTAATTAATTTAATACATTTCTACTTTTTTATTATATCTGAATATTGTAAGTCTTTACCGTACCACTAAAGTCCAAATTAATTTTCCTCCCATTTTTTTGCAAATATTTTGACATAATAGGACATAGGTACTTTACTTATATGTTAACTTAGTAGCTCAGTACTCTCTATTAGACTCCACTGTCTGTTTACACCAGACTACCCTCTGATCTGTCTATATGGTAGAGGACAGATCCCCTTCCGTTTTTTCTTCAGTGGATCAGATCGGACCTGGAGATAGGTGGGTGTAAACGGACACAAGTCAGTTTACACCCGCCTGTCTATAGGGATGCATAATACACCTGATCAGGTTCGCCTAAAAAACTGACAGGATCACCGGTGTGAAAGGGACATGTTGGAAAATTTTCTTCGATCAGCAGCTACAGATCAGCAGTCGCTGATCAGTCAATGTATTCTGAAAGCGGTGAGTTCTGCTACCGTGTTTCTCCGAAAATAAGACGTAGTGTTATTTTCCAGGAGGGCTGCAATATAAGCCCTACCCCAAAAATAAGCCCTAGTTTAAAATTCTTGTAAAATCCTAGAATCCTCTCTATTACAGTAGTATATAATGTACAATGTGTGCGTTTCTGTAATATAATTGCGGGGAAGAGAGCTCCGGGGGGTCACAGAAGCGCAGAGCGGCGCTATAATGAAGGTATTTGGCACAATTATATTACAGAAACACACACATTGTACATTATATACTACTGTAATAGTGTGGATTATAGGATTTTACAAGCATTTTACCTCTGTTCACACTGGGGGTTCCCGTCTGGTAGGGAGAGAGAGGGGGAGAGAAGACAGCACATTACATGGTAAGACCTACCCCAAAAATAAGCCCTACTGTGTCTTTTGTGTCCAAAATTAATATAAGACCCGGGCTTATTTTCGGGGAAGCACGGTATCAGAATACAATATCCCGATGGGAGTGGGGGGATTCCTCCCTCTACCTCGTTTGTGTGGATGGTGGAATCAGTTTTTTTTTTTTGTGCCACTGGCTGAATGAAAAAACAAACAAACAGTGAATGGCCAGCTTAACATTTATTTTTTACAAGAAGACTATTGGTCTGCATTCACATGTGCAGTTGGCCACGGTGCGATTCCAAGCGGCAGGAATCTACCGATTCCTGCTTCTGGGTTTAATAGCTGTGAGCAGATAGATGCAAGCACAGAGCCCGTCACTGCATGGAGAATTCGGCTATATGTGCTGGCAAACCCAGAAGCAGGAATCGGCAGATTCCGGAACGCTGGGAATCCCATTATGGCTAAACGCCTGTGTGAATGCAGCCCAACAGGTTTGCTTCTCACGTGTTTGTGCCTTCTAAAGGCAAGAGAAAAAGGGTAGGGGGAAAGTGGGCTCAGACTCATAAGGCCTCATGCCCACTGGCGTTTTTACAGCTGCGTTTTTTGCAGCTTAAAAACACCTGTCCATGTTATTGTAAATATTTTTATTTTTTATTTATTTTTAATTTAAAAAAAAAAAAAAAAAAACGTCGGAGCTAAAAACGCGACCGCGCGTTAGTGCGCGTTTTTTGACGCTCGCGTTTTTTTCTGCCTAATTCCGACGCTGAGGAACGCACTGGTCCTGTTTTTTTTTTTTTACAGCTTAAAAACGTCTATGCTATTTGCAGCTCAAAAACGTCTAGGTGGGCATGAAGCTATAGACTAACATGGACAGGCGTTTTTAAGCTGTAAAAAACGCTCAAAAACGCCGCTGTAAAAACGTCCGTGGGCATGAGGCCTTAGGATCACAATGCATACCTTCTGGACAGGGAATGCGATTTGTACCATTATTTATCTGTAGTCTCTCCCTCTTAGGCTGGCTATAATAAACTTGAATCTCAGTTGATTCCTGTTGAATTGGCCCAGCAAGCACCACCCTGTTTAATAAAAGTCAGTTTAGAAATTTGGGTGTAAAATTATTGAACATTTTATTGTCCGGGCTCCCTGAATATAAAAGCCAGCAAGGGAGATTCGTCCATCCACAATGTTTACTATGGATGGGAGGATTGATTGACTTAAAGCGGTCGTACAACCACTTTTACCTACAGGTAAGCCTAGATCAGTGCTCGACAAACCCCGGGCGCCAGGTCGCCATTGCGACTAGAATTAGCGGCCTGGGGCAGCACAGCTGGGGTATCCTGTGTCTCCGTGACCCCCCCCCCCTCCGCGCCACGGGATCGCGGCGGGCCGCGGCGGCTGGTAATTGAGGCCGCGGCGGCTGGTAATTGAGGCCGCGGCGGCTGGTAATTGAGGCCGCGGCGGCTGGTAATTGAGGCCGCGGCTTTGCGGCCTTCTGCAGGCCTATGCTTCCTTCTGTGAACTAGCGCCATCTTGTGGTGGCAGTTGGTATGACAACCAGCAATGCTAATGGGGTTTCCCTGTCTATTTTCCCTGCCATCTCCTTCCCTCTAATTAGAACCCCCAAACATTATATATATTTTTTATTCTAACACCCTAGAGCAGTGATGGCGAACCTTGGCACCCCAGATGTTTTGGAACTACATTTCCCATTATGCTCATGCACTCTGCAGTGTAGGTGAGCATCATGGGAAATGTAGTTCCAAAACATCTGGAGTGCCAAGGTTCGCCATCACTGCCCTAGAGAATAAAATGGCGGTCGTTGCAATACTTTCTGTCACACCGTATTTGCGCAGCGGTCTTACATTGTCCGGGCTCCCTGAATATAAAAGCCAGCAAGGGAGATTCGTCCATCCACAATGTTTACTATGGATGGGAGGATTGATTGACTTAAAGCGGTCGTACAACCACTTTTACCTACAGGTAAGCCTAGATCAGTGCTCGACAAACCCCGGGCGCCAGGTCGCCATTGCGACTAGAATTAGCGGCCTGGGGCAGCACAGCTGGGGTATCCTGTGTCTCCGTGACCCCCCCCCTCCGCGCCACGGGATCGCGGCGGGCCGCGGCGGCCGGTAATTGAGGCCGCGGCGGCTGGTAATTGAGGCCGCGGCTTTGCGGCCTTCTGCAGGCCTATGCTTCCTTCTGTGAACTAGCGCCATCTTGTGGTGGCAGTTGGTATGACAACCAGCAATGCTAATGGGGTTTCCCTGTCTATTTTCCCTGCCATCTCCTTCCCTCTAATTAGAACCCCCAAACATTATATATATTTTTTATTCTAACACCCTAGAGCAGTGATGGCGAACCTTGGCACCCCAGATGTTTTGGAACTACATTTCCCATTATGCTCATGCACTCTGCAGTGTAGGTGAGCATCATGGGAAATGTAGTTCCAAAACATCTGGAGTGCCAAGGTTCGCCATCACTGCCCTAGAGAATAAAATGGCGGTCGTTGCAATACTTTCTGTCACACCGTATTTGCGCAGCGGTCTTACAAGCGCACTTTTTTGGGAAAAAATACACTTTTTTAAATAAAAAAATTAGACAACAGTAAAGTTAGCCCAATTTTTTTATATTGTGAAAGATAATGTTACGCTGAGTAAATTGATACCCAACATGTCACACTTCAAAATTGCGTCCGCTCGTGGAATGGCGACTAACTTTTACCCTTTAAAATCTCCATAGGCGACGTTTAAAAAATTCTACAGGTTGCAGGTTTTGAGTTACAGAGGAGGTCTAGGGCTAGAATTATTGCTCTCGCTCTACCGATCGCGGCGATACCTCACGTGTGGTTTGAACACCGCTTTCATATGCGGGCGCTACTCACGTATGCGTTCGCTTCTGCGCGCGAGCTCGGCGGGACGGGGCACGTTTCTGGCTCCTAACTTTTTTAGCTGGCTCCTAGATTCCAAGCAAATTTGTCAAGCCCTGGCCTAGATTAAGGCTTACCTGTAGGTGCAAGAAATATCTCCTAAACCTGCACGGTTTAGGAGATATTTACAATAAAGCCGTGCGCTGATGTCTACGGCGCATGCGCACTTTAGAAAGGGCAGATCGTGCCATTTCTAAAGGGGTCATGCCGTGACTGACGGCTCCCGCACGCGACTTCAACCAGTCACAGAGCCGGAGTTTGCGGCCCCAGAAGGAAGAGGGGTGAAGATGGACGCTCGCTGCCAGTGGGGACAGCGGTGACATCGCAGGCTTCGGTTTTAGGTAAGTGACACATAAGGGGCTCCTATGCGATGCATAGTAGCCCATTATGCTTTACCTTTGCAGGGAAACAAAGAGGAAGTAAACCCATCAGGGTTTACTTCCTCTTTAATCTCTGATCTAGGTAAATAACCTATGACGTTCCACGTGATCAGCTGTGTCTAATCACAGCTGATCACATGGTAACCAGGATGTGGCATTTATTGGCTTTCCTCTATTCGCGCTGACAATGCGCGGGTAGAGGAGAGTTGATCAGAGGCTCTCCTGACAAGGGGGGGGGGTCTGTACTGATAATCAGCGTATTGCTCATCAGTGAAGACCTGCCAGTGATGCCCATCAGTGCCCCATCAGTGATGCCTGCCAGTAATGCCAATCAGTGCCCGCCTGTACCCACATGTGATGCCAATCAGTGTCCATCAGTAACGTTTGTCAGTGCCTTCCCATCGGTCTGCTCACATGGGTACATCACCTTTTATGGCCTCCCATTGGCTCAATCCTCACCACGTATTCTGCCTGCCAAACTTCATCAAACTCGGCAGCACTGCTTCGTCTCGTCCACGCCCACCCCGGACACGTCACCCCTGGCCCCAGAGCCGTGTGGGAGATGTAGTTCTATGGGGGGGCACACTGGCGATGGCTGGTCAGTGTGCGCTTTTCTTCCGAGTATAGCTCGCATGCCCATAGAGAAGGCTCTGTGTGCCAACTGCGGCACGCATGCCATGGGTTCGCCATCACTGCCCATTGTGATAACTTTTAGCAAGTGACAGCTACTCTTTATGGAGACCTCAGGCGTCTATTAGACTCCGGATTTGTCTCCCCTGCCCTCCAGTGCAGCTAATCAAGCAAAGATCATGCTTGATTAGTTGCTTCCTTCTCTGTAGCAGCCAGTGAATGACAGTTTGGAAACCCCAAGTGATGAAATCATTGTCGGTTCCGGGATCATTCGTTCCAGAGGCCATCGGGAAATTGATGATCCCTGATCATCTCTGTGGCTTGCTATCCTAGCCGTTTACCATTGTGTACCATGGGCCAGGGCTCCCCAGAGGAATAGGAGACCCTAGAAAACACTGCGCCACACAGGAAGGTGGGGGGTTGTGAGTGGCAACTTTTTATAAATAGACCCTTTAAAGTTTTGTTCTCGTTGAGCTATGAACACATTTAGCTCCTTTAATGCATATTAAAGCCAAACTCTGGGGAAAAAAAATGTTTCCTTCCCATGCAGTGGGCCTGTGCCCACACTACACGGGCCAACTTCTTGTTTTGTCTACGGATGAGGAGAAAGCTTATACTCACCCGATCCTTCTGAAAACGGAACACCCTGAGCATGATGACAACAGTCTACTATTCAAGACCCCTGGAGCGTGGGGGTCCCAGACCGGTGCTTGGAGGATAAAGTAAGTATATCTCCGCTTTCCTCTCCCCTAGAAAAAACGAGCCGTTAACCTGTGGAGTGCAGACAGCCTCACTGCAAAATTTTAAACCAGTTTTTATGAACTTTTGTACTCCCTTGTACCTTGATGATTGGAATAAATCTTTTTTGAGGTAATATACTATCCGAGTCCCCCCCCCTCTTTTTTCTCTGTTGGTATCCATACCGGAGGTCTGTTGGGTCTTTTCAAAATACTTGATCACATCAGCCCCCAGAGGATGAAACAGCACAACTAGAGGCAGAGGGAGTATCAGGATCTCGGAGTCGTGACACCCCCAGGATCAGCACCAATACCCCGCAGAGGGTGATATCTGCAGGCTTTTTCCGTCCTTGCCACAGTGGAGGTCCACCTTTTGCGGTAAGGTACCCATCTTGATTTCATACTCACCGTGGTGGATGCAGCTTCCCTACGATATCTGTGGATCTATCTTGGGCACTATTCCTTTCAACATTCTCCTACAAACCCCTGCTTTTTTCTCATCTGAAGCAATTGTTTTTTGTATTGGAACTCTCTTTGGAACCTTTAAGGAATGGACTTCCCTACTGTTGTGGTTATGCATCTAATAATTTAGATCACTATTGCAGTAATGATTTGTGATAATATTCAGTAACTCATATATTAGTAATACTGTGCAGCAGTATTGAGGTATCTTTTTGTTTGATTACACATATGAACATTATTCTTGCAGGCTCTACATTCACTTATTTAGAGAAGGGGTTTAGTCCCTGTATCTGCACATCTATTAGTTTGTGGGTATTTACGTGGTTTATTCACTTTTTATGTTTATCCATTTTATATTCATATTTTCATATGAACTTTCACTAGAGTTATATTTTTCACATGTCTGTGAGCGACATACTTTTTTAATTACATTTATACAGTAATCGGTGCATTTTTATAGCACTGATTGCTGTATAAATGTGAGTGGTCCCAAAATAGCGTCAAAAGTGTCCGATATGTCCGCCATAATGTTGCAGTCACGATAAAAATCGCTGATCACCGCAATTACTAGTAAAAAAATAAATATGTAGAAAAGGAAAAAATTTATTTTTTTTATATATTTTTGGGGGATATTTATTATAGCAAAAAGAAAAAAAATTAGCCTTTTTTTTAAATTGTTGCTCTATTTTTGTTTATAGCGCAAAAAATAAAAACTGCAGAAGTGATCAAATAACACTAAAAGAAAGCTCTATTTGTGGGAAAAAAAGGACGTCAATTTCGTTTGGGTACAACGTCGCACAATTGTCAGTTAAAGCAACACAGTGCCGAATCGCAAAAAGTGCTCTGGTCAGGAAGGGGGTAAATTCTTCCGGGGCTGAAGTGGTTAAGGATCCAAGGAAAGTATGTAGGACCTATGGCCATGTTTTTTTTTTCTGTGAGCTCTAATGAGGGATAATCAGGTGTCCCACAAGTGCAGATTTATTAATGATGGCTGATAAGCTGTCTACAGAAGTCCTCCTATGGAGAAAACATGAAGAAATCATCTCCAGCATTCCTAGGGATGTTCTTGCTCACATCATTTAATCTCCTGTAGGGGTAAGTAAGGTGTAGAGACATCCAGAGGGACAGCGGAGATCCCTTTCATCATAGCAGACTGCTCTGCAGGCCTCCTTCTTCCCGGAGTTTCCTTCTTGTAGCTGCTTAATAAACGAACACGACTGCTTCTGTAAACTTTCTAAAACATGATTTAGATTTCGGGACTGCAAGCTTCTCTGAGCTGATCACCCATACTACACTAGATATCACAAGCAGTATAGTAGTAGTGAAGGGAATGCAGATATAAAATTTCCCTTTGTACCAAAATAGGTACTCGGGAAAATAAAACATTAAATGTGTTTTTAAGTAGTACCCCATTGTATCTTTATATAGACTCCCTATAGAGGATTCAGAAAAATGATAGCACTCGGCCCTGATCACCCTGGCATTAGATACACGAGTTTGAGTCGTGTTTTTGCCGCTCCTCCAACGCCTAGTAAAGCAGCCTGCAATGGATAATATTAACAGTGGACAGAGATGTTTACATTTGAAAAACATGTGGTGTTTGCGCCGATTCACATCGCTGTGTAGCAAAAATGAAGCTATATGTCAAGTATGGGAGGAGTTGAAACTTGTCAACTCCTTCCATTCAAGTCTATGGTAATGCGCCACAAACACACCTGTACCGTGCCTTTAGCTTTCTGTAAGGGTGTAATTCTGACCACCACAGTATGGGGGCGTTCTAACTACTGGCCACCAATGTAAGGAGCATTCCTCCCACTGGCCACCAATGTAAGGAACATTCCTCCCACTGATCACCAATGTAAGGAACATTCTTCCCACTGGCCACCAATGTAAGGAACATTCTTCCCACTGGCCACCAATGTAAGGAACATTCTTCCCACTGGCCACCAATGTAAGGAGCATTCTTCTCACTGATCACCAATGTAAGGAGCATTCTTCCCACTGGCCACCAATGTAAGGAGCATTCTTCCCACTGGCCACCAATGTAAGGAGCATTCTTCCCACTGGCCACCAATGTAAGGAACATTCCTCCCACTGGCCACCAATGTAAGGAACATTCCTCCCACTGGCCACCAATGTAAGGAGCATTCTTCCCACTGGCCACCAATGTAAGGAGCATTCCTCCCACTGGCCACCAATGTAAGGAGCATTCCTCCCACTGGCCACCAATGTAAGGAACATTCCTCCCACTGGCCACCAATGTAAGGAACATTCCTCCCACTGGCCACCAATGTAAGGAACATTCCTTCCACTGGCCATCAATGTAAGGAGCATCCTTCCCACTGGCCACTAATGTAAGCGGCATTCTTCCCACTGGCCACCAATGTAAGGAGCATCCTTCCCACTGGCCACTAATGTAAGCGGCATTCTTCCCACTGACCTCCAATGTAAGGAGCATTCCTCCCACTGGCCACTAATGTAAGGAGCATTCTTCCCACTGGCCACCAATGTAAGGAGCATTCTTCCCACTGGCCACCAATGTAAGGAGCATTCTTCCCACTGGCCACCAATGTAAGGAGCATTCTTCCCACTGACCACCAATTTAAGGAGCATTCTTCCCACTGACCACATATGTAAGGAGCATTCTTCCCACTGGCCACCAATATAAAGGCCATTCCTCCCACTGACCACCAATGTAAGGAGCATTCTTCCTGCTGACCACCAATGTAAGGAACATTCTTCCTACTGACCACCAATGTAAGGAGCATTCTTCCCACTGGCCACCAATGTAAGGGGCATTCTTCCCACTGACCACCAATGTAAAGGACATTCTTCTCACTGATTACCAATGTAAGGAACATTCTTCCCACTGGCCACCAATGTAAGGAACATTCTTCCCACTGACCACCAATGTAAGGAGCATTCTTCCCACTGGCCACCAATGTAAGGGGCATTCTTCCCACTGGCCACCAATGTAAGGAACATTCCTCCCACTGGCCACCAATGTAAGGAACATTCTTCCCACTGATCACCAATGTAAGGAACATTCTTCCCACTGATCACCAATGTAAGGAACATTCTTCCCACTGATCACCAATGTAAGGAACATTCTTCCCACTGGCCCCTAATGTAAGGAGCATTCTTCCCACTGGCCACCAATGTAAGGAGCATTCTTCCCACTGATCACCAATGTAAGGAGCATTCTTCCCACTTACCACCAATTTAAGGAGCATTCTTCCCACTGACCACATATGTAAGGAGCATTCTTCCCACTGGCCACCAATATAACGGCCATTCCTCCCACTGACCACCAATGTAAGGAGCATTCTTCCTGCTGACCACCAATGTAAGGAACATTCTTCCTACTGACCACCAATGTAAGGAGCATTCTTCCCACTGGCCACCAATGTAAGGGGCATTCTTCCCACTAGCCTCCAATGTAAGGAACATTCTTCCCACTGGCCACCAATGTAAGGGACATTCTTCCCACTGACCACCAATGTAAGGAGCATTCTTCCCACTGGCCACCAATGTAAGGAACATTCCTCCCACTGATCACCAATGTAAGGAACATTCTTCCCACTGGCCACCAATGTAAGGAACATTCTTCCCACTGACCACCAATGTAAGGGGCATTCTTCCCACTGGCCACCAATGTAAGGAACATTCCTCCCACTGATCACCAATGTAAGGAACATTCTTCCGACTGATCACCAATGTAAGGAACATTCCTCCCACTGACCACCAATGTAAGGACCATTCTTCCCACTGATCACCAATGTAAGGGGCATTCTTCCCACTGGCCACCAATGTAAGGAACATTCTTCCCACTGATCACCAATGTAAGGAACATTCTTCCCACTGATCACCAATGTAAGGGACATTCTTTCCACTGACCACCAATGTAAGGGGCATTCTTCCCACTGGCCACCAATGTAAGGAACATTCCTCCCACTGATCACCAATGTAAGGAACATTCTTCTGACTGATCACCAATGTAAGGAACATTCTTTCGACTGATCACCAATGTAAGGAACATTCCTCCCACTGACCACCAATGTAAGGACCATTCTTCCCACTGATCACCAATGTAAGGGGCATTCTTCCCACTGGCCACCAATGTAAAGGACATTCTTCTCACTGATTACTAATGTAAGAAACGTTCGTCCCACTGATCACCAATGTAAGGACCATTCTTCTCACTGACCGCCAATGTAAAGGACATTCTTCTCACTGATTACCAATGTAAGGAACATTCGTCCCACTGATCACCAATGTAAGGACCATTCTTCTCACTGATTACCAATGTAAGGAACATTCGTCCCTGTCATGAATATGCAGTAGTGTTTGTCTGTCAGCTTACCTTCCTTCCCATGTGTTCATCTTAGAGGCAAGAACCCTTTCACCTGGCTTCCTTTATAATCTCCTCCCAGCCTGACTCCACCCCAGGCCCTATCACAGAACACTATATTAACCTGTGCACTGCAAGCCTGCTTTGCTGTTCAACGTGCTTGTTAGGCATTGTGTGTTTGGGTTCCTGCCTGCCATGTGCTACGTCTGTCGCTCTGTTACGTTATTGGCTTGTCCCTGACCATCCCTGTCTGCTCGTGACCCTTGACCTTCGGCTCGTTCTTTCGTTATCCTTGTCTGCTTGTGGCCCCTGACCTTCAGCTTGTTATTCGGTTCTCTCATATCTTGTGCTGCTGCTTCCCCTCTTTTCCCCTTATCCTACGGGGCGTGAGCTAGGAAACTCCAGGGGCCGCGACCTGGTCCCAGCCTGCAGCATAACACCCTCACCACTAGAGGCCCTGGAGAAGACCTGCTGGGTCTTAGACTCCGCACCCTGGGGAATCTTGGCTCTAGCTTCCGTTAGGATCCCGGTTGTGCTCCTCTGGTCCCGCTTTCCACAACCACCCAGTTTCCTATCCGCAGAAGCCAGCCATAGGGTTCACTACCTCGCGGTGCACTCCTGTCCCCCTACGGTGTGCATCTGTCACCTGGCCACAGGTGACCTTGACAGTTTGATCAGCCATGGACCCGGCTGACATCCCGATCCCCGCGGATGATCCATTGCGGGGCTTAGTCCACAGACTTGAAACCCAGGAATCGAATCAGACTCAGGTGATGCGATTCCTCCAGGATCTGGCTTCTCGATTCGAGCAGCTTCAGGCCTCCTTGGGAACCCTGAATCCGCAACCCCAAGTACAACCAGCGGCTGTACCTATCGCACCAGTCGCAGCCACACACTCACTAACACTGCCAGCTCCGTTCCGTTTCTCTGGGGACTCCAAGGCCTGCAGAGGGTTCCTTAGCCAATGCACAATTCATTTTGAGCTTCAGCCTCAAAACTTTCTGTCTGATAGGGCAAAGGTAGCCTATATCATTTCCCTCCTCTCCGGTGAAGCTTTAGCCTGGGCAGCCCCTCTGTGGGAACTGAATGATCCAGTGGTTTCTAGCCTGTCTGGCTTCTTGAAACTTTTTTGGAATATCTTTGAAGAACCGGCTCGTGTCTCTTCAGCGGCCAGCGCCCTTCTACGTCTCCGCCAAGAGTCTGCTTCAGTGGGACAGTACGCCCTTAATTTCCGCATACTGTCGGCTGAGTTGAGCTGGAACAATGAGGCCTTAGTCGCAACCTTTTTGCATGGCCTTTCTGATAGAGTGAAGGATGAATTAGCAGGAAGAACCATCCCCACTGATCTGGCCGGCGTTATCTCCTTGTGTAACCAGATCGATATTCGCTTTCAGGAAAGGACCCTAGAAAAGCGGCGCCAGCACTCCTTGGTCCTTAGTCAGCCTGAGCTCCCCTCTCCTCGACCCGTGGAGCATCTCCTGCCAGCTGAGGAACCCATGCAGCTGGGCAGGACCAGGCTATCCCCAGAGGAACGTGCTAGGCGCAGAACTCTAGGCCTGTGTCTCTACTGTGGGGGCAAAGGTAATTTTCGTGACACTTGCTCTCTTTGTCCAGAAAAACGTTTGGGTCCACTTCATCTGGAAAGTGGAGTATTGGACCCAGAAATATCACCTTCCCCTTCTCGTCTTCTGCTTTCTGTGTTCCTTCATGTTGGTGCTTCTTCTCATTCGGTCTCAGCATATCTGGATTCCGGAGCCGCTGGTAATTTCATGGACTGGGAAATCGCATCGTCCATGAGACTTACTCTTTTGCCCCTCACCACACCATTGGTGGTCTTGGCGATTGATGGTACTGTTCTCCCAGGGGGACCTATCCGCTTCCAGACCCTCCCTGTTAAGATGTCGGTGGGTACACTCCACCAGGAGTGGATATCCTTCCTTATCTTACCCAAGGCCTCAACGCCTATAATTTTGGGTCTCCCATGGTTACAGCTCCATTCTCCTCATGTGGACTGGACTACTGGACAGATCCTGGCTTGGGGTCCCTCCTGTTCCTCGTCCTGCCTACCCAAGGTTGCCCCCTGTGAATCTGAGCCGGTCATTCATTCCAGGTTGCATAACCATTTACATTTCTCTGTCCCTAATCGCCCTTGGACGCACAGCCAGGCTAGCTTGTCTACAAGTCCTGCAGTCGCTACGTCTTGCGATGCGATTCAGGTAGTCGCTACACCTGACTCTTCTATTCACTCGGCCTCTGTACTAGTTATGCCAGTCCAGCCCATGCCCAGTGAGCCGCCTACTTTTTCTTGTTCAAGACATTCTACTTGTCTTTCAGCTATTCAGCTTGACTCCTGTGACATGTCATCCTCTAACCAACCTGACTTCAGGGTTCCACTGACATCTGCCCAGTCTGATGGTCCTGTGCTAGATGAACAGTTCATCTTTAAGGGTCTAGGGGACCCTCCTCAGATTCCTGTTGATCCTCTCATGCCCTTGCTTATTCCTAGAGAGCCTTTGGTCCTCAATAGATCTTCTTGTCATCTCCCTACCTCGTTTTCGGTCTCTGAGGATAATCTTAAGTACGAGGTTAGACAAGTTCTGGATTCTCGGCTCTGCAGAGGCATTCTTCAGTACCTTGTGCATTGGAGAGGTTTTGGTCCTGAGGAGGCGTCTTGGATCGCTGCATCTGATGTCGCTGCACCTCATCTGTTGAGGAGGTTTCATCTGAGATTTCCCTTTAAGCCTGGGCCCAGGCGGGGGAGGGCCCATAAGAGGGAGGGTAACTGTCATGGATATGCAGTACTGTTTGTCTGTCAGCTTACCTTCCTTCCCATGTGTTCATCTTAGAGGCCTGAGCCCTTTCACCTGGCTTCCTTTATAATCTCCTCCCAGCCAGACTCCACCCCAGGCCCTATCACAGAACACTATATTAACCTGTGCACTGCAAGCCTGCTTTGCTGATCAACGTGCTTGTTAGGCATTGTGTGTTTGGGTTCCTGCCTGCCGTGTGCTACGTCTGTCTCTCTGTTACGTTATTGGCTTGTCCCCGACTATCCCTGTCTGCTCGTGACCCTTGACCTTCGGCTCGTTCTTTCGTTATCCTTGTCTGCTTGTGGCCCCTGACCTTCAGCTTGTTATTCGGTTCTCTCTTATCTTGTGCTGCTGCTTCCCCTCTTTTCCCCTTATCCTACGGGGCGTGAGCTAGGAAACTCCAGGGGCCGCGACCTGGTCCCAGCCTGCAGCTTAACATCCTCACCACTAGAGGCCCTGGAGAAGACCAGCTGGGTCTTAGACTCCGCGCCCTGGGGAATCTTGGCTCTAGCTTCCGTTAGGATCCCGGTTGTGCTCCTCTGGTCCCGCTTTCCACAACCACCCAGTTTCCTATCCGCAGAAGCCAGCCATAGGGTTCACTACCTCGCGGTGCACTCCTGTCCCCCTACGGTGTGCATCTGTCACCTGGCCACAGGTGACCTTGTCAGTCCCACTGACCACCAATGTAAGGAACATTCGTCCCACTGATCACCAATGTAAGGACCATTCTTCTCACTGATCACCAATGTAAGGACCATTCTTCCCACTGACCACCAGTAAACTGGTTTAAAGTGGGTGTAAACCCACTTTTCGAAAAAATAAAAAAATAAAAATGACACCTGCAAGAAAAATACATAATGAGCTAGTATGCTATGCATACTAGCTCATTATGTGGCACTTACCCCAGATGGAAGCCTCCAAATCGCTCCTCGTCCCCCTCCGCCGCTGCCGCCATGTCCGCTCCGACCGTCTTCCTGTTATCGCCGCTCTGGCGCTGTGATTGGCCGAAGCGGCGATGAAGTCACACGCATGCGCGCGGGGCCGGCTTTCTCCTTTGAGAAAACTGGCAACGCGCAGTGCTCCTGTGCCGTTGTCTACGGCGCGAATGCGCCGTACACATCGGTGCAAGGTTTTCTGAAAATATTTCTTGCACCTTAATCTAGACTTACCTGTAGGTGCAAGTTGTGTGGTTTGGGTTTACAACCACTTTAAGCAGGAGTTTCCCAGACCTAAAATATTATTTCAAGCGTTTCTCTGGGGTAGAAAGGTTGAGAAAGGCTGCTCTAAAGTATATGTAAACCCAATCACTATAATCTCATATAAGCTTTTACACGTTATTATAATAATAATAATAAAAGATTACCGTATATACTCGAGTATAAGCCGAGTTTTTCAGCACATTTTTTGGTGCTGAAAATGCCCCCCTCGGCTTATACTCGAGTCACCTTTTTGTGCCTGATCTCCCGGAATTTGGGGACCCAGTACTGGCCGGCCGTAGGTCCCCTGGACCCCAAACTTGGCACACATGTAGCGCCACTTTTTTTCTACAAGTGTCCAAAGTTTGTTGTTCGGGGGACCTATGGCCGGGGAGCACCGATTTTTCAAAGCCGGGCACCCCTTCCATAGACTCCCATGTTAAACGGTCATTTCTCTGGTGACTTTGGGGACCCGGTACTGGCCGGTCGTAGGTCCCCTGGACTCGGAACTTGGCACACATATAGCCCTATTTCTCCTCTACAAGTGTGCAAAGTTTGTTGTCTGGGGGATCTATGGTCGGGGAGCACCGATTTTTCAAAGCCGGGCACCCCTTCCATAGACTCCCATGTTAAACGGTCATTTCTCTGGTGACTTTGGGGACCCGGTACCGGCCGGTCGTAGGTCCCCTGGACTCGGAACTTGGCACACATGTAGCCCTATTTCTCCTCTACAAGTGTGCAAAGTTTGTTGTCTGGGGGATCTATGGTCGGGGAGCACCGATTTTTCAAACTGGGCACCCCTTTCCTAGACTCCCATGTTAAACGTCCGTCTAGTCATGAGGCACAGTGAGGCATGCAGATGGACACCCTAGGCTTATACTCGAGTATAATTGTGGTACAATTAGGTGCCTTGGCTTATATTTGGGTCAGCTTATACTTGAGTATATACGGTATGTGGTGATCCTGTCATGAAGGTTCTTGTTTGGGTACTTTCTGTTATAGGGTCACAACGTTGCATGTATGACCAACATTAAAGTTGTAAACCTCAGACATGAAATATGAACAAAGCATATTCCTCTATAGTGTGCATTTGTCTCAATCCAGAGCACTAAATGTAATTTCTGTCTGCTGCCTTATTCCTATACTATCAGCATGAATCACCTCTGACAAGTTTTCCTGACACCAAGAGAAAAATGGTGACAACTGAGGGAGCAGCAGCACACAGCCTGTGATTGACAGCCTCAGCTCTGTTCCTGTGTGCTGTGTAAAGGATGGAAGGGGGGGGGGTGTCCCTTCCTTTTCCTTTCCTTTGCTCTCAGAGCTCTCCTCACTGAGCTCTCTGACAGCCCAGACAAGCTTTATAATTTCTGCACTTTGAATGGATGTAAAGATGAGAAGACTGCAGATAAACAAATACAACTTATGTAGTAGGATTTGTTTTATCTCTGTGTATCACCTGAGGATAGTCACTTTACTGGGTATATGGAATGGTTTACAACCACACATGCCAGGGATCGGTGAACTGCAGAGGCTGCAGTGCAAGAAGCACCGAGAAAATCATTCTGGATATGTTCCATGGTATATATATAGAACGGAAGCTAAAGACACACAACAACATCATGCCTGTCTCGCCACGGCAGTTGGAGCCTGTACATGAAGGTAAAGTTCTCTAGGGCGGTGCCCTATGACTGAGTGCTAAAGGAGAATTCTAACTCACATCACTCGGAATTAAACGTAGTAGAATTTCTCACTTTGGCACGCCTGCAGTGTTTGCTGACTGTATTTACTTTTTCTCCCTTTTGTGAAATGTTTTTGAGTAATTGCAGTGTTAATAGATGGAAATGTGTACCTTAGCCGGGTTTGTTGCTGTCTTAGTGGCAGGATTGGTACTGCTTTGCCATGTTAATAAAGGATTTCTGCTTCCTTTTCCAGGTGGCATTTGAGAAACAAGGCGTGTTCTTACATACCAGTGCTAAAAGGCAGAATGATCAAGATTCTATGATCCCTGGTGTCATCCGCATTATTGAAAAGGTAAATATGCTTAGAAGTCAAATGATCCACGTTCAAGATAAAAGACACAAATGCAGCTCGGTATTCATTATTACATCACTAAATGATTTTATTATTTCACATGCAACCAGTGTACAGTGAGGGGGAAAAAAGTATGTGATCCCCTGCTGATTACAAAAATATTCAGAAAAACGCATTTCAAAAAAGTTAGGCCCCTTTCACATGGAGGGTCCGTTCAGGTCCGCCTGTCAATTTTTTAGGCAGACCTGGACGGACGCTCCATGTAGCCCTATGGAGCCACGGATGTCAGCGGTGACATGTCCGCTGACATCCGACCCGTTCCGCTCCGCCAAAGTGTGACGGAGGAAAACCCTATTTCTTTCTCGTACATCACGGGACACAGAGCGACATAGTCATTACTAATGGGTTATATAGATACCTTCAGGTGCTGGCACTGGCAACTTCCAAAACCGGAAGTACCCTCCCCTATATAAGCCCCTCCCATCCGGGAGCACCTCAGTTTTTTGCCAGTGTCTAAGGTGTTGGCCAAGAATTAACATGTGTTTTTCACTGAGCTTGCGTACAGGTTCTTTTGGGCCTCAGTAAGCTATTCCGGATCCGACCAAAAAAGCTTTATAGCTAAACGGTCGGTACCCGGGCCTTGCAGAGAAGAGCAAGGTTTTGCCTGTAATGCTTCTCTTAGGAGAGCTGGACTCTGGGATCCAGAGCTCTGGTCATACCCACGACCAAGATGTTTTCTGTGCAGGGTGCTATACAGGTCCAGGGGAGTGGAATCCTTGGGAACCCGGTCCCTGAAGGTTTAATTACAATGCCTGCCGTGATAGGTGAAGTTTGGGCTTCTGTGTGCGGAGCCATCATCCACTTCTGTCTCCTCGTTGGGGTCGCTAAAAGCTCCCCAGACTGTTTGTTCCTTTCCGATCCATCCTTTACTGGAAGGGCTCATTTACCAGGATTGGGAACATCCTGATAAAATATTTACTCCTCCCAAGAGATTTCAGGTGGTCTATCCCATGGAGGATAAGTTCATCAAAAAATGGAGGGTCCCTACAGTGGACGCAGCCATCTCTTGTGTGAATAAATCACTGACATGTCCAGTGGATAATGTCCAAATGTTCAAGGACCCAATAGATAAAAAATTAGAGTCCTTATTAAAATCTGCTTTTGCTACAGCAGGCTTGGTGACACAACCAGCAGTGGCAGCTATTGGGGTCTGCCAAGCAGTGAAGGATCAGTTGAAACAGGTCTTAAGGGACTTGCCAGATCAGCAGGCTCTTGCCCTAGCTGATCTACCTAGAGCCTTATGCTTTGCGGTGGACGCTATAAAGGATTCAATCCATCAGGCCTCCCGCCTTACGCTGTCTGTAGTACATATGCGCAGGCTTCTATGGCTCAAAAACTGGTCTGCTGAAGCTCCCTGTAAAAAATTGCTGGTCAGCTTCCCATTTCATGGTGAACGCTTATTCGGGGAAGACCTGGACAAATATATCCAGAAAATTTCCAGCGGTAAAAGTACACTTTTGCCGGTTAAAAACAGAGTTAGAGGTCCCTCTTTTAAGAGGCCTGCTTCTCCAGTCCCTAGGACATCGGCTGTGAAACAGTTCCGACGGCCTCCTCGGTCAAATCCCGGAGGTAAAAATCAGGGACAATTGCAGGGTAACAAGAAGCCCTGGAGCAGGAGAGGTACAAAACCTCCCCCAAAGTCAAATGCATGAAGGGTTGCCCCCACTCAATCGGGTGGGGGGAAGACTTCAGTTGTTCACAGAGACCTGGCGGGACACGATCAGAGACAGATGGGTGCTCTCCGCAGTAAGTCTGGGATACAAATTGGAGTTAAAAGACTCCCCTCCTTCCCACTTTATAAGGTCAAACGTGCCAAGGGATCCCCAGAAGAGAGGATAACTCCTGTCGGCACTAGAACAATTATTGCTCCAAGCAGTAATTATAGAGGTTCCCCTGGAAGAATGGGGGTTCGGGTTTTACTCAAACCTCTTTACAGTCCCGAAGCCAAACGGGGACGTGAGGCCCATATTAAATCTAAAAGGGCTAAACAAATTCCTACATATCAGGACTTTCAGGATGGAGTCGATCCGATCGGTGGCCACTGCCCTACAGGGGGAGGAATGGTTAGCCTCGATCGACATCAAAGATGCTTATTTGCACATTCCCATCTTTCCAGCCCACCAAAGATTTCTACGCTTTGCGGTAGAAGGGCGCCATTTTCAGTTCAGAGCCTTACCCTTCGGTCTGGCCACAGCACCACGAGTGTTCACAAAAATTCTGGCCCCATTATTGGCCAATCTAAGAACACGAGGTGTAACGATAATGGCATATCTAGACGACTTGTTGCTGATAGACCACTCAGTGGAAAAACTAGAAGTGGTTGTTCACGAGACAATCAAGTATCTGGAATATCACGGTTGGATTATCAACCGAGACAAGTCAGCCCTAAAACCAGTCAAAAGTCTGGAATACTTGGGGCTAAGGCTGGATTCAGACCAGAGAAAAATTTTCTTGCCTCAAGAAAAGGGGTCGTCTTTGAGAGATTTGATCCACTTAGTGGGTTCAAAAAGACAGCCATCCATACGCCTGTGCATGAGGCTGCTAGGAAAAATGGTGGCATCATTCGAAGCAGTACCCTACGGTCAATTCCATTCAAGGAATTTGCAAAGGGCCATACTGTCAGCCTGGAACAAAAAAGTTCAGGCCCTAGACTTACCAATGTCCTTGTCCCCTTCCGTTCGCAAGAGCCTCCGTTGGTGGTTGGTTCCCCAGAATCTGGAAAGAGGGAAATCCTTCAGTCCGATTTCTTGGAAGGTGGTCACTACAGATGCCAGCCTTATAGGCTGGGGAGCAGTACTGGGGCAATGGTCTCTCCAGGGCAGATGGTCGGATGCAGAAAAGGCCCTGCCCATCAATCTCTTAGAGATACGAGCAGCCCGGTATGCCCTAGTAGCATGGACATCCAAACTCCAAGGGTCCCCTGTCAGAATTCAATCGGACAATACCACGGCAGTGGCATATATCAATCATCAGGGTGGCACCAGGAGTCGTGCAGCCCAGAGGGAAGTAAATTGCATCCTGAAATGGGCAGAAAGATATGTCCCAGCCATATCTGCGGTATTTATTCCAGGAGTGAAGAATTGGAAGGCGGACTTTCTAAGTCACCAACAATTATGCCCAGGGGAATGGTCCCTTCATCCCGAGGTTTTCCGGACAATATGTCAGCGGTGGGGAACACCGGATGTAGATCTGCTAGCATCCAGATTCAACGCAAAAGTGGACAGGTTTGTCTCTTGGACAAGGGATCCCCTAGCTTGCGGCTCGGATGCCCTAGTGTTCCCTTGGGGTCAGTTCAAGCTGATATATGCATTCCCACCACCACAATTGTTACCTCGATTACTCCGCAGAATCAGGGTAGAAAAGAAACCAGTGATTCTGGTGGCTCCAGCGTGGCCCCGAAGAGCATGGTACGCGGAGATTGTAAAGATGTCTGTGGGGAGTCCTTGGACCCTCCCACATCGTCCGGACCTGCTTTCGCAAGGACCGATATACCACCCTTCCTTACCAGCCCTAGGTTTGACGGCCTGGCTATTGAAGCCCACATTCTAAAAAAGAGAGGGCTCTCTAATTCTGTAGTATCTACCATGATCAATGCCAGGAAGCCGGTATCCAGGCAGATCTACTATAGAATCTGGAAGGCGTACATCGCCTGGTGTGAGGCCAAGAAATGGCATCCACGTAAGTACGTAATAGGTAGGATTTTGGACTTCCTACAATGGGCTGTAGATAGGAAGCTTGCCTTGAGTACTATCAAGGGTCAGATTTCGGCCTTGTCAATATTTTTTCAAAGGCCCCTGGCTTTGCATTCACTAGTCAAAGCTTTTATACAAGGAGTGATGCGTATTAGTCCTCCGGTTAATATTCCCATATGTCCATGGGATCTAAACCTGGTTCTGTCGGTTCTACAGAAACAACCATTTGAACCATTACAGCATATTTCCCTGGTTCTTCTCACCAGGAATTAGATTTTTCTAGTAGCCATTTGTTCAGCTAAAAGAGTGTTGGAATTAGCAGCTATGTCCTGTAGGGAGCCATATCTGGTTATCCATAAGGACAGAGTAGTGTTACGTCCTCATTCAGCCTTTCTTCCTAAGGTGGTATCGAGGTTTCATTTGAACCAAGATGTGGTTCTTCCTTCTTTTTTCCCCAAACCTACTTCGGTAGAGGAAAAGTTATTGCATTCTTTGGATGTAGTAAGAGCAGTTAAAGCTTATCTAAAAGCCACTGCTCAGATTCGCAGAACGGATACTTTGTTTATTCTGCCGGAAGGCCCCAGAAAGGATCAGGCAGCATCAAAATCTACTTTAGCCAAGTGGATTCGACAGGTCATAATACAAGCCTATGGCTTGAGAAGGAGACCGCCTCCGTTCAAAGTTAGAGCGCACTCCACGAGAGCAGTTGGAACTTCATGGGCAGTGCATCACCAGGCCTCCCTGGCTCAAATCTGTAAGGCCGCAACATGGTCTTCAGTACACACGTTTACTAGGTTCTACCAGGTGGACGTTAGAAGTCAGGAGGATGTCGCCTTTGGGCGGAGTGTGTTGCAGGCCGCAAAAGATCCTCATGTCTGATAGCGCTCAGCTTATATATGGTGTATCCCCCCCCTCATTTGGCATTGCTTTAGGACATCCCATTAGTAATGACTATGTCGCTCTGTGTCCCGTGATGTACGAGAAAGAAAATAGGATTTTTATAACAGCTTACCTGTAAAATCCTTTTCTTGGAGTACATCACGGGACACAGAGCTCCCGCCCCTCTTTGGGGACACTTATTGCTTTGCTACAAAACTGAGGTACTCCCGGATGGGAGGGGCTTATATAGGGGAGGGTACTTCCGGTTTTGGAAGTTGCCAGTGCCAGCACCTGAAGGTATCTATATAACCCATTAGTAATGACTATGTCGCTCTGTGTCCCGTGATGTACTCCAAGAAAAGGATTTTACAGGTAAGCTGTTATAAAAATCCTATTTTTTCCTTCCGTCGGCGGATCGGATGAACACGGACAGACGGTCCGTGTTCATCCGATCTCCCCATAGAGGAGAGCGGCGCTCTGACAGGGCGGTCCCTGCACAGTGTGCGGGGACCGCCCAGTCATCCGCCGGCTCAGCGGGGATCAACTGAGCGATCCCCACTGAGCAAGCGGAGCTTCATGGTGCGGATCATGACTGAGCCGTCCCGTGTGAAAGAGCCCTTATATTGATTTGCATTTTTTTTATAAATTGTGTTTTTATTGAAAAAAATAATTCCTTCAAGTTAACAATTACAGACATTTCAGGTACAATAGAATGGTAAGCAGATGCAATGTTCACATAAACAATACAGAGAATTTGTTTTTTTAATCAGAAAAAAAAACGTGGGGGGGAGAATAAAAAGGTTGACAAACATAATCAACGAAATAGGTTCGGGGAACAATTTGCAGCAGTTAGGGTCACAACTACAAAGCTTGCAACGGTTTGCTGTTTGTCTATCAAAGTGGTGGTTTCAAACATATGGGATTGTCCTCTCAGGGCACGCCTTGGACTGAGGAACATACAGCTAAAGAAGGGGGGCAGGGAGTCAGGGTGTACAGGGGGAGGAGGTCACCGCAGTGAAATCTATGAACAGATTGACGTCGGGACAACAGGAGGCAGTGTGGTCGGAGGAGGTAAACCAAAAGTCCAGTTGTCCCAAGGGGCCCAAATCTTGTCAAACCCGTTGATCTTATCTTCTACCATAGCCGTTATGTGCTCCATCCTGTGGATATCTTTGATGCACCACACCAGTTGGCTTTGAGTTGGGGGTAGAGAGGATAACCAGTTGGCTTTGAGTTGGGGGTAGAGAGGATAACCAGTTGGCTTTGAGTTGGGGGTAGAGAGGATAACCAGTTGGCTTTGAGTTGGGGGTAGAGAGGATAACCAGTTGGCTTTGAGTTGGGGGTAGAGAGGATAACCAGTTGGCTTTGAGTTGGGGGTAGAGAGGATAACCAGTTGGCTTTGAGTTGGGGGTAGAGAGGATAACCAGTTGGCTTTGAGTTGGGGGTAGAGAGGATAACCAGTTGGCTTTGAGTTGGGGGTAGAGAGGATAACCAGTTGGCTTTGGGTTGGGGGTAGAGAGGATAACCAGTTGGCTTTGAGTTGGGGGTAGAGAGGATAACCAGTTGGCTTTGAGTTGGGGGTAGAGAGGATAACCAGTTGGCTTTGAGTTGGGGGTAGAGAGGATAACCAGTTGGCTTTGAGTTGGGGGTAGAGAGGATAACCAGTTGGCTTTGAGTTGGGGGTAGAGAGGATAACCAGTTGGCTTTGGGTTGGGGGTAGAGAGGATAACCAGTTGGCTTTGAGTTGGGGGTAGAGAGGATAACCAGTTGGCTTTGAGTTGGGGGTAGAGAGGATAACCAGTTGGCTTTGAGTTGGGGGTAGAGAGGATAACCAGTTGGCTGGTATAGTTCTTTTAGCTGCCAGTAAGATGAAGGAAGCTAATTTGTTTGACGCCTTCCCTATCGCGGGGAGTGGGTGACCTAAGAGGAGGTATATTGGGTCTACTGGGCTGGGGATAGAAAATATCTGTTGCAGCATTAGCGATACCATAGACCAAAAGGGGGAGATCAGGTCACATTGCCAAAATATGTGGAAATGCGTCCCCCTGGCTTTTCCACATCTCCAACATAGAGGAGACAGGGAAGGGTCATAGCGATGGATGACCTCAGGGGTCCTATACCAACGTTATACGCTGTCTCCTTCTGTGCCACACATCTGGATGTTTTAGAGGTGGAGGACCAAATTTTGGACCACTGAGGGATCGTAATTTGTTGCTGTATGAGCTGTGACCATTTATGCATATAGGAGTGAGAGTGTGCTGTGAGCGTGGACTGCACTTGGAGTATTCGATAAATGCTAGAGATGAGTTGTGCCTGATAGGGGTCTTGGGAACAAATAAGTTCGAAGGGCGTCGGTTTGGTGAGTGTGAGGGTGGGGGAAAGTCCCGAGCAAAAGTGGGAAATTGTGGAGATAGGAATACTTGCAGGTGGCTTGGGATTTGGCTTTTAGATTGGAGGGATTGATTTACATTTTAATGAGTGAAAGAAGTATTTGATCCCCTATCAATCAGCAAGATGTTTGGTTCCCAGGTGTCTTCTATACAGGTAACAAGCTGAGATTAGGAGCACTCTCTTAAAGGGAGTGCTCCTAATCTCAGCTTGTTACCTGTATAAAAGACACCTGTCCACAGAAGCAATCAATCAATCAATCAATCAGATTTCAATCTCTCCACCATGGCCAAGACCAAAGAGCTTTACAAGGATTTCAGGGACAAGATTGTAGACCTACACAAGGCTGGAATGGGCTACAAGACCATTGCCAAGCAGCATGGTGAGAGGGTGACAACAGTTGTTGGGATTATTCGCAAATGGAAGACGCACAAAATAACTGTCAATCTCCCTCGGTCTGGGGCTCCATGCAAGATCTCACCTTGTGGAGTTTCAATGATCATGAGAACGGTGAGGAATCAGTCCAGAACTAGGCAGGAGAATCTTGTCAGTGATCTCAAGCAGCTGGGACCATAGTCACCAAGAAAACACTACGTCGTGAAGGACTGAAATCTTATAGTGCCCGCAAGGTCCCCCTGCTCAAGAGTGCACATGTACAGGCACGTCTGAGGTTTGCTAATGAACATCTGAATGATTCAGAGGAGAACTGGGTGAAAGTGTTCTGGTCAGATGAGACCAAAATCAATCTCTTTGGCATCAACTCAACTCGCCGTGTTTGGAGGAGGAGGAATGCTGCCTATGACCCCAAGAACACCATCCCCACCGTCATACATGGAGGTGGAAACATTATGCTTTGGGGTTGTTTTTCTGCTAAGGGGACAGGACAACTTCACTGCACCAAAGGGACGATGGATGGGGGCATGTACCATCAAATCTTTAGAACCTCCTTACCTCAGCCAGGGCATTGAAAATGGGGTAGTGGATGGGTATTCCAGCATGACAATGACCCAAAACACACAGCCAAGGCAACAAAGAAGTGGCTCAAGAAGAAGCACATTAAGGTCCTGGAGTGGCCTAGCCAGTCTCCAGACCTTAATCCCATAGAAAATATGTGGAGGGAGCTGAAGGTTCGCGTTACCAAAGAGGAGTGGGACAAAATCCCTCCTGAGATGTGTGCAAACCTGATAGCCAACTACAAGAAACGTCTGACCTCTAATTGCCAAGAAGGGTTTTGCCACCAAGTACTAAGTCATGTTTTGTGAAGGGGTCAAATACTTATTTCACTCATTAAAATGAAAATCAATTTATAGCTTTTTTTAAATGCATTTTTCTTGTTATTCTGTTTCTCTTTGTTAAAATAAACCTACCATTAAAATTATAGAATGATCATTTGTCAGTGGGCAAACAAATAAATCAGCAGGGGATCAAATACCTTTTTCCCTCACTGTATGTAGATGAATTTGACTTACCCTATATACTCGAGTATAAGCCGAGATTTTCAGCCCTTTTTTTGGGCTGAAAGTCCCCCCCCCCCCCCCCCCCCCCTCGGCTTATACTCGAGTCAGCAAAAAATTTTACATTGAAAATCGTACTTGTAAAGACGTTGCGGCTGCGGCGTCCATCGTTCGAATTCCGCGGTCTCTTCCTGTTCCTTCCGTGATAGGCGATTCTCATCAGACACTCTCCGCCTATCACGATCATTCTCTCATCCTCAGTTTCCCAGCAGACGTCTGTGAGTGGCGGAACACCCAACACAGTGTCTGCTGGGAAACTGAGGATGAGAGAACGTTCGTGATAGGCGATTCTCATCAGACACTCTCCGCCTATCACGATCATTCTCTCATCCTCAGTTTCCCAGCAGACGTCTGTGATTGGCGGAACACCCAACACAGTGTCTGCTGGGAAACTGAGGATGAGAGAATGATCGTGATAGGCGATTCTCATCAGACACTCTCCGCCTATCACGGAAGGAACAGGAAGAGACCGCGGAATTCGAACGATGGACGCCGCAGCCGCAACTTCTTTACAGGTACGATTTACAATGGAGAACAGTGAGGATAGGAGAACAGTGAGGATAGGAACAGTAAGGATGACCCTCAGCTTATACTCGAGTCAGTAAGTTTTCCCAATTTTTTGAGGCAACATTAGGTACCTCGGCTTATACTCGAGTATATACGGTAGTATTTTGTCTCTTGTAATCTTTTGTACTGCAGAGCTTAGACTGGGGGAGGGAGAAGCAGCATATGGAGCCAGTCCGCTGTGCTCCAGTGCTCATGTGTTAACAAAGAACATGCTGTTCTATGTAAAAGTGTTCTAGTAATGTAATGCCGCGTACACATGATCGGAAATTCCGACAAGAAAAGTCAGATGTGAGCTTTTGGTCGGAAATTCCGACCGCGTGTACGCTCCATCGGACTTTTATGCTGTTGGAATTTCCACCAACAAAAGATTGGGAGCTGGTTCTCTATTTTTCCGACAGAAAAAGTTCTTGTCGGAATTTACGATTGTCTGTATGCAATTCCGACGCGTAAAAAAACACGCATGTTCAGAATCAAGCAGAAGAGCTGAACTTCCTATTGAACTTCATTGATCTCGGCTCATCGAATGTCTTGTACGTCACCGCGTTCTTGACGGTCGGAATTTCCGACAAGATTTGTGTGACCGTGTGTATGCAACACAAGTTTGAGCCAACATTCCGTCGGGGAAAAAACACGGTTTTCTTGTTGGATTTTCCGATCGTGTGTATGCGGCATAAGACTGCCAAACAAGCTGCTGACAAGGCCTGTGCTTGTAATTCACTCTGGAAAATACAATTGTAGGTCAAGTTCACTTCTGATTTGTTCACATTGTTGCCAGTCAAGCCCTGATGGAGGGGGCGTTTGGACCCTCGAAACGCGTTGGGTACTTTTTTTTAGATTGTACCCATGACTTTTTTCCAAGAAGTTTATTGATGTTCGAAAAGACAAATAACAGGATTATTAGTTGTGGACGCAGCCGTTTAAGTCATGAAGTACAGAAAGGTTTAACAGAACCAGAAGTAATATTAAAATACGGTATAAAAACATCTTATTGCTCATGGCATATCTAAAGAAGGCCAGTAATCAAAACATACAACTACAGAAGACATCCTAATCTCTGTGAAACAAAAACTGAATTTAAACCCTTGCTTTTTAAGAGTTGATATGCAGAAGGCGACAGCACACCATCTGAGAAGTCTCTGAAATGTTCCACGTGTAAAGGTGGACTATGACGGTGTGTTGAGCCTAGTAGGTAGTTATTAAACCACCAATGGGTTGGCTCTAGCTGGTCATGTTTAAACCTAATGCCCCATACACACGATCGTTTTTCATGCCGTTAAAAATGCCATTTTTAAAAATGGGCATTAAAAATGATCGTGTGTAGGCTCCAGAGCATTTTTAACGACGTGAAAAACGGCCATTAAAAATTTCGAACATGCTCTATTTTTTCATGTCGTTTTTCATGTTGTTTTTTTTAACGACGTGAAAAACGGCCGTGTGTATGCTTTTACGAGGTGAAAAAAAACACGCATGCTCAGAATCAAGTTATGAGGCGGGAGCGCACCTTCTGGTAAAACTAGCGTTTGTAATGGAGATAGCACATTTGTCACGCTGTAACGGACTGAAAAGCACGAGGCTGAAAAGCGCGAATCGTCGCTCAACAAAGTTTACTAACATGAAGGGTGGCACCATCCGAATGGAACTTCCCCTTTATAGTGCCGCCGTACGTGTTGTACGTCACTGCGCTTTGCTTGAACGTTTTTTAAAATAATCGTGTGTACGTAAGACAGGCTTGAGAGGAAACATGAAAAAAAACTACGAGAAAAACGTTGGTTTAAAAAATGGCATGAAAAACGATCGTGTGTACACTGCATAAGAGGAAGGAAGGGAAAGAGGGAGGGAGGGGGGAGGAGAGGGATGTGGTCAGGTGGCATGGAACTATAGGGGGGAAGGGGGGTAAGGAGGTAATAACTATCTTGGATGTGGGGAGGGAATAAGGGGGAGGCGGCAGTGGAGAGAGGTTGAGAAATATAGAGGGCGGAAAACAAGGGTAGATAAAGTGTCCATTCTTCTCCCTGAGAAAAGGAATCTCTTATGCCTAGTACACACGATCGGTTTTCCCGGCGGTAAAAAGTCCGCCGGGAAAACCGAGAATCTGCTCAGTAGCTTTTTCCCCCTACACACGGCCGGGTTTCCAGGCAGGAAAACTGCCATGAGAGCTTTGGTCGGGAAACCCGGCCGTGTGTATGCTCCATCGCAGTGTTAACCATAGGAGAACTGCCGGCTTAAAAACCACAGGAAATCCCAGCAGGGAAAACTGCGATGGAGCATACACACGGCTGGGATTCCCGGCCAAAATCTCTCATGGCAGTTTTCCTGCCAGGAAAACCGGTCGTGTGTACGAGGCATCCGTTGTTGTTAATGATTACCCAGGAGGAATATGTGGAATCCATGAAGTTCATCCAACAAGCCCAGGTTTTGTAAAATGTTAAAGGATTTTCTCAGGCCTGGTGGACAAGGTCCTCCATCTAATAAAGTTGTATTACCTTGACCTAGCAGTGGTGTGATGCTTAAATTTCAATTCTCTTCCATTCATAGAACACTTTTCATCCATGGAAGCTCTAGTGCAACGTCTATAAATGAGGGAGGAGGAAGAAAGGGCAGGAATCTAGGATGGAAAAGGACCTGGGGTTTCTAGTAGATGATAGGCTTATCAATGCCAAGCTGCTGCTAACAAAGCAAACAGAATATTAGCATGCAAAAAAAAAAGGGGATCAATGCCAGAGGTAAAACTATAATTCTCCCGCTCTACAAGACTCTGGTCCGGCGGCACCTGGATTATGCTGTCCAGTTCTGGTCACCAGTCCTCAGGAAGGATGTACTAGAAATAGAGAGAGAGAGTACAAAGAAGGGCAACTTAGCTAATAAAGGGTCTGGAGGATTTTAGTTATGAGGAAAGATTACAAGCACTGAACTTATTCTCTCTGGAGAAGAGACGCTTGAGAGGTGATATGATTTCAATTTACAAATACCATACTGGTGACCCCACAATCGGGATAAAACATTTTTGCGGAAGGGAGTTTAACAAGACACTTATTAAAATGAGAGGAAAAGAGGTTTAACCTTAAACTACGTAGAGGGTTCTTTACTGTAAGAGCGGCAAGGATGAGTAATTCCCTTCCACAGGCGGTGGTCTCAGCGGGGAGCATCGATGGTTTCAAAAAACGATTAGATAAGCACCTGAACGACCACAACATACATGGATTTACAATGTAATACTGACATATCATCACACACATAGGTTGGACTTGATGTCTTTTTTTCAACCTCACCTACTATGTAACTATGTAACATACTATAGTTGGCACTTATGACAAGCACCAGAAGAATATCACTGCAGCAAGCCATAGATCAGGGGTCTCCAAACTTTCTAAACAAAAGGGCCTGTTTAATATCCTTCAGACTTTAAAGGGACCAGACTATGACCAGTGGGAGTAGAAAATGTCCTGGCGTCGGTAACAATGCACTATTGTTGGTGTCAGTGGGAGGAATACATAGTTAGTCTGGTTGAAAAAAGACACAAGTCCATCTAGTTCATCCAATAAAAGTGCCCCATCGTGAATATTGAATAGTGCCCCTTTGTTGGTGTCAGTAGGCATAATGCATTTGTTTTATACTGGTAAACGCACAAAGCGCATGTTCTTGGACGCAGATTGTTGGACTCTGTATTACCGATCTGAATGCAGTGCATGTTTCCGCACCTGTGTGAATAGCTCTTTTGAAAACAATGCAACTGTGTTCAGATTCGTAATTAAAAAACTGTTGTATGTGCATTTTTTTTACGGCCGTGCATTGTGTCATGTAGAAAGATACTGTCAGAATAAAAATAATTTTCTCCTTTAATAAGTTGCTCCTCGTCCTTGTTGGAGTTGAAATGTGTATGTATATGCAGTGGCGGGACAAGGTCATTTAGTGCCCTGTGCGAAGATGCCAAATTGCGCCCCCCCCCTCCTCCTGGACGCAAGAATTATCCCCAGAATTGATGCCAGAGAAAGACATAATAATCCCCAACACAGGTATCAGAGGATGCATTGATAGGGGTTATTAATGCGTCCTCTAATACCTGTGTTGGGGTTTATTATGGGGTCCTCTGGCATCAATTCTGGGGGTTTAATTCTTGCATCCAGGAAGGGGGGAGGGGCGCAATTTGGCATCTTAGCCTTGGCAATGATTTACCTCGTCCCGCCACTGCATATTCATACAGTCCAACTCCAACAAGGACAAGGCGCAACTTTATTAAAGCAGAAAATTATTTTTATTCCAACAGTTTTTTTTCTACATGACATGCTGGGGGTCAGCATTGGTGTCAGTGGACGCATTAATAACCCCCAGAATTGGTGTCAATGCATGCAATAATAACCCCCAGCATTGTTGTCAGTGAATGTAATAATAACCCCCAGCATTGTTGTCAGTGAATGTAATAATAACCCCCCTAGCATTGTTGTCAGTGGATGTAATAATAACCCCCCCCCTGCATTGTTGTTGTCAGTGGATGTAATAATAACCCCAAGCATTGGTGTCAGTGGATGCATTAATAACCCCAAGCATTGGTGTCAGTGGATGCCATAATAACCCCCAGCATTGGTGTCAGTGGATGCCATAATAACCCCCAGCATTGGTGTCAGTGGATGTAATAATAACCCCCAGCATTGGTGTCAGTGGATGTAATAATAACCCCCCGCATTGTTGTTGTCAGTGGATGTAATAATAACCCCCAGCATTGGTGTCAGTGGATGTAATAATAACCCCCAGCAATGGTGTCAGTGGATGTAATAATAACCCCCAGCATTGGTGTCAGTGGATGTAATAATAACCCCCAGCATTGGTGTCAGTGGATGTAATAATAACCCCCAGCATTGATGTCAGGGGATGTAATAATAATTCCCAGCATTGATGTCAGTGGACGCATTAATAACCCTCCAGTACAGGTGTCAGTATTCTTAACTCCTTCTCCACATTGGTGGTCAGTGGCAATAAATTGAACCCCTCCCACGACCACCAATGTGGGGGGACTTTCACTTACATTAACCACAAATGCAGAAGAGGGTTATCATCTACAGTACATAATATCAAGATTCAGAGAATCTGGAGAAATCTCTATGGACAAGGTCGAAACACAATATTAGATGCCCATGTTCTTCGGGCCCTTAGATGGCACTGCATTAAAAAGAGGCAAACAAAACAAGCTGTGATGTCAAACAAAAACAAAGAAAAATTCCCAGCTCAACTTGCCAACCAGCGTGCAACAAACAACTATCCTGTCTAACAGATCACCTTAAAAAAACAGGGGTTTAGTTTGCACACATTTGACAGGACAATTTAGTTTGTTGCAGGCTGGCTGGTAAGTTGAGCTAGGATTTTTTTTTTTTTTTATTTGACATGTTCCAAGTATGGGTTTTCGTTTTTTTTTTGGTTTAATACTTACCTCGGTGGATGGAGCATCAGACCGATGCTGCAGCTGTCCCCCGGCGTCTCTGCACTGAGAACCGAGCCACCGAACTCCGCCGATGGTTCAGTTCTCACTCCTCCCCGAGCGGAGAAATGCTGCCTGTCAGTCAGCATCTCTCCTGCTCTGATCCTCCACGCTCATTGGAGCGCTGAGCTGTGGAGAGGCGGGGAGTGGCTGTCTCAGTGGCTCGCTGAGACTGCCATCAATCAGGGCAGCTGGCAGAGCCAGACTTGGGAAGTCGGGATGACGCGCTGCCCCGACTGATGGCAGTGATGTCAGCGGAGAGCGGACTTCAGACCGCTCTCCGCTGAAAACGGGTCACAGGAGTGCAAAACGAATTGCACGCCTGTGACCCAGAGGAGAAGCCCAGCCTAAAAAGCTCAGACTGGACTTCTCCTTTTTAAGACCAGTTATGGGTTGGAGCAGTTGCCATTTCTTTGTACTGTTGGTTATTTGGTGGTGGTGGTGGGCGCACTGGACACCTTTGCTGCCATTGTGCTATTTGCTGGGTGCCCAGTGCACCTATGTGCCTTTAAGGAGGGGTGAGCTCCCTCCAGGCAAACCTGCCCTCTGCCCGTCCAATATTTAATTACTGGTGAATAGGAAACAATCTTTCTTTATCATACACCACGGGACACAGAGCCAGTCATTACATAATGGGTTAAGGGTCACTAGCGGTGATTGGACACTGGCCCAACCAATTGAAAACAGTTCCCCTCCATATAACCCCTCCCATCGGGGAAGTACCTCAGTTTTTCCGCCAGTGTCTAAAGGTGTTGGACGCGTTAGGAGGTGCTAAAAGAAAGCTCTACCAAAGAGACCCTCTTGGGGTAAAAGAGCTATGCTTTCGGACCCATCCAAGACGCCTAAAGTAAGCCAAAACTGGAAGGGATCCGGGCCTCACACATGAGGCGTCGCCTGTAATGTCTCTCTTCAGGGGACTGGGCTCTAATATCCAGCACTTTCGCTACTTCGCTAAAAGTCCTGGTAAGAGTCTTTTACAACGCCCAGGGGATAGGTATCCTTTAAATAGGAACCAATATCACTGAAGGTTGGCACACACAGCCCGCCGTGATGGGTGAAAATTGGTACTGTCTGATTTCAGCAGAAAAACCTGCGGCGGGGACAAGGTAAGTGGTTAAGAGTCCTAAACAATGTTTAAGGACCTTTTCCTATATATTGGGTGAGTGTCTTCTCAAAAACCACCACTGGGGGGAGTAAAGAATTGAGTTTAACTCACCATGCTCTAATGCCGCGTACACACGATCATTTTTCCCGTCGGGAAAAATGACATTTTTTTTTTTCGCCGAGAAAATCGATCGTCTGTGGGCTTTATGCCGTTTTTCTCGTTGAGAAAAACGGCAGGAAAAACGACGAGAAAAATTAGAACATGTTCTAAATTTTCTCATCGTTTTTTCCATCATTTTTTTCCGCGCCAGTTTTCCCATAGGGAGACACTGCCGCGGAGCCCACAGACGGTCGTTTTTCTCGTCAAAGAAAAAATGACGGGAAAAACGGTCGTGTGTGGGGGAACATGCCGTTCCCTCGTTTTTCATTTTTTTTCATGTCGTGATTCACGGCGGTGTTTTCACCGCCGTGAATCACGATCGTGTGTACGCGGCATATGAGTGTCAGTTTCCTTCTGGACAAGACACGTTTTTTTCCTCTGCTGCAGAGCTGCTTCAGCGCCTCCCTCCTCCTCCTCACAATTTGTTCAAAGGTATGGCAAATGCTCAGGACACAGTAAGATGTTACACACAGAATGTGTGGCCATAAGGAGGGAGCTTCCCTCACACCTGAGATCGCCGCCATGGCCCCAGACGCGCACGGGGGGCACGCTTTACCGGCGGGGGGGTGCGCGGGCACGAAAATGGCGCCAAATACAAACGCCATAAAGTACTAACTGAGGCCAGCGAGCTCTATCCTTGAATGGACACAGCAGCATTACAGGGGGCACGTAAGACTCCATGTGGTTGGGCTATTGCTACCAAGAGAGACACTCACTTGTGCATTGAAACTGTGTGTTTGAAGTTGCATACTTTGTTGTAGATTGCTAAACTGAGCACAGTAGTATATGCTTTGGGGTACCTCGGTTTTGCTTAAAGCAGTATGACCAGGACAAAAATTTAAAAAAGCACCGCCGCTTGAGACAGAAGGCTCTAGCAATGCTGGCTCAATACCTTCCTCACCGGTTTTAGCTAACGCACCTGCACAGGATGAGCTATTGCCGCTATCAGGTATAGCGGCTTCCCTGGTGAGGCCTGGACCTGCATATGTCACTGAAGACACTTTGGCAGTAGCCCTAGGCAACTTAGAAGGGAGAATCGCTACGTTAATCGCTAAGTCCTCAAAAAAGGACAAAAAGCGAGACAGATCTCCTTCTGATGTGGACCTCCTTTCAGAAAAATCTGAGGATGAGGATGATGCTTCACCTGCAGAGGATGAGGAGTCGGATGGATCAGGGATATCAGAGGAGCCCTTTCTCTGCGTCCCAGATTCTGAAGTCGCAGGTGCAATGTTTTGCTGGAACAGTGCGTTCCACATTTGTTACCCTCTTCGGAGTTAACTGAATCACCTGTCTCCTCCCTGGGTTCATTAAAATCCCAGCAGTGTGCATGCTCTTTCCCGGTTCACCCGTTACTAGAAGGGCTAATGTACGCAGACTGGCAACACCCAGATAAGCGTTTTTCACCTCCTAAAAAGTTTGACATTCTTTATTCTATGGAGGAGAAGTTTTCCAAGAAGTGGAGCCTGCCTTCTGTTGACGCAGCTATTTCTTGTATAAATAAAAACCTGACATGTCCGGTGGATAATGTACAGATGTTTAAAGAAATTGGAATCTTTACTAAAATCCTCATTTCTTTTGGCCGGTTCAGTTACCCAACCTGCTGTAGCAGCAGTGGGGATGTGTCAGGTCATCAAACAACAGGTCAAACAGGGGCTGAAGGATCTGCCTCCAAAACAAGCAAATTTGGGGAAAATTTGCCTAAAGCCTTAAGCCTCGTACACACGACCGATTTTCTCAGCAAAAAAACGACAAGAAACCTGCTCGGAGAGCTTTCTTGCCGAGAAAACCGTTCATGTGTATGGTTTCTCGTCGAGAAAACTGCCGGGAATCTCAACGAGAAAAATAGAGAACTTGCTCTCTATTTTCTCGTCAGGATTCTCGTTTTTCTCATCGAGATTCTCGTTGGCCTGTTTCCCGACGAGAAACCGGTCGTGTATATGCTTTTCCGAGTCTTAAAATATCGCGCATGCTCAGAATCAAGTATAAGATGGGAATTCTGGTAAAACTAGCGTTCGTAATGGAGATAGCACATTCGTCACGCTAAAACGAACTGAAAGCACGAAGACTGAAAAGCGCAAATTGTCTCTCCCCAAACTTTTACTAACACGCGGTAACACGAGATCAGCAAAAGCAGCCCAAGGGGTGGCGCCATTGAAATCGAACTTCCCCTTTATACTGCCGTCGTACGTGCTGTACGTGACCACGCTTTCCAACGACAAGATTTGGAATTGACAGTGTGTATGCAAGGAAAGCTTGACAAGAAGCTCGTCGAGAAAAACGACTGTTTTTTTTACGACGAGATTCTCGGTTGTGTGTACGAGGCCTTATGCTTTACAGTGGATGCCATTAGAGATTCTGTTCTGCAGGCATCGCACCTTACACTCCAGCTGGTGCATATGCACAGTTCTTTGGTTAAAGCATTGGTCAGCAGAAGCTCCATGCAAAAACTTTTGCCCAGTTTCCCCTTTCACGGCGAACGCCTTTTTGGGGAGGATCTGGAAAAATATATCCAAAAGATATTGAGCGGTAAAACCACTCTTTTACCTGAGAAAAAGAAAAACAAGTGGCCTTGTTTTAAACGTTCTCTTTACCTAGTCCAAGGAAGACCTGCCTCCAGCCAGTGGCGACGGCATTTTCAGCCAGCCACAAAAGCCAAAGGAAATCAGGCTCAGAAAAACAAGAAGCCGTGGGGTTCAAGAGCTAACAAGTAAGACCCCAAAGCCTCTCAGTGAAGGGGCGCCCCCGCTCGGCCGAGTGGGGGGACGGCTTTGTCAGTTTTCAGCGACTTGGCGGACAGAAATCCAGGACAAGTGGGTAGTATCCACAGTATCCTCAGGGTACAAACTGGAATTTCGAGAGATCCCATCTTCTCAGTTTCGAAGTTCAAGACTCTCCAAAGATCCACAAAAAGAGGATCCTTCTTCAAAGGTTTGGATCACTTGCTGTCGCAAGGGGTGATTACAGAAGTACCCCTAAAAGAGCAAGGTTCAGGTTTTTATTCAAACCTCTTTGTGATTCCAAAACCAAATGGAGACGTCAGACCCATCCTGGATCTAAGATCTCTAAATCGGTTTCTGAACATTCGCCATTTCCGAATGGAAACGATTCGATCCGTGGTCGCCACCCTACAAGGCGGAGAATTCATGGCGTCCAAAGATATCAGGGACGCATATTTACATGTACCTATCCATTCCGCTCACCAAAGATTCCTAAGGTTTGCGGTAGAACATCGCCACTTTCAATTTGTGGCCCTGCCCTTTGGTGTGGCTACCGCGCCCAGAGTATTTACAAAGGTGCTAGCCCCTCTGTTGGCAAATCTGAGGACACAAGGAATAGCGGTAACAGCCTATCTAGACGATCTACTTGTGATAGATCAGTCAGTGGCAGGATTAGATCACGCTGTGCTCACTACAGTAAAATACCTGGAGCATTTAGGATGGATTGTAAACCTACAAAAATCCTCTCTACAAGACCGAAAACTTACGGAAAGGAAGATCCTTTCTCCCAGTCACCTGGAAAGGCGGTGTCTACGGATGCCAGCCTATCAGGCTGGGGAACAGTGTTCGAAGAAGATTCAGCCCAGGGAACCTGGGCCAAGACGCAAGAGAGCCTGCCCATCAACGTACTGGAGATCAGGGCAGTATATCTAGCCCTCAAAACCTGGACATACAGGTTACAGGGCCACCCGGTTCGGATTCAATCCGACAATGCTACTGCAGTAGCTTACATCAATCACCAAGGAGGCACCTACAGTCGGGGTGCTCAGAAGGAGGTGAATCGGATTTTGGCATGGGCAGAAGATCATGTTCCTTGTCTCTCTACAATCTTCATTCCTGGGGTAGAAAACTGGCAAGCGGACGAAGTCACCAGCAGCTATCACCAGGAGAGTGGTCTCTCCACCCCGATGTCTTTCAGGCCATATGCCAGAGATGGGGGACGAGAGATCCTCTGGCCTACGGAACGGATGCTCTAATAATTCCCCGGAATCCGTTCTCACTGATCTATGCATTCCCGCCAATCCCTCTCTTACAAAGACTACTTCGCAGGATCAAGAAGGAGGGAATACCAGTAATCCTAGTGGCCCCAGATTGGCCCAGGAGGCCTTGGTATGCCGAGATTGTAAAGATGGCGGTAGGAAGGCCCTGGAAGCTTCTGCTTCGACACGACCTGCTGTCACAGGGTCCAGTGTTCCATCCTTCCTTATAAAAGCTAAATTTGACGGCCTGGCTCCTGAGACCCACATTTTGCTAAAAAGCCAGCCTTCAGACTCATCTTCTATAGAGTCTGGAAAGCATATGTTTCCTGGTGTGAATCCTCAGAAATATGAAATAAGCAGGATTCTTGCCTTTTGCCAGTTAGGAGTAGATATGAAATTAGCCCTTAGCACCATCAAGGGGCAAATATCGGCTCTATCAGTCTTCTTTCAGAGACCATTGGCATCTCACTCCCTAGTTCGGACATTCATTAAGGGGGTACTGAGGATAAATCCTCCAGTTAGGTCTCCCTTGTGTCCATGGGATTTGAATTTGGTATTGTCAGTGTTGCAAAAGCAACCTTTTGAACCTATTCGCCATATTCCTTTAATTATATTAAGTAGGAAGTTGGCCTTTCTGATTGCTATAGCTTCTGCTAGGAGAGTATCAGAGCTAGCAGCTCTTTCTTGTAAAGAGCCTTATCTAATTTGTCACAAGGACAAAATCGTACTACGACCCCATCCGGCTTTTCTACCTAAGGTGGTGTCGGCTTTTCACTTGAATCAAGACATTGTTCTGCCTTCCTTTTTTCCAAACCCGCGGACGGCGGGGGAAAAATTATTACACTCTCTAGATCTAGTGAGAGCGGTAAGGGTGTATCTGCAAGCAACCGCTCAGATACGTAAAACAGATGTTTTGTTTATTTTGCCAGATGGTCCCAAGAAGGGCCAAGCGGCCTCAAAATCCACCATTTCCAGGTGAATTAGACAAGTAATTGTTCAAGCTTATGGTTTAAAGAACAGGACTCCTCCTTTTCCTGTTAAGGCGCACTCTACCAGGGCGATAAGTGCTTCATGGGCAGTGCACCACCAGGCTTCGATGGCTCAGATCTGTAAAGCTGCAACTTGGTCTTCAGTCCATACATTTTCCAAATTCTATCAAATAGATGTGAAAGGACATGAGGATTCCGCCTTTGGGCGAAGTGTGCTGCAGGCAGCAGTATAGGGCTTCTGGTCCGCAAGCGGCCTGTTTTGATCTGTGTCTCCCCCCCTTCATATGAGCATTGCTCTGGGACGTCCCATTATGTAATGACTAGCTCTGTGTCCCGTGGTGTACGATAAAGAAAATAGGATTTTTATAACAGCTTACCTGTAAAATCCTTTTTTTGGAGTACACCACGGGACACAGAGGTCCCCCCCCCTTCTTATGGGAACCTTACTGCTTTGCTACAAAACTGAGGTACTTCCCTGATGGGAGGGGTTATATGGAGGGGAACTGTCTTCTATTGGTTGTGCCAGTGTCCAATCACCGCTGGTGACCCTTAACCCATTATCTAATGACTGGCTCTGTGTCCCGTGGTGTACGATAAAGAAAACAGGATTTTGCAGGTAAGCTGTTATAAAAATCCTGTTTTTCATCTTGGATCCTGTGCTCACTACAGGCAGGGGTGTCACCATGTGATCCATTGGGCAGTAGAAAGTCTCCGGGCCAGTTCACACTATATGTAGTCCAGTGCGTTTTTTTTTCTGCATCAAAAATGCATGGAAAGTAGGTTATATGGTTTTCAATGGCATAGTTCACACCAGTGTGGTCAGTAACAGTGCGTTCCAGTTCCAGAAAAAAAAAGTAGAAGAAGCTGCATTTTTCCTGTATTGGAACGCTATAAAAAAGCACCTAAACGCACTGGAAAACACATGTTCTTATTTAAGGTTAAGAAAAAAAGGGGGGGGGGGGGAAATGCACTGGAATGCATAAAAAAATGAGTCAAAAAACTTGCATGTAGAAAAGCAACTGGAACGCATCCGGACTGCGTTTCTTTGGTGTGAACTCGCACTCCCTCTAGACTACACTTTTACAATTGTTCTATCCAGATTTGCAGTGGATGATAGCAGGACCCAGAAGGATCTTCAGTATACAAGTACATAGTTATAGTAGGTGAGGTTGAAAAAAGACACAAGTCCATCAGGTCCAACCTATGTGTGTGATTATATGTCAGTATTACATTGTATATCCTTGTATGTTGTGGTCAGTCAGGTGCTTATCTAATAGTTTCTTGAAACCATTGATGCTCCCCACTGAGACCACCACCTGTGGAAGGGAATTCCACATCCTTGCCGCTCTTACAGTAAAGAACCCTCTAAGCAGTTTAAGGTTAAATCTCTTTTCTTCTAATTTTAATTAATGGCCGCGTGTCTTATTAAATTCCCTTACGCGGAAAAGTTTTATCCCTATTGTGGGGTCACCAGTATGGTATTTGTAAATTGAAATCATATCCCCTCTCAAGCGTCTCTTCTCCATAGAGAATAAGTTCAGTGCTCGCAACCTTTCCTCATAACTAATATCCTCCAGACCCTTTTATTAGCTTAGTTGCCCTTCTTTGTACTCACTCCATTTCTAGTACATCCTTCCTGAGGACTGGTGCCCAGAACTGGACGGCATACTCCAGGTGCGGCCGGACCAGAGTCTTGGAGAGCGGGAGAATTATCGCTTTATCTCTGGAGTTAATTCCCTTTTTATTCATGCCATTGCTGAGCCTATCTACTAGGACCCCCAGTTCCTTTTCCATCCTTGATTCCCCCAGAGGTCCCCATTGTAGCTAACTCCTATAGACAGGAGAGCCATAAAGGAAAACGGTTCAGTAATACAACAAACATTTAAGTCTCCGGGGAAGTTGAAAATTCTCCCTTGCAGCGGGGCTGTGCCTACACTGTAAGGGTTAAGGCCTAGGGAACATGGAATAGTAGTTTTACTTAACGGTTCCTCCATGCTGCTAGACCGGTCCCTGCAGCGCCTTCTCCTCCACACTCCAGCAGTCTGGCGATCTAATGTCTTTAAGACCGATACAGGGTTCATATCCTTGCTTTGGACATTAAGACGCCATGGGACAGTCCATTAGGAGTGCGCCGTTGGCTGGAGGAGCAGAGGATTGGGTAGGTAAAAGTGCTTTTACTTTCCAGTAAACTAAATGAGCAGTTAACTGTAGCAATGTGAGCACAGGGTGGGTAAATATACATTTTTGACAATAAAATTTGGCTAGACGCCTACCGGTTAAAATTGGCGTTGTGGGTGGCCCTGTTTGATACTTTTCTGCCCGACAGCCTTCAATGAAAAATTGAAGGCACCGAGTGTAAAATTGTTGGCCTCACAGTGGCTGCCTCCAATCGGAAGCAGCCTCTGTTTGGCCATTCTGATAGGCGTTGGAGCTGGCCGTCAGAATACAGTAGCCGCAGCAGGAGATTCGTCCTTCCGCAGGGTTTAGCACGGATGGAGGAATCTGTACTATTTTTTTTCCCACTTCTTTACAAGTTAAAATCAGTTTTTGTTTTGCAAGAAAATTATTATTAACCCCCAAACATATCTTTTTTTTTTTTTTTTCAGAGACCCTAGAGAATAAAATGGCAGTCGTTGCAAAACTTAGTCACACCGTATTTGCGCAGCGGTCTTACAAGCGCAATGTTTTTGGAAAAAATACACTTTTTTTTACTTAAAATAATCAGGAAGTTGCATGAAACCTAGTTATGACTTGTCCTCTTTAGGTTGGGAAATGCCAATGGTGAAAAGGTATATTAGACTTTTTTTTTAGGCTCCTTCTTCTATTTTCATCTGAGGATCCAGCCAGTAAGTCTGTTTGTTTTTACAAAGAACAAGCTCCCCAGCAGAATGCATCTGTTACAGGGATGAGACAAACCATTTAACACCGGCAGGGGTGCTTACAATGATCATATTATTTATATATGTAAAACCTTTATTCTAAAAGCCCAAAAAAATGTAACTGCTTACAAAGCTGAGTTTGGCTTTAGTTTGTTAGTAAATTTAAATCTGCTAGTACATCTAATGCCTTGTACACACAATAGGAATTTCCTATGGGCTAAAATTGATGGAATTTTCTGTCAGAATTCTGTTCAAGCTGTCTTCCATCAGTCTTGCATACACACTGTCAGACTAAATTCCGACCGTCCAAAGCTCAGTGACGTAAAACACTACGATGAGCCGAGAAAAATGAAGTTCAATGCTTCTGAGCATGCGTCGACTTGATTCTGAGCATGCGTGGGTTTTTTCTCCGACGGAGTTCCACACAGACGATCGGAATTTCCCATAGAATTTTTTTCTATCAGAAAAATTTAAAACATGTTGTATTTCCAAACTCCGATGGAAAAAAATCCTATGGGGCCCACACACAATAGGAATTTCTGATGAAAAAATTCCATCAGACTTTTTTCATCAGAAATTCCTATCGTGTGTACAAGACATTACACTCCCTTCCCTCCAGACTGACAATGCTGCTGTCCAAAGGTGCCCCCTGTGCTCCTTCATCCAGAGTGGGGACACTTTAATTCAGGAGGTGTGCTACTGGCCAGGTAACCAGATGAAAACAGAGGGGAAAAAGGCCTAAAAAAAAAAGAAAACGAATGCAGCCACCACAATAATGATTGACCAGCTGCAATATATTACATTTTTGATTTGAGTGATACCACTTTAAAGTAATTCTGTCTCTCGCATGATTGTAATACTTTCTGGATAACATTAGCACTTTACTGTAATATTTTTCCTAAGTTGCTGTTTACTATGGATGGAAGATCATGCTGGATCTCTCATTTCAGGCATCAGATGTTCTGCTCCAGTGGATCCCTGTGGATGAAGATGGAGACACCACACAAATTCACTTCTCTAAAAAAGTAAAGTTGTACTTTTCTTATACTGACCTCATTCCTAATAATTCACAGTGTTTCGGGGGAATTGCCTCCCCCTTCCTCAGGGCTGTATTTCTTCAGGAGTGGTTAGACTCTGACAGGGTTAAATATTTTCAGTTTGGCGGCTCTGTAGTGTGCTGGCGTTGTCACTGCAGAACCGCTGATCAAATATATTTAACCCTCTCAGTCTTACCACCTTCCAAGAAATACAGCCCTGAAGAAGGGGGAGGCAATTCCCCCGAAACGCGTTGGCTCTTGTATTTTTAATTAAACAACTATAAAATTCATCAAGTGAGACTTTCTTCGGACATCAGTTGCTCCTCTCCAATTAAAAGGCCCAATGGAGTCTATCACCTACCACCTACAACTGGAATACAAATCATTGGAAGCAATTTCCTCTATACCCTCCACACAGTAATCTGCCGCTAGTCAGCCTCCAGCGGCACCTGTCCAGCTCTGTCTTCCAAATTTTAGGCAAACCTTTACTGTGCAGATTAGCGTTGTATTGGGAGCTGCGCAATACGTGTTTTGGCACATAACGCTGCTTTTCTTTTTTGTTAAAGTTTTGTTAACGTTTTGAAACGTCACATTATGACACTTCATTCATGTGACTGCACAGCACAGCAGCAGATAATCTGCATTGTTCTGCACGGCAGTTCACTGCACAACACACTGGCATTGTGGTGCAAACAGGGCACATTGAAAACAATTGTTGTCTATGTGCCCTAGTGGTGATCTGCGTTTTATCCAGTGTAGAAAAATGCAGGTCACTGCAGATGGTGTTAACCACTTCAGCCCTGGAAGGATTTACCCCCTTAAAGCAGTTGTATACCCGCTGAAATTTTTTTTTTTTTTTTTTTAGCTACCTGTAAGGCAAAAGACATAATGAGCTAGTATGCACGGCATACTAGCTCATTATGAAATACTTACCTTAGAACGAGGCGTCGGTAACTCACCTGGTCCACGCCGAGGGAGATGACGTGTTGCCTCGCTGTGTCTTCCGGGTATCGCGGCTCCAGCGCTGTGAGTGGCTAGAGCCGCAATGTCGTCACTTCCGTGCATGCGCGCGGGAGACTTCTTTCCGGTAAGGTCCGGCATCTGCCGGGCCTTCAGCCGAGAATCCCCTGTACGCATGCACCGCTGCAGTCAGCGGCGCATTGCAAGGGGAATATCTCCTAAACCATACAGGTTTAGGAGATATTCTTTTTACCTACAGGTAAGCCTTATTATAGTAAGAAAATTATTTAAAAGTAAAAAATTTGACTACACAACCACTTTAATGACTAGGCCATTTTTTTGGCGATACGGCACTGCGTCGCTTTAACTGACAATTGTGGGGTCGTGCAACGATGTACCCAAACAAGATTGATGTCCTTTTTTTCACACAAATAGAGCTTTTTTTTTGGTGGTATTTGATCACCTCTGCGGTTTTTATTTTTTGCGCTATAAACAAAAAAAGAGAGACAATTTTGAAAAAAAAACAATATTTTTTTTCATTTCTGCTATAATACATATCCAAAAAAAAAAAACAGAAAAAAAAAAAATTTACTTGTCCGTTTAGGCCAATATGTATCCTACATATTTTTGGTAAAGAAAATCCCAATAAGCGTATATTGATTGGTTTGCGCAAAAGTTATCGTGTCTACAAAATAGGAGATAGATTTATGGACTTTTAAGGTAGTAGGTGTGGCGCTGTTCTTATGAGTGAAATGATCCTTTACCAGGAATCCGAGTGCTCCAATACCACACTCTAACCAGTGACTTTATACCCAAATATTGCCTGGTGTATAAATAAATGAATAAAACTTCCTTGGTACAAAATTATATAAAATATGTAAAGTGACTGGTGCTTTAAAACCGGCTTGTGATCTAGCAATTAATAATTAACTTTTTAGATTCATATAACATATAGTGACATTTGTGAAATTTTGACAAGTGACAAGTGCTTGTGAAAAAAACACAAATACGTTAGAAGCTCCGCAGACGATTCACGTTCCACGGCTTCAGACCGGAAGTGACGCAAAGACGCTACAAGCTCTGCGGACGATACGCGTTCCACATCTTCAGACAGAAAGTGACGCAAAAACGTTAGAAGCTCTGCGGACGATTTGCGTTCCACAGCTTCAGACTGAAAGTGACGCAAAGACGTTAGAAGCTCCGCAGACGATTCGCGTTCCACAGCTTCAGACCGGAAGTGACGCAAAGACGCTAGAAGCTCCGCGGACGATTCGCGTTCCACGGCTTCAGACCGGAAGTGACACAAAGACGCTAGAAGCTCCGCGGACGATTCGCGTTCCACGGCTTCAGACCGGAAGTGACACAAAGACGCTAGAAGCTCTGCGGACGATACGCGTTCCACATCTTCAGACTGAAAGTGATGCAAAGACGTTAGAAGCTCCGCAGACGATTTGCGTTCCACAGCTTCAGACCGGAAGTGACGCAAAAACGTTAGAAGCTCCGCGGACGATTCACGCTCCACAGCTTCAGACTGAAAGTGACGCAAAGACGTTGGAAGCGCCACGGAGCTTCTAGCGTCTTTGCGTCACTTCCAGTCTGAAGCCGTGAAACACGAATTGTCCCGGACTTCCTGATTTGAAATGTTTTAAGCATACAGGAGAGGACGTGAGTATGTTTACAACCGTGTACATTCAATAAAACTTTTGAAAACGATATCATGCTATGGGAGCATCTTTTCTCTGCATGTGGATGAGACGGAGGGGGATGAATTTTTAAAGGAACAAAAAAAGGAGAGGTATCCAAAGGCGTGGATCTGGGATCTGCTGCACCGTGGCATACACTGTGAATGTGGAATAGCCCTTTTAGGGGTGAATATTTCTGGTAAGGGCAACACCTATAGAGGAGCACCATAAGAAGCACCAGCACAAAGGCATACACGATTGAAGAGCACCTGTCACTTTTTTCCAAAAGACTTTGGGGTTGATTTACGAAAGGCAAATCCACTCTGCACTACAAGTGCACTTGTAAGTGCAGTTGCTGTAGATCTGAGGGGAAGATCTGAAATGAGGAGAAGCTCTGCTGATTTTATTATCCAATCATGTGCAAGCTAAAATGCTGTTTTTTATTTTCCTTGCATGTCCCCCTCTTGCAGTGCACTTGTAGTGCAAAGTAGCATTGCCTTTAGTAAATAACCCCCTTTGTGTTTATGCATTTAAAAGGATTGTGCATATCAATTTTTTCACGAGCACTGGACACTTTATTTAAAATTGCACAAATGTCACCATGGGGGTTATTTGCGAAAGGCAAATCCACTTTGCACTACAAGTGCACTTTCCAGTGCAGTCGCTGTAGATCTGAGGGGGACATGCAAGGAAAGAAAATAAAAAAACAGCATTTTTGCTTGCACATGATTGTATGATAAAATCAGCAGAGCTTCCCCTAATTTCAGAGCTTCCCCTCAGATCTACAGCGACTTCACTTGCAGTGCACTTGTAGTGCAGAGTGGATTTCCCTTTAGTAAATCAACCCTTATATGTTATATGAATCTAAAAAAGTTTATTATTATTTGCTAGATCACTAGCCGGTTTTAAAGCACCAGTATATACTCGAGTATAAGCCGAGTTTTTCAGCACATTTTTTTTGTGCTGAAAAAGCCCCCCTCGGCTTATACTCAAGTCTCCCTGCCTCACTGTACTTATCTGCAGCCTTATGTTCTCCCAGCGCTGTGACATGCAGTCTAGTCGGCAGCCGTCCAGTGTAACAAAGCACCGCCCTCTCCTCATCCTCGTCCGTGAATCAGTGTTCCATCACGGCCGCCGACTAGACTGCATGGCGCCGGGAGATCAGGTACATGAGGCAGGGAGATGGGCACAGTGAGGCTGAGGCATGCAGCTGGGCACAGTGAGGCTGAGGCATGCAGCTGGGCACAGTGAAGCTGCAAATGGACACAGTGAGGCTGCAGATGGGCATTGTTGACCCTCTTTTCCACTTACAGTAGCTGCTGCATTTCTCACCCTAGGCTTATACTCAAGTCAATAAGTTTTCCCAGTTTTTTGTGGTAAAATTGGGTGCCTCGGCTTATACTCGAGTATATACGGTACTTTTGTACCAAGGAAGGTTTATTTATTTATTTATTCATGCACCAGACAATATTTCGGTATAAAGTCACTGGTTAGAGTGTGGTATTGGAGCACTCGGATTCCTGGTAAAGGATCGTTTCACTCAAAGGAAAGGGCCACACCATAACTCATTATTCACCATATACTCCACTCAGGTGGTTGTATTAGTAGGGGCAGCAGTTCCATTTATTAACCTACAGCCATTTGTGCCGGACCACCCACCACTTCTTTTTCATAGGTTGACAACACTGCTGCCACTTGCACATGGTAGGTTGGTAGGTTGACACCATTGCAAGGAAATTACTTACTTTTGTTAGCCTGCAACAGGAAGTGCTGCTAATGGTAAGATTTTCAGAGATTTTTTTAAAATTTGCAGTAAATAAAATATAATTGCAAATGTGGCATCTCTAATGCCGTGCACACGCGATCGGTTTTCCCGTCTGAAAAAGTCAGATGAGAGCTTTTGGTCGGGAATCCCGACCGTGTGTATGCTTCATCTGACTTTTTCCAATGGAAAAACGGCCGCCAAAAGATAGAGAGCAGGTTCTCTGTTTTCCCGTCGGAATTTCCCATCGTGTGTACAAATTTCGACGCATGCTCGGAAGCATAGAACTTAATTTCTCGGCTCCGCGTTATTGGCACCGAACTTTTGTGTGACCGTGTGTATGCAAGGCAGGCTTGAGCGGAATTCCGTCGGAAAAACCATCCAATTTTTTTCCGACAGGAATTCCGCTTGTGTGTACAGGGCATTAAGAATAAATGTGACCTATTTGATAGAAAAACCTAAGCTAATCTAAAAAAATATATAATATGCCCATGGTCAGCATTGGATTACTCACAGATGTAAGATACCTGTTACCACTACATAATTTCCAGAATGGCCGCAGTAATAAAATGCAGGCCTGTGGTGGAGCCAGTGCATATCACTTCTATACTTGCCTCCATTGTCAAGGCCTGGCCTGTAGAAGTTTGGAGGGGACAGACCAGCCCCTGCCCACTGCAAGGGAGTATAAGGCCAGTCATGCATGGATTGAATTTCGGCCGGTTCAGCAGGGACTGGGTGAAATTCGATCCATCTATGGGCAGGCTGATTGTACTCAAGTCAAACCAGCGATCGACTTGGGTACCACCAGTCTGTCAGATTTTTTCCACCTGATGTGACTATAGTTGCTAGCAGCAATCATGTTCTACCGGCCGGGAATGCTCCCCGTGCCCCCATGCTGGAAGAACACAATATCTCTGCGGGAGGTCATCTATGGCCTGCTTAACAATGTGCGTAAGGCAGATCCTGGACCTACAGGGCTCTACAGGGGGGACACATTTAAAAGTATGTACAGCTGACTCTGCTAAGTGCTTACCTTTTTAGTACTCAGATTTTTTCTGAAATTGCACAGGGTTATATCATATGTCTTATGTTTGTTTTCCATTTACACCTCATTAACAGGAATCTCCAGGCAGTGCAGCATGTCGTGCGGAAGAGGAACTGTATGACCCGGGTTATGAGCCAGACTGGGCCGTCATCAGCACTGTAGGAACTAAAGTGCGTCCCCAAGAACTGTCAGGTATGTGTTGGATGGATCATACATGATAGAGATGTACTGAATCTACAGGGGTGACATTTTAATGGAAATCTACTTTGAGAGGCATGTGGGGGCAGAAACTAAAATACCTCCTTCTGAAAATGCCAGTGGTCTGGTTGATCCAATTATTTTTATATTTTTGCATTTACAGATCTACAAAAACTATGCAGACTAGGAGTGCTGACTGTTGGCTGCATACATTTTCTAGGTCATTGACTCAGTAGGTATTGACAGGGCCACTGATAGGAGCAGTACAACTGGTCCTGTTGTACCGGGACCGGTCCCATCAGCTCCATAGGGGGGCCCGGGCAGCGTTACAGTTTATTACTGCAAAAAAAAAGATCTTACTAAACTTCTACCCTGTTCCTACTTGCTTATGGGGGGGGAGGATTATTACCATTTTCCTGGGCCCCATCAGGTCAACATGCGCCTCATTTTCTGGGCGCATGTACATCATTCCCCGCGGCGTCCCGGCTGGCGAATGATACTATGATTCTCCGCCCAGCTCCCGTCCCGTGTCTTTAGGTGCTGGGATATGAGGCAGCAGGCAGCTGACAGGTAGCAGGAGGACCGCGTGGCTGCACTGGACACAGTGAGTGGAGAATAGAAGATGGAATCCTCGCTGTGTCCCATTATATAATGCACAGCACAGTAGGTTATCATCAGCATTATGATAATCACACAGCCAGCACAGTAAGCAGGTGCTCTATCACAGTGTCACATGTCTTTCTAGAAAACCCAGCATAGTAGAAATATGGAGGCTGCTATTGCTGCACCTTTTCTTAAAATACTAATTCCCTGGTTGTCTTTGGCCTCTGTCATTCTGCTCCTATGACAGTGCTTTCTGATTGCCCAGCAAGGCACACTCACTGTTCTGCACTCATCCACCTCTTACCAGTTAGAGCAATATGGCACAAGGGCTCTACCATAACATAGCAGGACTGTCATGGTCAGTGGTCAGGCTTGGAGGCCAGTAGCTATAGTGGTAGAGAGGCTCCTACCGATCAGCTGGATAAGTGCAGCAGTAGGTCACCCTGGCGGATCACACGGGCTCCAAGAAAGTCGCTCTCCTGCGCTTAGGTGTAATGCTTGAAGGAGGGATGTGTGTCTAGTCCTTATTGACAAAGCCCGGGGTCTTATTGCCCTCTCAGGACCATGGGTATCCAAATATACTGAAAAACAACGAAAAACAAGAGAAGGGCACACTGACCTAGTGCAGTTCCATTATAAACATTTATTAAAAGATAAAAAGTGACACACACACACGTGTTTCCCCGAAAATAAGCCCGGGTCTTATTTTATATTTGGCAACAAAAGACACAGTAGGGCTTATTTTCAGGGTAGGTCTTACCATGTAATGTGCTGTCTTCTCTCCCCCTCTCTCTTCCTGCCTGACAGGAATCCCCAGTGTGAACTGAGTTAAAATGCTTGTAAAATCCTATACTCCACTCTATTACAGTACTATATAATGTACAATGTGCGTTTCTGTAATATAATTGTGCCAAATTCCTTCGTTATAGCGCCGCTCTGCGCTTCTGTGACCCGCCGGAGCTCTCTTCCCCGCAATTATATTATAGAAACACACACATTGTACATTATATACTACTAGTGCATTATAGGATTTTACAAGCATTTTAAACTAGGGCTTATTTTCGGGGTAGGGCTTATATTGCAGCCTTTTTTTTGGAAAACCCCCAATTGAATGGGGGGGGGGGGGGGTTGCATGGGACTATAACGGTGCTTGTATAAATGTTACAAGTAAATACGAAGAAAATATGAAAAAGAGAAAAATATATAAAAAAAATAACAAATTTATTCATGATTTATATAACATTGTTTAAAAAAAGAAGGAGAAGTACAGAAAAATGCACTCTGTTGCAGTCCTACATGTTTCGCCTATTCTAGGCTTCTTCAGGGACGTATGGAGACTTAGATTAAATCTGAGGAATAACGTAGATATACATAAACAATTCATAAGTATATATTTGATGTATAAAGCACAGAAGCAATTAATGGAATTAAAAGACAATATCTGGTGTCAGGGGATGATATAAAGCAATACCTCAAAGAATCCTGGTTGCCTTTGAAACCGTAAAGTATCCCAGTGGTAAATCAGTTGAACTGGGAACAGTTTATGGAAAAATGAGCAGCCCTCCTGGAAAATAACGCAAGGTCTTATTTTCGGGGTAGGTCTTACTTTCAGGGAAACACGGTAATACTCGAAAACGTATGATGTCTACATGCATATCAAAGCAAAATGAAGACAAGTCGGCTCCGGGACCACTGGAAGGCTTCAATAGTGCAAGGAGACCAGATGGCGTCCGTGATGGCTTGGCTGACGCATTTCGAGGGAGAAACGCTTTTTCTCAGAGCCAAAAGAGCAAATGACCCAACATGCATTTATATATGTATAGATACAGTCTTGACCACCCTCTTTGGTAAGCCCCACCCCTCATATAGCATTAGGGATGTGTACATTAGGAGTATGACACGGGCTCATCTGAGGTGCAGGGCCTAAGCACTAACCGATGTTCACCAGGGCTCCTGATGGTGGAGATGGGGTTTGCTGCATGTTAGTACTGGGTCTTGGGCTTCAGGATCGCCCTACCAGGAGGAGAACAAGCCAGGGTCCAGTAGCAAATACGGTGCCTTGAAAAAGTATTCATACCCCTTGAAATTTTCCACATTTTGTCATGTTACAACCGAAAACGTAAATGTATTTTATGTGATAGACCAACACAAAGTGGCACAGAATTGTGAAGTGGAAGGAAAATGATAAATGGTTTTCAAGATTTTTTACAAATATGTGAAAAGTGTGGCGTGCATTTGTAAAGAATTTTGAAAACCATTTATCATTTGTCTTCGACTTCACAATTATGTGCCACTTTGTGTTGGTATATCACATAAAATCCCAATAAAATACATTTACGTTTTTGGTTGTAACATTACAAAAATTGGAAAATTTCAGGGAGTGTGAATACTTTTTCAAGGCGCTGTATGTTACAAAGAGGAAGGTTTGGTAAGGATACGCAGGGCATGGTGTAAAGCTGGACTTCTCCTGTTTTGGGGTTTAAAAGAAAATGACATTTTGAGATATTATTGGAAAATTTTCTTAAAAAGTAAAGTTAACAAGGCTCTGAACCTGGGATCGATCCAGGGGGGTTCAGGATGGCAGATCGGGAGGAGAACATTCTACTCCTCGGAGGAGTGACCCAGAAGTACTCTGAACACTCCTGGGTCACACATATCAAAATCACAGCCGTGGTGACCATGTAAGAAGCAGATTGGGAACTTTGTGGGGTTGATTTACTAAAACTGGAGAGTGCGAAATCTGGTGCAGCTGTGCATAGAAACCAATCGGCTTCCAGGCTTTAGCCTAGGTGCACATTGCTGCAGGTTAGAAATCATGCGTGTTCAGCTGAACTCGCACCATTTCAACCCGGCAGTGCAGTCCGACTTCAGGGGCAATTTGACAGAAATCTGTGCGGGTTCCTGTACAGGAACTACTATTGAGATTCGGTGCGGTGCGGCGCCGCACCGATTCGGGCGGTGCCATTGCCGGAAATAGCCGCTGATTTGGCATGCGATTTGACATGTGAAATAGCATGCCAAATCGTACCAATGTGAACTTAGACTTATTGTCAAAGCTCAAAGGCTACCATGCACAGCTGCACCAGATTCTGTGTTTCAGTAAGAGCCGGTTCACACTACCATGACTTGGGATCTGACTTGTGTCGCCCCAAGTCGCACGACATGACAAATTACATTCAAGTGAATGAGAGCCGTCTTAATGCACACTACTGCAGTCGCTCCGACTTCAGAAAAGGTTCCTGTACTACTTCAAGGCGACTTCTAGGCGACTTGTACCCATTGATTTCAATGGAAGTCACCTCCAAAGTCGGATCCCCTGTCTTAACTGAAGCAACTTTACAGGAAGAGAAAATAGTTTTCTCAGGCAAACCCCTCCCTCCCACAGAGCTGATTATTGTTTGATTGGCCACTGGCAAAGTCGCCTGTCCTGGAGGCAACTTGAAGTTGCCTCGAAGTTGCCTTGTAAAGTCGCGCTGGAAGTCGTGTTGCCTCAGTGTGAACCGGCTCTAAATCTCATCCTGTGTCTCTGATCTCCGCTGTATGGAGGCATCAGAGTGTAAAAATCATTTTGGCATACAAAGCAGTTAAAAAGTTATTATTAATAAACTGCTGCATGGCAAAATCTCCTGGATCTAAAGGGGTTGCCCAATTTTTTTGAAACCTCTGTGTTTTGCTGATGCCTGTGACCCCATTGGGTCGATTCCTCCTCCCCTGTCCTGGTGATAATATCCCACAAAAACACATGAAGTTTTATTTTAATCGTGATTGTCCTGTTTTATCCTACAGCTGCAAAGCCTGGTAGTCGGGAGAAATGGGCCTTTTCGTTGAGTTTATCAGAACTAAAATCCATTCGCAAGAGCAAACCTGGCCTGAGCTGGTCCTACCTCATATTTATTACCAAGGAGGGGGTCTCCATTCAAGCTCTGCATTTTCATCAGGGTGGAACAAAGGCTCTGTTGAAAGCCCTCCGGAAATACGTCATATTGGCAACGTAAGTACCGGAGACTATCATTGATCCTTATTCACATCGTTAATGTATCTTTGAGGCTACTTAGAGAGTAACTACTTATGTTGAAAAAAAACAAAAAAACATTCCCCTCTGGGTGATCTATTTACATTGCAGGGCTTTTAACAAACTTTGTTGTAGATTCCTACTGTTTGTTATTCTGAAGAAATAGCTGTTTGTTTGTCTGTGTCCATGTGCAAAGTGAATGTGAAAGGGAGTGAAATTTACATTAATGATCAGCTGCTGCACTTGCAGGGTTCTAATGAGGAAAAATGGCAGGGTCTGCATCCCTTTACACGTGATTTCCCTTTGGAAATATCTCAACAAAAATTACTGTATATACTCGAGTATAAGCCGAGTTTTTGAGCACATTTTTTTTGTGCTGAAAATGCCCCCCTCGGCTTATACCCGAGTCACCTTTTTGAGCCTGATCTCCCGGAATTTGGGGACGTGGTACCGGCCGGCCGTAGGTCCCCTAGACCCCAAACTTGGCACACATGTAGCCCAACTCTTCCTCTACAAGTGTGCAAAGTTTGTTGTCCGGGGGACCTACGGCCGGGAGCACCGATTTTTCAAATCCGGGCACCCCTTCCATAGACTCCCATGTTAAACGGTAATTTCTCCGGTGACTTTGGGGACCTTGTACCGGCCGGTCATAGGTCCTCTGGACCCAAAACTTGGCACACATGTAGCCGCATTTCTCCTATATAAGTGTGCAAGTTTTTTGTCTGGAGGACCTACGGCCAGAGAGCACCGATTTTTCAAAGCCGGGCACCCCTTCCATAGACTCCCATGTTAAACGTCAGTCTAGTCATGGACACAGTGAGGCATGGGCACAGTGAGGCATGCACATGGACACAGTGAGGCATGCACATGGACACAGTGAGGCATGCACATGGACACAGTAAGGCATGCACATGGACACAGTGAGGCATGGGCACAGTGAGGCACAGTGAGGCATGCAGATGGAAACCCTAGGCTTATACTCAAGTCAATAAGTTTTCCCAGTTTTTGTGGTAAAATTAGGTGCCTCGGCTTATATTCGGGTCGGCTTATACTCGAGTATATACGGTACTTGTTGCAGAGGATGCCCAAAATCTGACTTGCATCTTAGTGCAGTCTTCTGGGAAAATCAGTGAGCCAATCACACAAGCAGGAAATGACATTTCTGGGGGTAGCCATATTGTATTGCATTTCACAGAAAATTTAAGTGCTTCAGATTGAAAAGGAAAGGTAAGTTTATTGAGATTTCATCCTCAGTTACAAACATTCAATACAAATGCAATAAAAAAAGTGGGGGGGGGGGGCTGTCTTCTGTCTTAAAGGGTTTTAGTGTGCGTGTTGCTCAGCGTTTGAGCAATGCATCCACATTCTAGCAGAAGGACCTCCTGTGTTTCCAAATGACTGCTCATGTGTTTCTCAGGGCCTTCCAGAGTTCAGATTTCTTTGATCTTCGGTGTTCTCAGCGTCTGTTCAGCCTATACCCACCACATGTGTCTTCAGTGGTCCCCACTATTTTCTGGGTCCGTCTAGCCTGTATTCAGCTCCCTGCTTCAGTGATCCCATGCACCCCTTCCTAGAACCTGCTGCAGTGAGACCCTGTGCTCTCCACCTTGCCCCTGCTTCCAATGACCTTTGTGTGTCTCACAGTATCACAGCCTGCAATCTTTGACCTTGTGGGTTCCCATGCATGTTCATGTGCTTTCCGTGATCCTGTGTGATTCTGTGCACAGCAGCATGCTTCAACTCTAGTGTGGCCCTGTTCCCTCCAGCTTGTACCCTGTTTCAGTGAGCATGGGCACTCCTGTCAGTGTTCTGCTCTAGTGATCCTGTGCTCCGAGAGACTCATTCCTGCCTATTCAAACTCAATCTCCAGTAACTTGTCTGCTCTGGTGAGTCAGAGGTCTGGTACCTGGGAACCATCAACAGCCAAATCGTTCTCCACCAACCTCTCAACGAGAGACCCTGGATTAGCTTTCCCCTTCTGTCTGGCTGCTCCATTCATAGAGCCCTACTACAGCTTCTATAAATGAAACGGGATCTATGAATGGAGGACCAATAAATAAATGATAGTTCTGCCCCCTCCATTCATAGATTGTGTTCCATTCATAGATTGTGTTCCATTCATAGAAGGTGTAGTATGGCTTATATGGATGAAGCAGTTGGGCAGAAAGGGTGGGCACAGTTGGGATCCTTAAATGAAAGCCTGTTAAATCCCATTAGTTGTATTAACCCCTGCCGCACTGGAAGATAATAGGGGTAGGGGGGTGGTTAAAGGATAAGTTCACCTGTGTTAAAAACAATAATAAATGCACATATTTTTGCAGGTAAAATAATGTGCATCTTTTACTAGGCACCTGCAAAGCATAGCACCCGTGATCAGCAAATCGTGGGTGCCATGCATGACTCTTGCAGACTTGACAGTGTAAGCTGTCTGCTCGTACCTCGTATGGGCAGGCAGTTACACACTGACAGGAAGAAACAATAAACAGCGCTCTGGTAGTTCAATGAGATCTACAAGCTGAAAGCCACAAAGGCTGTTGGTACTTGTAGTTCATCTCTCTGTGCAGGGATTCGCCCACCCGGACGTTTTTTCTTGTTGTGACAGCGAGTTTGGGGAGAAGATCCTCGGCTCACAGTCACTAGAGGTGGCGGGTCAGGGAGAGGCTGCAGCAGTGGGAAAATGTTACACATTATGTATGAATCTATCCATTATCCATATATGGAGTGGCGTGGATAGAGGCGGCGGCGCTCGTGCGCCCTTAATGGATGGGCCGCCCCTGGTCTTGATAAAGAAGACAGACCCTGCCACTAAGCAGTCAATTTTAGAAAGTGGTAGCAAAGCCTACCTCTTCAAATCAGAAGCAAATATTGATTTGCAATAAAGTTCAATTAAAACCTTCTACCATATATAGTTCTGGAGAAAGTTGTTTATTATTTGTGACAAAAATTGTTTCACTTTAAAGCAGTATTAAACCCAAAAGCAAACATTTATAATTTTATTGCAGCTTACCACTGCATTCTTTTCCTTTTTTAGGCTTTCTATCTACCGTATTTTCATTTGGTGATCTAGCCAGTAAGCCTGTTGTTGTTGTTTTTTTACAAGCTTAAAGTGATACTAAACACACAAATTAATTTACATTGTTTGTTCTATTTCTGTATGTGGATGATGGCACTGTAATTATTTTAATTTTAAAAAAAACCATCTTAAGTACCTTTTTCCTAATCCATATACAGCTGTCGCATGACCCAGATCTTTCCCAGCCTGTCTGCAGAGAAATTTAAGTAGGAGGAGTATCAATAGACTGTTAGATAGATTATATACATATTTGTATGACAATTTATATCTATCTCTGGATAGATAGATGGATAGATAGATGGATAGATAGATAGATAGATAGATAGATAGATAGATAGATAGATAGATAGATAGATAGATAGATAGATAGATATACAAATCTTTATTATTTTTGACAATAACATAGTGTGGGCAGATTTCTACCAGGCACAGGCTGTGTCTTAGAAAAAGAGGGAGGTGAAGCCTCTATTAATCTACATGTAATATCCCACCCCCATTGTGTTTTTAACTGGTTAGTGGGCATGGAGGAGGAGAGAGGGAGGGAGTGGGCTGTCATTTACCACTGTGTATACGCTCACATGTGTGGCTCTATAATCACATGGGCTGCTCAGATGTGATGGGGATATTGATAGTTTTTTATGATGTGGGTTTAGTGACACTTAAAGCAGAGCTCCACCCCCCATGAAAAAAATAAAAGTCAGCAGCTACAAATACTGCAGCTGCTGGTTTTAATCTTAGGACACTTACCTGTCCAGGGAGTCCACGATGTCGGCACTCCAGCCGGTTTTCGGATCGGATCTCGGGTGCTGCCACCGCCATTCGTGGTAAGGGAAACCAGCAGTGAAGCCTTTCGTCTTCACTGCCGCTCCCTTACTGCGGAGCGCGCTGCGCTTTCTAACTGGCCCGGCAGCGGAGGAAGGAGGCGGGGGGCCGAACTTCTGTCAAAAACAGATAAGCGGAGCTTCCACTTTTGGGTGGAACTCCGCTTTAAGCTCTTCAGCAGAATATATCAGTTTAGATAGATGAGTCAAACCACTGACAGAGACGATTAAAATGATTAGCTTTTATTTATTCATGCAAAAGCTTTGTCCTTAAAGTGGTTGTAAACCTACATCGCAAAAAAACAAACAAAACAATGCATAGCATACTAGCTCATTATGTAATACTTACCTGAGTTCGAAGCCCCTGCTGCGGTGCCCGACTCGGCACCGGCCGGCGACATCTCTCTCTGTGTTACTTCTGGGTATCGCGGCTCCGGCGCTGTGATTGGCCGGAGCCGCAATGATGTCACTCCCGCATGCGCACGGGAGCCGCCGGTAACAGCACACTCACACTCCTTTTTTTTTTTTTATTTCACTTTATGTGTGTTCTAGAAAAAAAAAGTACACAAATGTAAAATGTTGCACCTCTTTGCATTTTATCCGCAACGCGGCAGAGAATGATGATCTTGCGCACTTTAACCTTCTGAGAAACATCCAAGCTTGTATTTTGCATACGGATACATTGAATGTGTTTTTCAGTTCCGTACAGCTCAGATTGAAAAGCCAGAATTTCAGGTCCATCAATACTGGAACTGACTAGACAGCATAACCATTAATAGACATTCCCGCTTTGAAAGAATTATTGAGTAGCCTCTTTGTTTTCCTATGTATTATGTATGAGGCTCATCTTGTCATAACTGCTAGAGTTTCACTTACTTTCTTGTAATACAGCTGCCGCCGGAATTGACGCGATGCTGACAAGTGCTGAGTCAGGCTATTAGGGCGGCCGGGGTATTTCTCAATGAGATTATCAGAGTAAAGGAGTAAAAGTAACCTGTAGCCCAAACTTTATTTAAAGAGACAATGTTACCTTGCCCATGCAGGAAAAAGTGACAGTTTGTCTCCAGCGGGCCCCCCAGACAACCTTCTACCTTATCTGTGCTCCTTCCTCTGTTGCAGCTGGCACTAAAATCAGTGATGTAAGCAACCCAGGGGAACGGTTTTCTTTTACCTATCCACATGACCCGCTCCCTTGCTTATCAGCTGGGTTTTCCCTGTGCTTTCATACTGACAATAAAAAAAACGATATATTTAAAAGGAATATCCATTTTAACCACTTGCTGCCTAATAGTACATTTACTGCTAGCGGGTGGCACAGCCAGGCATGGCACCGTACTGGTATGTCGCAATCCTTGCTGATCTGTAACAAAGTGCAAAAATTGGAGTTTTAAGGTGCCAAATTAATTAATTGAAACAATAATCAAAATTTACAAGATTTTATTAAATAAACATAAAAAAAAATTAAAATCAAGATATGAAAATTCATATGATCATAGTACATGGTATTTTCAGCTCTACGCGTTTCGCCATCAGCATGGCTTCCTCGGGAGCTTATTATAAAGCTTGTGTACAAAAAAAGCATTAAGTATATTCAACCAACATAAAATACCTAAATTATTTATAAGGACCATAAAGGTCTATTAAAGATATACAGAAGAATATATATATATATAGATATAGATAGATAGATAGATAACAATTTTGATTATTGTTTCAATTGATTAATTTGGCACCTTTAAAACTCCTATTTTTGCACTTTGTTAATAATGTTTCTACTATGGGGAGGTGGTGCCTTCTAATGAGACCCCTTATCCTTGGATAAAAAACCTATTGCTCCTTGCTGATATGTGCTGTGACTGGACACAGCACGAGTTTGTCAGCAGGTTACAGCCAATGATTTTAGTTGTATACCTGCTGATTGGCTGTGGTCAATCACAGCACATAGTTCTCTGTTTACAAACACACAGAACAGAGATCTGGCTGTTCCTTCTCCCTAAAGTCAACTCTGAGTTCAGGGAGAAAAGACAGCCAGATCCTGAGAGTAAAATCAGCACACAGTTAACCCCTTGATTGATTTTCTGATTACCCCCGTCATCTATTGGTGTCATTAGTACAGTATTATCACTGATCACTGTGTTAGTGTCATTAGCGACGTCCAGTGTCGGTTAGTGCTAGATTTCCCACCACACTATAAGTCGCTGATCACCACCATTACTAGTATAGCATCTATAGCTGTCTAAATTCCAGTATATATATCATAGTTTGTAGACGCTATAACTTTCACACAAACTAATCAATATACACTTACTCAGATTATTATTATTTTTTTTTTTTACCAAAGACATAGCAGAATACATTTTGGCCTCAATTTATGAAGACATTTGATTTTATTCAATATTTTTTAAAACCGAAAGCAGAAAATATTGTTTTTTAAAAATTTTTCGGCCTTTATTTTGTTTATATGATAAAAAACCCAGGTGATCAAATACCACCAAAAGAAAGCTCTAATTGTGTGAAAAAAATGATATCAGTATAATTTGGGTACAGTGTTGCATGACTGCGCATTTGCCAATAAAAAGTAGCACAGTGATGAATAACAAAAAATGGCCTGGTCATGAAAGCAGAGTTCCACCCAAAAATGGAACTTCCGCTTTTCCGGTCCCCCCCATCCGGTGTCACATTTGGCACCTTTCAGGGGGGAGCAGATACTTGTCCAATACAGGTATTTGTTCCCACTTCCGGCGATAGATCGCCACAGATTCCGCAGTGATCTACGCCATGTCCGGCCCCTCCCCCCCCCTGTTTTCTGGGAGACACACAGGTCCCAGAAGACAGCAGGGACCAGTGAGGACGAGCAGCGTGACTCGCGCATGTGCAGTAGGGAAACAGGCTATGAAGCCGCAAGGCTTCACTTCCTGACTCCCTTACCGAAGATGGCGGCACCTGCACCCCTTCTCGACAGAACACCGGCTCCATTCTTTACATGGATGCTCAGGGATAATCGATCGAGAACCCGCAATCTGGGCTTGCCGATCCTCCATTCCAGAGCAGAAGGTGGCGGGCCACATCGGTGGGTGGGACCAGCGGAATTCCCCCATCAACACTGCACCATTGTTGTGACAGGAGTCACTTTGGGTGGGGGGTTTGTGCAACTCAGCTTACCTTGGAGAGCTCTGGAAACTTTGTGTCCAGCTTCTTTGGACCCTCTTATGTGTAAATCACCCTGTGTCTCTTAGAGGCACAGGGTGAATGAGAAAAATGATGGACAGCTGTTTAATGGACAATGAGAAGGTGGTTACTTAAATATAACAGTAATATTTATCCACCATATCTCCCAGGATATATATAAAGAGCTGATCACAGGCTGGGTAGGAGCCGGACAGTCTTCTCCTACTATAGTTTGTTGCCTACTACGCTGAGGAGGGGAGATCACTGTTTGTATTGTTAATTAGCTTCTGCTATTGTGAGAAGGTTTTCTGTGTTTCTATTTATGATAATGTTGCTTGTGTCTTCTGAGCTAAAAGACGGCAAGTCTGTCCTAAAGTTCATGCCTCTGAGTCACCTAGGCTGTCCAAAGGATTAGATAATTAGCTCATTAGGTTAATTAGTTTTCTGGTTACTGTTTGTATTGTCATCCTTGTGTATATATTTGTGCGAGATCTCAAATAAAAAGGCTATTCCTGATGTATTCCAAGACTGGTGTTTTCTGGTGACTGGGTGGGTTAAAGAGTCTTGGATAGTGCTGGTTCTGGACAAAGGAAGCATTTACGGCGGACTAAGTTCTGGCGAGGACAAGGGTTCGTCACAATTGTATTCTGACTGTGGGAAGTTTCCCCACCATCAGAACACAATGATTACTGCTGGTGGCAATAATCGTATTAATAAAAAAAAACAGACGGGCTGGTCGTACTAAAGTCTATCACTAGATTGGCTTCAGTACAATCTGCTTGCCCATAGATAGATTGAAATTAGTTTATCAGAAATTTTGATCCATCTATGGTCCTCTTTAGAATTGATAAGCTGAAATATATAATAAATGTTTGCTTTTGGGTTTAATGCCGCTTTAAGAAGATGGAACCGTATGAGGTCAAATACTAGGAGCCTGATTCATAAACAGGACAAAGCTAAAAGCGATGAGTCAAATGTCTTGTGATACTGTCCCGGGCAGTAAAGGTTGTGTACTTTTTTCATTGGGTTACTATTAGTTTTCTTTCAGTCAGCAAACACTAAGTAAAATAAGTCAGGCTTTGACTTTGACAGTTAGTAGTGTACTGTGCATCATCAAAAAAAACGTAACTGCTAGCGAGGACATAACAGTCCTTCCTGTGCCTTGTTCAAGAAACGGAGAGGATAATAGGCAGCGATCAGTTGTAGAACACCCTAGTCCTGGAGCAGATGCTGGGATACTCAAAATATGTGATTTATGGAATTCCAAGTGGGTAACCCTGCAGCAGAAATGGGGTCGGGTTTTCTGTAAAGATGTTTTCTATTATTGTAAAAGTGGAGATTCCCTTTAAGGCAGGGATATGCAATTAGCGGACCTCCAGCTGTTGCCAAACTACAAGTCCCATGAGGCATAGCGAGACTCTGACAGCATCAAGCATGACACCCAGAGGCAGAGGTATGATGGGACTTGTAGTTTTGCAACAGCTGGAGGTCCGCTAATTGCATATCCCTGCTTTAAGGTGTTCTTTGGGGCCATATATATATATCTATATAGATATATACCTATATATCTACAGTGTGTATATATATATATATATATATATATATATATATATATATATCAGCCATAACATTATGGGACCTCCATGGATGAGATTTTTTTTCTAGCACATTCCACAGATATTTAATTGGTTGGAGATCTGGAGAATTTGGAGGCCAAGTCAACACTTCAAACTGGTTGTTGTGTTCCTCAACCATTTTTGAAATTTTCAGATCAGACCACCTTATTTCATTGCTCTGTGGTCCAGTACTGATGCTAATTGTAGGCATTTTTGTCTGTGGACATGGGTCAGCATAGGGATCCGGACCAGTGAGTGGCTCTGCAGCCTCCTATGCAACAAACTGTAATGCGCTGTGTGTTGTGACACATTTCTATTGGAACCAGCAATAGCTTTCTCAGCAATTTGAGCTCTTCTATTGGATTGGACTACATGGGCCAGCTTTCACTCCCAACGTGCATCAATGAGTCTTGGCGGCTCATGACCCGGTCACCGGTTGCCCAGTTTTCGTTCCTTGGAAGACTTTTGGTCGGTCCTGACCACTGCAGACTGAGAACATCCCACAAGAGCTGCAGATTTGGAGATGCTCTGATCCAGTTATCTAGCGCTTAAGCCTCGTACACACGACCGAGTTTCTCAGCAAGAACCAGCAAGAAACTTGCTGGCAGAGCTTTCTTGCCGAATAAATCGGTCGTGTGTACGCGGCTATCATGTTTCTCGTCAAGAAAACCGACAAGAATCTCGACGAGAAAAATAGATAACCTGCTCTCTATTTTCTCGTCGAGATTCTTGTCAGCATGTTTCTCGACGAGAAAAGTGTGTGTGTGTACACTTACCTGTCCTCCGGGAAGCCCGCGCATGCTCAAAATGACTTTGACGCATGCGCGGTAGCTTCCTAGGCATAGGTAGGGTGTAGCAAGATGGCGGCGACGGCATCGAATGTGACGAGCGCACGCTCGTCGTAGTCGATGACGTCACCGCGTTCGCTCCATTTAAAGAACCGCGGGTTCTTTGAAAGGCGCGTCTGTACACTCGGCCGGGACAAGTTTCTTGTCCAAGAATCTCGTCAAGAAAAACGACGTGTTTTTTCTTGACGAGATTCTCAGCCGTGTGTACGAGGCTTTACAATCTGGCCCTTGTCAAAGTCACTCAATTTCCTTATGCTTGTCCATTTTTTCTGCTTTCAACACATCAACTTCAGGGACAACATGTTTACATGCTGGCTAATATATCCCACTGACTTTCAGATGCCATTGTAATGAGATAACAAATGTTATTCACTTTACCTGTCAATGGTTATAATGTTAAAGCAGATTGATGTATATGTACAGTATCTCACAAAAGTGAGTACACCCCTCACATTTTTGTAAATATTTTATTCTATCTTTTCATGTGACAACACTGAAGAAATGACACTTTTCTACAATGTAAAGTAGTGAGTGTACAGCTTGTATAACAGTGTAAATTTGCTGTCACCTCAAAATAACTCAACACACAGCCATTAATGTTTAAGCCGCTGGCAACAAAAGTGAGTACACCCCTAAGCCCAGGTTCACACTGGGCTGCGGGAGTGAAGCCATGCGAGTTCAGCTGAACTCGCACGATTTCACTCTCGCTGGCAGTCCCGATTTCAGCCGCGATTACAAAGACATCTGTGCAGGTTTCTGCACAGATGTCAATGTAAATCGCGGGCCGAAATCGCAAAAAGTAGTACAGAAACTGGTCACTGGAAGACATGGCACCTCATGGCAAAGACCTCTCTGAGGATCTGAAATAAAGAATTGTTGCTCTACATAAAGATGGCCGAGGCTATAAGAAGATTGTCAAGACCCTAAAACTGAGCTGCAGCACAGTGGCCAAGACCATACAGCGGTTTTACAGGACAGGTTCCACTCAGAACAGGCCTCGCCATGGTCACTCAAAGAAGTTGAGGTCACGTGCTCAGCGTCATATCCAGAGGTTGTCTTTGGGAAATAGATGTATGAGTGCTGCCAGCATTGCTGCAGAGGTTGGAGGGGTGGGGGGGTCAGCCTGTCAGCACTCAGACCATACGCCGCACACTGCATCAAACTGCTCTGCATGGCTGTTGTCCCAGAAAGAAGCCTCTTCTAAAGATGATGCAGAAGAAAGCCCGTAAACAGTTTGCTGAAGACAAGCAGACTAAGGACTACTTGTTTTAACTTTGGATAGTAAAACATTTTTTTTTTCTGCCAGTAAATACCTTATACAGCCCACTTCCGTTTTCTTGTCTCGTAAAAAGGCCTAGGCTTATGACATCATGCACAGCTCTCTCTCTCACTCTTGTGAGAGTTTGCCAGGAAGGGAGGGGGGATGAGTCATAAGAGGGCCAATGAGAGCCGCAGAACTGGAGGTGTGTTTCTGTGTAAATCCAGGAAGTGAACAGGCAGCAGCTACAGCTGCCCACAGTTCAAATGGATGCAGCCAGACTTAGTGGAGGGAGATTTCTGCAGCATATTTGGCAAGTACAGAATCACAATATATATAAAATAATATGCAAAGTGGTTGGAGGGAAGCTTCAGAATTGCAAAGATGTTTTTATTACAGATTATGTGAGCAGACTGCAGTTCTTCTTTAAAGCGGAGGTTCACCCTAAATCCTGACATTATATTATACTAATCTATGTAGCAGATACATATACATATGCCTATTGTTTTTTTTTTTTTGCGGTTGTACTTACCGTGAATCAGTCGTTCCGAATCAGGACTTCCGGGTATTCCTCCCGCGGGAGTGGGCGTATCTTTTTCTTTCCCCGGCGCCCTTTGAATGACGACACCCGTTATCATGGCAACCTCGCTCGCTCGCCGACAATACTGATGATACAGCGGTGAATGCTGGGATGCATTCACCGCATCCCGGAAGTCTCTGCTTGTGGGCTTCACAGTGCCCACAAGCAAAATGGCAAAAAGAAGATCAATTTATAAAAGTCAGAATTTAGAACTGAAATAGACGGGGGTTGTTTCTAATCGCAGGACAAGTGAGTGCTTACATGTTTTCTGTAACCCCATTACATGCACCTAGAAAAAAAAAACGAGGGACCGCGGAACCTCCGCTTTAAGTCATCTTGCAGAAAGGATTGGCAGTAGTATTGTGTTCTTTATATTGTATTATATTGTATTATATTGTATTTTATCCCTACAGTTCTCCAAGGGATTCCCGTCTTTTCTTGGTCTATCCGCATGACTCTCATGCTCTGTCCCACTCTTTCGATGAGCTTCAGATGTTTGATGATGGTTCCTCCGACCTGGTGTCTGTAAGCAGTGACCTTTTATATACCTTTTAAAACCATAAGGGAGTAGTACTAAAACTGGTGAACACAAAATCTGGTGAACATATTGGCTTTTAGGTTTAAGCCCCCTTTTTCACATCAGCGCAATTTGATTGTCAAATTACATGCCAAAACTCGCATCCAAATTTCCGGCGACGGCACTGTCCCAATCAGAGCGACGCCGACTTTGCGGCACCACACCAATTTCCAAAAGTAGTTCCTGCACAACTTTTGGCGACTTCGTGGCTGATTTCAATAGACATCTGTGCATGAACCTGCACGGATTTCTTTCAAATGGCCCCCAAACTGGCACTGAAATGCGGGTTTGAAATTGTGCGAGTTCAGCTGATTTCAAACCCGCATTCAGTAAATGTATCCTAAGGGCTCTTTCACACGGGCAGTTCCTGTCATGATCCGCCCCGTGAATATCCGCTTGCTCAGCGTTGATCCCCGCTGAGCCGGCGGATGACTTGTTCCGTCTCTGCACACTGTGCAGAAACGGACCGGTCGGATCGCCACTTTCCTCTATGGGGGGATCGGATGAAAACGGACCGTCTGTCTGTTTTTCATCCGATCCGATCCGCAGATGGATTGAAAAGTAGGATTTTCCTCCGTCATGTTAAACGGACCATAGCGGAGACTGATGTCGTCGGATGTCAGCGGATGTTCATCCGCTGACATCCACTATCCCATAGGGATACATGTATGTCCGTTTTTTCATCCGAAAACGGATGGAAGAAAAACGGACATACGGAACGTCCGTGTGAAAGGGGCCTTAGGCCTCTTTCACACGGGGCGGATCCGTGAAGATCCGCCCCGTGAAGCTCCGCTTGCTCAGTGGGGATCGCTCCGTTGATCCCCGCTGAGTCGACGGATGACTGGGCGGTCCCCGCACACTGTGCAGGGACCGCCCTGTCAGAGCGCCGCTCTCCCCTATGGAGAATCGGATGACGACGGACCGTAGAGTCCGTTGTCATCCGATCCGCTCCGCAGACGGAAGGAAAAATAGGATTTTCCTCCGTCACACTTTTTCGGAGCGGAGCGGATGTCAGCGGACATGTCTCTGCTGACATCCGTGCTTCCATAGGGGTGCATGGAGGATCCGTTTCAGGTCCGCCTAAAAAACTGACAGGCGGACCTGAACGGACCTCCGTGTGAAAGAGCCCTTTTAGTCACAGCTTAATTGAACAAGCTGAAGTTACAAGCTGATTGGTTACCATGCACAGCTGCACCACATTTTGCACTCTTCAGTTTAAGTAAATCAACCCCAGTATCTGTATCCGTGCTGTCTAACTCCATACTGCAGCAACAGATATGTTTCTTCATAATGAACACCTGTGTGCCCCAGTTTTAGTAAATCTCCATCTTTTGTATTGTTGAAAAGCTGAATGAAGAGTAAATCGGGGTGCTGACAGCTGGTGACAGACCATAGTTGTCTATATTGCCTACAGATTATTTATTTATTTTTTTATTGAGATTTTCACAGTTACAAGAAGAGATGCAAGTGCATAACATAGAGCACAATAGCCCTGATTCACAATCATGAACAAAAGAAAAAGGGGGGTAAAAGGCGAGGGAAAGGGAGAAGGGACGGGATAGGTAACATATTTACCCGTAAACAGTGATATGGCTTAGAAAAAATTTAAGCTGCGCTAAACATTAAAGGTTAGAAAGTTCTCAAACACAGGAAAATGAATATGGTAAATTTGCTCCAGGTAATGGGACACCAAACAACAGTCTATAATCGTATCCTGGTTCCTACAGTATTGATTAAACAACACCACAGTGACTTCATAGGCAGTCCATAATAAGTGAAGAGCCCACCACCAAATGTAATGGACGCTTACCAGAGGGCAAGCTCAAATTTGCAATCGCCTATAGCCCAGCCGCTGCCTTTCACCTCCAAGGGAAGAAGACACCAAGATGAATATCTATGGGGTGGAAGCTCCGGGTCTCAAAGTCCTTCCGTGCTCATCTCATCAGTTACCATGTATGTGCAGAAAAGAAGGGGGACCATAGCGTAACTCTGCATTGTATTGCATTTATTAAAAAAGATAAATTGTACTTACAATGTTTTAAAGATAAAAACAGCGTGTAAAAAGGTTTGCCGGCCGGCATACAAGGAACCCTTCCTCCTCACATCAGCGTGGTGACGTCACTGCGTGTCCTCCCATACGCGTTTCGTCATCAACAGACGTTCTCAATGGGAGTGATATGGCTTAATATGTCAAAGCATAACGAAATAATGAACATTGGTACCCTCAGGAGTGGAAGCAACGTTTGGTGTATCTGAGTGGTGATCCTCAGAGAATAGCATAGTAACACTGATATTAATATTAGATGCTGCCTGTCTTCGAGAAAGGGCCTGGGGTCGTTAGGGAGCTTCATGAAGGTGTGACGGTTCTAGGGTGGCAAGGAGATGGAGGGATCAGATAAGTTGGAGACTTTAAGTTTACCTTGGGAGTTGGTGAGGTCTCGTTTGAGGTACCAATCCATGAAGCAAAATGGATGCATCAGATCCAGCAGTTCCTTTCGGGTGAACGTGATCTCCATATACGTACGCCATCTGGGGAAAAAACGTGGAGTAGAGCGAAATTGCAGTACGATGGTGTCCAGCCTCTCAAGGTTAGATTTCCAGTTTTAAAATCCAACTCCTCAAAGAGTGCCCAATCTATCCTTCTCCTGCACCAGCTTTGACAGCTGTCAGGCCTCGATCACACGGACGGTTTTCTCGTCAAGAAACAACAAGAAAACCTCTGGTAGAGCTTTCTTGTTGAGAAAACCGGCCGTGTGTACGAGGCTTTCAGGTTTCTCGTCAAGAAAACTGCCCAGAATCTCGACGAGAAAAATAGAGAACCTGCTCTCTATTTTCTCGTCGGGATTCACGTTGGCCTGTTTCCTGACGAGAAACCCGAGAGTGTGTATACTTGCCTGTCACCGTGGAAACCCGCGCATGCTCGAAATGACTTTGACGCATGCGTGGTAGCTTCCAAGGCATAGGTAGGATGTAGCAAGATGGCGGCGACGGCATTGAATGTGACGAGCGCATGTTCGTCGTAGTTGATGACGTCACCGCGTTCATCGGCGGTTCTTTTGAATCGTACGTGTGTACACTCGGCCGGGACAAGATTCTTGTCAAGAATCTCGTCAGGAAAAACAACGGGTTTTTTTCTTGACAAGATTCTCGGCCGTGTGTACTAGGCTTTAGTTGTTTTCTGCAGGCCTCCATTGATCTCCGTGGGGTGCACTGAATGTCAGTGCAGGTCCACTAACAAGCGGACCATAAGTTCCACTTTGATTATCTTTGATTTCCAGAGCTTTGATGACATTCATGTGCCCTGCTGAAACCTCCATTTATCATAAGAGGCCAACCGATGAGTGTTAATATGTTGGTGCATTGGTTCCTCTTACTGACCTCCATGCTACTACTATGATGCAAGGATTGTCCTTCCTGAGGAGGTAGCTCAGATCCAAATTGTGAATAAATTTAAATACCTGGGCATAATAGTTTCCAGGGATCCTAAACAATATATAGTAGATAACATGTATCCTCTCCTGGATAAATTCAGGGGGGAAATGAAAGTATGGAAACGACTGCCAATATCTGTGGCAGGTCGATGTAATTTAATCAAAATGATATGGATGCCGCAGCTTCTGTATGTATGACACAATTCCCCAATTTGGGTGTAAAAAAAGGGGTTTCAAAAACTAGACACAGTGTTTGGGGAACTGATTTGGAAGGGAGGCCCAGCTAGACTTCGGTTAAGTACTCGGCAATTACAGAAACAGGAAGGAGGAGTAGTACTTCCGCACCCCTTTAGCTACTTTTTAGCGTCACAATTACAGCATATGGGGGGGGGGGGTGCAACCTGAAGAGATGAGAGCCCGGGAGGAGGATGATGCTACAGAATACCCCACATAGAACATTAGTGGAGGCTTTGGAGGCAGGGTCTTTCCCCCCAGAACTTCCTACCTTGAAAATGATGATGAGAGTATGGGATACAGAAGGTAATCCTGAAGTACAGAGGTTTAACAGAATTTACCCCCCTATGGGGAAAAAGAAAATGAGAAGAAATCCAGAAGATGGGGACAGTAAGGGAATGTGGAATAAATTTCATTGCTCAGCTTTACCAAGATGACTCTTTGAAAACCTTCCAGGAATTGAAAGGCCAATACACAATTCCGAATAAATCCTTTTACGGGTATTTGCAGATTAGGCACGCATTAACAGAACAGTTTAGAGGGAGGATTCTGGAATGGAGTACGATACCTATGCTCAAAAAGATTATTAATATAGAAACGGGGAAAGGTCCAATTTCGAAATTATACCCACACATAAACAAGGGGAGACTGGGAGGTATAGACACCCCCCCCCCCAGTATAAAAAAAGTGGGAAAAAGATGTGGGAAGTCTACAGTGGAAAATAATTCTTGAACTCGCCCCAATGGTATCGTTGTCCCCCTCTGAGGATGTCACACCTGTTTTTGCTATATAGAACTTACTACACTCCATATAAACATAAACTCTTCCAGTTTGGGGCGAAGGCCGGATGCCAGCTGTCCCAGGTGTGGGGAGGAAAAGGGGGATATGATCCACATGTTTTGGAGATGCCCGAAGCTGTTCTACTATTGGAGGGAGGTAATAGGAACTATAGACCTGGGTGTTTGGAACTTCTACAGATGTGAAGAATTGCATCCTGGGACTAGTGGAAGGGGTGGGGAATCTACCAAACGCTCAGGTTGCTGCGGTCCTGAGATGCCTATTTCAGGCAAGGAAGTTGATTGCCCAGAAGTGGAAATCGGTCTTGCCTCCTTCCAGTAGGGAATGGGTAAATAACATGAATGAGTTAATCCTGAAGGAGAAATCATTATATGTTCGACCAAGGGGGATTAAAGAAATATGACAAAATCTGGAAACTCTGGTGGGAAGCAAGAGGTATTAACATCTAAACCGAGGTATATAATAGAAAAGTCGTGAGGTGACTTAGGAAAAACCAAGATTAAAACAAAAGAGAGTGTAAGGGTTGGGTGTGAGGATGAAATGGATGGATGCGAGAGGAGAAGTGGACGGTTAGGAATTGAGTGGGGAAGAAGGTACCAGAATGACGCATTAAAACCAGGATAAACATCCACTCAGGTAACACGTAGGGAAATGGCTTTTAACCACTTCCCTACCCACCCATAGTAATATGACGTCCACAGATGGGATCTCCCATCCTGGGTGGGCGTCATATGACGTCCTGGGCTTTGTGGGGGGATATCTGAATGATGCCTGCAGCTAGAGGTATCATTCAGATATCCTTGTCTTCTGCCGGCGATTCTGCGCACCATAAGAATGATCATAGCAGCGTTTCCGCCGCTTGATCGTTATTATAGGCGGCGGGAGGGGACATCCCCCCCCCTCCCGCCACCATCCGGTGCTTCTCCGGGCTCTCCTGTGCCATCGGGGGCCCGGAGAATGAATCGTCCGGCGCCAGAGGTGAACCATAGAGATGACTGGTGACCAGATGGTCACCAGTCATCTCTATGACCGTCGGAGGCCCGGGCGCGATGTGATGACGTCACGCCCGGGTCCTCAGAAGTAAACAAAGCCACCATTGCGGCTAGTAAGCATGAGATCGGTGAAATTTTTTTCACGATCTCATGCTTTCCAGCCTGGAGGAGAGATGTGGGGTCTTATTGACCCCGCATCTCTCCATAAAGAGGACCTGTCACACACATTCCTATTACAAGGGATGTTTACATTCCTTGTAATAGGAATAAAAGTGATCAAAAAAAAAATGTAAAAAAATTAAGTAAAAAAATAAATAAAAAATTATAATTTTTTTTTTTTAAAACGCCCCTGTCCCTGGTAGCTCGCGATCAGAAGCGAACGCACACGTAAGTCCCACCCACATATGTAAACGCCATTCAAACCACATATGTGAGGTATCGCCGCGTGCGTTAGAGCGCGTGCAACAATTCTAGCACTAGACCTCCTCTGTAACTCTAACCTGGTAACCTGTAAAAATTTTCAAAGCGTCGCCTATGGAGATTTTTAAGTACCGAAGTTTGGCGCCATTCCATGAGTGTGCGCAATTTTAAAGCGTGACATGTTAGGTATCTATTTACTCGGCGTAACATCATCTTTCATATTTTACAAAAAAATTGGGCTAACTTTACTGTTTTTTGTTATTTTTTAATTCATGAAACCATTTTTTTCCCAAGCAAAAGGCGTTTGAAAAATTATTGCGCAAATACCGTGCAAGATAAAAAGTTGCAATGACCGACATTTTATTCCCTAGGGTGTCTGCTAAAAAAACATCTATATAATGTTTGGGGGTTCTGAGTAATTTTCTAGCAAAAGAATGATGATTTGTACATGTAGGAGAGAAGTGCCAGAATAGGCCTGGTATTGAGGTGGTAAAAAAAGCCCGGTGTTGAAGTGGTTAAACAGACCACTTTTTTGCCTATGGAGGGGGGGAGGGTTGGGAAACAGGGATATGAATGTCAAAATGTATAATGTATGGAAAAAAATGTTTATTAAAGAAATAAAGTTGAAAAAAAGGATTGTCCGGGGGAACAAATGACCGCAGCGGGGGGGGACAAGGGATTGATACCCCTGAACTGTCTTTTTCTCTCCAGACTTCAGAGGAGGATTTGAAAATCTAGGCAGTATGTAATCTACAGAACATTTATTTTACCGAGGTAGTGGCATGAAGTATATGTTAAACAGTAGAGTGCAAAGAGTGGTGCCATGTGGAGTATTTATTGTACAGCACAGCTTACAGGTTGGAACACAGTGTGCCGTATACAATGTTTATCACAGTGTACACAACAGAGCAGTGTTGTAGTTTAGATTAAACAGTACAGTGACTGTACAATGAGGAACTGTTTCATATTTAAAGCGGAGGTCCCACGAAAAAAACAAACATTAAAAGCCAGCAGCTACAAATACTGCAGCTGCTGACTTTTAATCAATGGACACTTACCTGTCCAGGGCGCCCGCGATGACGGCAGCCGAAGCCGAGCAATCGCTCATCTCTCGGCTGCCCCCGCCACCATCCTCGGTGAGGGAATCGGGAAGTGAAGCATTGCGGCTTCACTGCCCGGTTCCCTACTGCGCATGCGCGAGTAGCGTGGCGCGTTCCCAGTGGTCCCGCTGTCTCCTGTGACCAGTGTGTTTCCCAGAAGACAGCGGGGGGACGGGAAGTGGAGTGACTCCCGTGGGAGTCTCTCCCCGGAAGTGGGTGCAAATACCTGTATTATACAGGTATCTGCACCCCCCCCCCTGAAAGGTGCCAAATGTGACACCGGAGGGGGGGAGGGTTCCGAAAAGCGGAAGTTCCATTTTTGGGTGGAACTCCGCTTTAACATTTTTCCTATTATTGTTATCCTCCTTAATGTTCAGTGTTCTAGCTTCATATCACTAAGCTCACAGCTGTGTTGACTTTATCCAGATATACTTGTAACCTTCTCACTACAATTTTTTTTTTTTTATAGCCCAAGTCCAGGAGCTTGTTAGATCTAGGGGGTTGCAGAAGAGACTGCATTATTTACATTCTCCCTTAATCCGTAAGCTGCTCCCACCTGCGGTCACATGCTTGCGCCCACCACATCCAATAGCCCTGCATTGTACCAGACAGCGAGGCTCCACCCACAGACTGGGGCTTTAGGGAGAAGAGAGGAGCCTCAGAGCCTGCTGGAGTTAGGAGTCATGTAAATAATGAAGCCTGTCATTCAACCTTCTCGGCTTAAAGTGGTTCTTTGCCGTTTGAAAAAAATGAAGTCAGCTGCTACAAATACCGTAGCTGACGACTTTTAATAAAATGACACTCCCCTCTCAAGGAGGTCCAGCACTGTCCTCACCCGGGCTGGTTCTTTGCCGGTCTTTGTGTCTCCAGCGGCAGGAAGTTAACTGTGGCCAGCCAGCTGCGATTCCTTGTGGCTTCACAGCCGGCTGCCCACTGCGCATACGCGAGACTTGCTGAGCTGTGCAGGTCCCAGAAGGCTGCAGGACCATTCACAAAATACAACGCAGCATGGCTTGTAAATGCGCAGTGGGCAGCTGGCTGTAAAACCACAAGGAATCACAGCCAGTTGCTGCTCCCACTTCCGGCCAGATCGCCATGGCCGGATCCACTGGAAGTCCCCCCCTCCCCCGCCCCCCCAACCAGCTGTGATTCCTTGTGGCTTCACAGCCGGTTGCCCACAGGTTGTGGGAAGCAGGGGAAGGAAAACTTCTAGTGGATCCGCCGTGGCGATCTGGCCGGAAGTGGGAGCAGGTACCTGTCAAAACCAGGTACCACTTTCCCCCTCCAAAAAAAAACCTGCCAAAAATAGAAGAGGGGGAGGTGGGCATAAAGCAGACCTTCCTTTAGGGTGAAGTTCTGCTTTAGGCCTGGTTCACACTATTGCAGGTGTGGGAATCGCACCTGCTCCCGCACTAGCAACCAACCACAGCCAAAATGCCTTGCTCTTTAAAAAACATGCGGGGCTGCCATTCATTCACAATGGCACCCCCCCCCCCTCCCCATGCACCTAACGCAGCATGTTTACAGGTGCGGGAACCGCAGGAAAATGCCATGTTGTTTTTGCCCAACCGCTGCATTTCCAAAATGCTGCAGAAACCTTCCTGCGTGAAACGCAGGCACAGCAGCCCTTTCAAATTAGTGCGCTGCCGTGCCTGCGCAAACGCGGCCTGCAAAGCCGCAATAGTGGAAACCTAGGCCTAATGAGCATTAAATCCTTACTGTGCAGGGGTCCCCTACTGCAAGGATTTTTTTTTCTATTCCCAGAGCTGTAGGAAATATCCAGAGTAGCTATAGTCATTTGATGACAAAGAAAGGTTTTAGGAATCAATGTTGATGCTTCCTTAAGAAAAACTATGGGATTGATTTACTAAAACTGGTGCACTCAGAATCTGGTGCAGCTGTGCATGGTAGCCAATCAGCTTCTAAACCCAATGTGGAAACAATAATTCTGCGCCAAACTAAATATATAAGTGACACTTTAGTGCTAAGCTGCTGCCCTAATGATGAAGTGGATACCTTCTATCTATGTAAAGTGCAAGTGGTAGGGGGCGCTGTTTGAATGTATTTAAAAGTATTAGTGATTCCTATTACTATAACAAATAATACAATATGAAAAATTCAAAAAACAATCAATAGTGTATCTTGTGATAGATAAACCAATATTGATATTGATCAAATAATGTCCAATTGGCAATCAATTGCCAGACCATTAAACATAGATAGTCCCAACTTGTGTCAGATGAAACAAATGAAGTGCTTCAAATCCAATATGAAAAGCCACCATCAACAGATTCTTGCTGCGATAGATGATTTCTCCAATAAATGCAATCTTAATCCTTCACCATACCATTCAAAATTACGACACCCAAAGTGCACAGGTAATAGATTGTGCTTACCAGATTTAGTGGACCTCTTTACTTAAAAAGATGGTCACAACCGCTTGGGCAGGATAGTGCCTGCACACATATCAATGGACAGGAGTGAAATGCAGTGACCTCTTTCCTCCGGTATCAAGGATAGGACATGGAACACAAATAAAAAACTTCCATAGTGCAACCCATTTATTGTATAAAAGAATGTTGGCCAAATGGCCGTTTACAATAAAAAGCGCCCATCCCGGCACTGGAGCTGCCGGCTTGTGCCGACTTTTAGCCCAGGTTCACACTGGGGCGGCGGGAGTGAAGCCGTGCGAGTTCAGCTGAACTCGCACGATTTCACTCTCGCTGGTAGTCCAGATTTCAGCCGCGATTACAAATACATCTGTGCAGGTTTCTGCACAGATGTCAGTGTAAATCGCGGCCAAAATCGCAAAAAGTAGTACAGAAACTACTTTTTGAAATCGGTGCCATTGCCGGCAATTTGCGGCAAATATCGCCGTTTTGACATGCGATTTGGCATGCCAAATCGCATGTCAAAACGCACCAGTATGAACCAGGGCTTAGATACATTCAAACAGCCCCCCCTACCACTTGCAGCTTCTAAACCCAGCTTGTTCAATTAAGCTTTGTCAATACTGCTGGACCTTGAGGAAGGGGACATACCCCGAAAGCTTGTCCTGAAAAATTCTATGTTAGTGCAAAAAAAAAGTATCACGGACAGTACTTAATTTTCTCTGTCACAATACGCTACAATTACGTCAATAAAACCTGGAAGCTGATTGGTTTCTATGCAGAAGTGAGCCTGATTTTGCACTCTCCAGCTTTAATAAATAAACCCCCTATAGACTCAAAATTTGAAATTCTAAAGCATGCTATCCCACATTTGTTGGCGGAAAATCCAACAATAATTGTCCGATGGAGCATACAAACGGTCGGTTTTTCCGACAACAGCCTGTCATCACACAATTCCCGTCAGAAAATCCGATCGTGTGTACGAGGATTTAGGCTCGGTTCACAACTATGCGTTTTTTATTGCTTTTTGCAGAAACGCACTGCAGTCCATTTAACATGGTTTCCTATGGGACACGTTCACATCTTTGCTTTTTTTTCAGCCGCTGCATTTTTGCACAGGGTCAGGGACTTTTTTATAAGCAAAACAGAGAAGCTGCAGAAAAGCATGTAGTGCTTTTTTTGCCATTATTTGCCTTGATTTGGACAGGAATGCTATTGGAGAGGCAGGATGAGCCCGGGCCCAAACCCGTCATGCAGGGAAGTTTCCTGCACCGCTTTTGTATAAACTCAGGCTCAAAATCACTATAACAAGCCTGGTTTCACACAGGAGCGGTGCGGGAAACCGCATGCGATTTAGACTGGAATTTAGACTGGAATCGCACTGCATTACTGTTAAAAACACATTCAATTCTTTGCAGGGCAATTTGCGCCAATTCATTTTGTATGAATACACTGAAACATAATCCAGTGACATGGGAGCCAGGGGGCGGTGGGCAGTCCTGCTGTCTGTGTCAATGGACGCAGCAGCAGGTCTCTGGGAGCTTGCCTGCATGGGTGCCCCCATGGAATGCGGGTTTACAAGGGGGCATTCGATACGGGGAGGAGCCAGGAGCGCCGCTGGGGGACCCCAGAAGAGGAGGACCAGAGCCACTCTGTGCAAAACCCTTGCACAGAGGAGGTAAGTTTACCATGTTTGTTATTTTAAAAAAAACAAAAAAAAAACCCTTACAACTCCTTTAATAATGGCATGCAATGCCAAGCTGTGGTATCCAAAGTGAGCAAAGTCCTTTCTTGTATTAAATGTTACTAAACCCACAACAGTAAAATCAGTCTGTATATGTAGTAAAGCATGCTTGTTATACTCACTGTGGAACCTAAGAGGTTAATCCTCTGCATTGTGTGTAAAAAGGCTGTGTGATCTTGTATGCACAGATCCTCCCCCCTCCCTGCACTGTCCCCCTAGACAAGTCTGGATAAGACAGAGCCTTTGGAGTCAGGCTGCACATGCTCACTTTGGTGTGTATTGCTAGAGAGGTTTTTTTTTTTTTCTTGGGAGAGGCCAATCAGCACTGTCCAGACAGAGGGTCAGGAGCCCTGCAGCCTCAAAGGACAGCTCAGTGCAGTATGAAAACTCCTCCTACAAACTTCACCAGGAACTGATAGAAATCACAAGATTGCTATATACTACTGATGAGAAAGGTATTTAGCAGTTTATATTAAGATAATTGCATTTCCATGTTCTGTGTACTGTGGGAGACCAGATATAGTGAAGGGTCCTTGGTTTTGTAACATTTTAAGGCTGCTTTCACACTGAGGCGCTAAAAATAGCGCGTGCAAAGCGCCTGTAAAGAGCCTCTCCTCTCACTCCAGTATGAAAGCCTGAGTGCTTTCACACTGGCTTGGTGCGCTAGCAGGACGCTAAAAAAAGTCCTGCAAGCAGCATCTTTGAGGTGCTGTAGGAGCGATGTATACACCGCTCCTAAAGTGCCCCTGCCCATTGAAATCAATGGGTAGCGCCGCCGAAGAGCCGGTAAAGCAGCGCTTTTAACCCTTTTTCAGCCGTTAATGGGGGTTAAAAGCACGCCGCTAGCGGCCGAAAAGCGCCACAAAACGACGGTGAAGCGCAGCTAAAAATAATGCCCCTTTTCTCGCCGACGCTCCCAGTGTGAAAGTAGCCTTTAGAGCGGTATGGACTGCAGAGACGAAGATATTTTGCCTCTGCACAAATCATTAGTAAGACCTCATCTGGAATATGCAGTTCAGTTTTGGGCACCAGTTCTCAAAAAGGATATTGGGGAACTGGAGAAAGTGCAGAGAAGGGCAAACAAACTGATAAGCGTCACGAGGAGCTTGGCTATGAGGAAAGATTAGAGGAACTGAATTTATTATCTCTTGAAAAGAGGAGATTAACCACTTGCCGACTGAGCCATAGCCGAATGATGGCTACATCGCAGTCGGATAATTCTGGGAGGGCGTACAATGACGTCCTCCCAGTATCACGCTCCCCGCGTGCCCCCTGGGGCGCGCACATGGGGGTGTTCGTGCTCGCCGGGTTTTCTGGACCCGGCGCGCCACGGATCGGGGGAAAAGGGCCCTTTACCACGTGATCGCCCCTTCCAATGACTGACAACAAACCAGCGTCATGATTGTTCTCTCACACCTATTGTGTGAGCAGAGGAGGGAGAAGCTGCAGCGTGAAGCTGCTTGAGTATTTTTTTTTTTATATCTTCCAGGTGCCACATCATCTGTGCCCCATCAGTGCTCTACAGTGCCCCATCGGTGCACATCTGTGCCCAGCAGTGCTCTACAGTGCCCCATCAGTGTACATCTGTGCCCCATTCAGTGCCGGCCTAAGACATTGTGCTGCCTGGTACCAAGAATGAAATGCTGCCCCCCCCCAAAAAAAAATCACGCCCACCAAATACCCCACATTCATTATTTTATATCATGATAACTAAAGTGGGCCTGTAATGGCTCTATACATGTATAGGAGTATAAAGAGGACCTGTCATAGCTTTATACATGTAAAGGAGTATAAAGAGGACCTATCATGGCTCTATACATGTATATAGGAGTATAAAGAGGACCTGTCATGGCTCTATACATGTATGTAGGAGTATAAAGAGGACCTGTCATGGCTCTATACATGTATGTAGGAGTATAAAGAGGACCTGTCATGGCTCTATACGTGTATATAGGAGTATAAAGAGGACCTGTCATGGCTCTATACATGTATATAGGAGTATAAAAGGACCTGTGCGTGGCTGGTGGCGCAAACCCGCGATCATCCAGAGAGCCAGAACAGGGGTCTGTCAATGTAAACAGACAGATCCCCATTCTGACAGGGGAGGAGAGACAGATCTGCTGTTCCTAGTGATTAGGAACAGAGATCTCGCTCCTCCTCCAGTCAGTCCCCCCCCCAGTTAGAAACACCTCCCAGGGAACACATTTAACCTCTTTCCTGCCAGTGACATTTACACAGTAATCGGTGCATTTTTATAGCACAGATCGCTGTATAAATGTCACTGGTCCCAAAAAAGTGTCCGATATGTCCACCGCAATGTCACAGTCTCGCTAAAAATCGCAGATCACCGCCATTACTAGTAAAAAAATAATAATAATAAAAATGCCATAAATCTATCCTCTATTTTGTAGACGCTTTAACTTTTGCACAAACTAATCAATATACTACACATTGTGTTTTTTTCACCAAACATATGTAGAAGAATACATATCAACCTAAACTGATGAAGAAATTTTTATTTTACATTTTTTGAAAGTTTATTATAGCAAAACGTAAAAAAAAAAATTTGTTTATAGCACAAAAAATAAAAACCGCAGAAGTGATCAAATATCATCAAAAGAAAGCTCTATTTGTGGGGGAAAAAGGACGTCAATTTTGTTTAGGTACAACGTCGCACGACCGCACAATTGTCAGTTAAATCGATGCAGTGCCGAATCACAAAAAAAATTATTGAAGTGCATTATTTCTATTATTACATTGTTATATAAAATAAAATAGTTCAACTCACCATAATGCCGAATCAGTGGGAGCCCCGAGTGTGTCACTTACCACGTCACCTGCCACCAGATGCAGATTGTCACTTGCCACATGTTGCGGATTGTCACTTGCAACGACGCCACCTGCCACACATTGCGGATTGTCACTTGCTACGATGCCACACATTGCAGATTGTCACTTGCTACGATGCCACACATTGCGGATTGTCACTTGCTACGATGCCACACATTGCGGATTGTCACTTGCCACGATGCCACCTGCCACACATAGCGGATTGCCACGACGCCACAATGTCACACATTGCAGATTGTCACTGGCACAGCGTGGCTCCCTCTCTGATGGCACGGGCACAGCATGGCTCCCTCTCTGATGGCACGGGCACAGTGTGGCTTCCTCTCTGATTGTAATGGTACAGTGTCTGGCTCCCTCTCTGGCTTCCCCCAGCACATTCCTCTCTTTTCCCTGTGTCCTGTAGCAATCACTCCCTCAGTTTCTTCCTGGGTTCCAGACTCTCTCTCCCAGCAGAATGCATGCTGGGGGCTAAAGTCTGCTGGCTGTGCACAACAATGCACAGTCAATCTTCTGGGACCGCATGTCCCATGATGCTCCACTAGACCCTAGTCTCTTTTGATTGGCCACAGCGCAGCCTATCAGGAGGGAAACAGACCGGGCAAAGAACTAAGCGGCGAACCAGGTGAGAGCCGCTCTCTTTCCACTGCTGACAGGAGAAAGGAGGGGGGCTAGCGGGGGAGATATACTGATGTCCCGCAGCTCGCCTCTCTCCCTTGTCACAGTTTCCTTCTCTATAGCGGGCGCGCGGCCGGCGCTTGACAGAATAATTTCTTGTGGTGTTGCTGAAGGAGGAGCAGTATCGGTCGGCCGCGCCCCTTGGCACGTGGGGCCCCTTACAGGAGAACTGCCTGTACCCCCCTGATGGCGGCCCTGGGAAGGGGCTGGCTGGCGGGCAGCAATTTGCCGCCCCCCTGAAAGTTCTGCCTGGGACCGAGGTACCATCAGGTCACATGGTAGGGCTGGCCCTGGCCCCATCAGTGCCCAGCAGTTCTCTACAGTACCCCATCAGTGCACATCTGTGCCCCATCAGTACTCTACAGTGATCTATCAGTGCAACTAAAGTGCCCACCAGTAAGTGCTCATCAGTGCCACCCTATCGGTTGATCCTCATCAGCACCCGTCAGTGCCGTAAAAATGCGTAGAAATTTGTTTTTATTTTCTTTCCACATTTTTCAAAAACTTGTGGAAAAGAATGACACATTCAAAAGACTCATTATGCCTCATAGAATATATGTTGGGGTGTTTTCTTTCCAAAATGTGGTCATTTTGAGAGCATTTATATTGTCCTGGTGCTCCAGGGCCTTCAAAAGTGTAATCAGTTGTCAGGAAATGATAGGTGTAATTTATGTCCCTAGAACGCCTGGTGGTGCTCCCTGCATGTTGGGCCTCTGTATGTGGCCTGACTGTGTAAAAGTCTCACACATGTGGTATCGCCATACTCAGGAGTAGCAGAATGTGTTTTGGGGTGTAATTGCAAGTATGCATGTGTCATGTGAGAGAAATATGACAATTTTGCGGAAAAAAAATGTTTAATTTTGCAAAGAATTGTGGGAAAAAATTTAAATGTGAAAAAACTCACCATGCCTCTTACTAAATACCTTGAAATGTCTTATTTCCAAAAAAGGGTCATTTGGGGGGTATTTGTATTTTCCTGGCTTGTTAGTGTCTCAAGAAATGAGATAGGCCTTCAGTACATCAGGTGTGATCAATTTAACTTTCACAAAGATCAAAAAATATTCACTGATATCGGTTATTTTTGACAAAGATATGTAGCAGTATAAATTTGCGAAATTTTATAACAAAAACAAAGAAAAATGCATTTTTTTTACAAAAAGGTATTTTTTTATTTATTTATAGCGCAAAAAATAAAAAAACTTGTGGTGATTTGGACCCCTTTCACACTGGGCGTTTTTCAGGCGCTTTAGCTTTAAAAAAAGCACCTGTAAAGCGCCTGAAAGGAGCTGCATCTGCAATCCCAATGTGAAAGTCCGAGTGCTTTCACACTAAAGCACCTGAAAAACGCCCCAGTGTGAAAGTGGTCTTGGCGTTAAAAAAAGCGCCTGAAAGAAGAAGCTGCATCTGTAATCTCAATGTGAAAGCCTGAGTGCTTTCACACTGAGGCGCTGCGCTGGCAGGGCATCAAAAAAAAGTCCTGCAAGCAGCTTCTTTGCAGCGCTTAAGGCCCCTTTCACACTGAGGCGTATTTCAGGCGTTTTAGCGCTAAAAATAGCGAGGGCTTTCACACTGAGGTGATGCGCTGGCAGGAGAAAAAAAAATCTCCTGCAAGCCGCATAATTGGAGCGGTGAAGGAGCGGTGTGTATACCGCTCCTTCCCATTGAAATCAATGGGACACCGCGGTAATACCGCCTGCAAACCACGGCATTAACCCTTTTTCGGCCGATAGTGGTGGTTAAAACCGCACCGCTAGCGGCCGATTATCGCGGTAAATACGACGATATAGCGGCGTGATTTTTAGCGCCGCTATACTGCCACCGCACATGCCCGCCCCAGTGTGAAAGGGGCCTTAGGAGCGTTGAATACACCGCTTCTAAAGCGCCCCTTCCCATTGAGGCGCCTTTTTTAACGCCAAAGCGCCTGAAAAACGCCCCAGTGTGAAAGGGGTCTTAGCGGAGCTTTACCAGCGTTTTTTCTTTTTCGTACATCACGGGACACAGAGCGACATAGTCATTACTAATGGTTATATAGTTACCGTCAGGTGCTGGCACTGGCAACTTCCAAAACCAGAAGTACCCTCCCCTATATAAGCCCCTCCCATCCGGGAGCACCTCAGTTTTTTGCCAGTGTCTAAGGTGTTGGCCAAGAAGAAACATGTGTTTTTCACTGAGCTTGCGTACAGGTTCTTTTGGGCCTCAGTAAGCTATTCCGGATCCGACCAAAAAAGCTTCATAGCTAAACGGTCGGTACCCGGGCCTTGCAGAGAAGAGCAAGGTTCTGCCTGTAATGCTTCTCTTAGGAGAGCTGGACCCTGGGATCCAGAGCTCTGGTCATACCCACGACCAAGATGTTTTCTGTGCAGGGTGCTATACAGGTCCAGGGGAGTGGAATCCTTGGGAACCCGGTCCCTGAAGGTTTGATTACAATGCCTGCCGTGATAGGTGAAGTTTGGACTTCTGTGGACCAAACAAAGTCCTGCGGCGGGGAACAGGTAAGTGGGGGCCCCCAGGAACTTGGTTCTATTGGGGGACCCCCAAGCCTAATTTGTCTTTCTGTCTGTTACCTAACGGTATTCCCGCTAATATCTGTGCATGCCTGTAACTACTAAAAAAATGTAATAATTTTTAATGGTGGTCAAGAAAAAAAAAAAAAAAAAAAGGAATGTTTTTTTATATATGTTTAGTATATTAAACTGCGGTACCTGTGTTTGTCCACTAGAGGCCGCTGTGGAATGTTTTTCTTGTCATATGGACTAGTTTCTTCTCAGAGAGCAAAGTCCAGGCAGCTGGTGAGTTCTCCTACAGGAAACTGTTTCCTCTGCCATGTTGCAGTGTTCGTCTATCCCCCGGCCTGCGGCAAAGGGGGCCCTGGCTCCTGTCCCTGGTTTCCATGTTTGAAAATTAGCGCCGAGGCGCACGTGGCCGCGCGCGTGCACGCGCCTCTATATATAGAGGTGGCCGGAAAAAGGGGCGGGGCCTGGGGGATGACGCTCTGTGCGCGCCGCAGCGCTTCTGCGCATGTGCGGGCGTCCCAGCAGGTTTTTAAAAAGCCACATTATTGCAGTAAGCTGGCTATGAAGTACAGAGACAGAGCTGGCAACATTTAAAGGCATACAGCAAGCGGTTGATACAGGCATCCCCTAGAAGGGCACATTAGTAGACACCAACTGTGATATAGCAGCAATTGTGCTAGACTATTCTCAGTAAAAGTGGTGTATTACGGCTGGAATACCTCAGCTTTAGGCTTAGGAATATGCCGTCCAGTAGCTCCGGAACTGAATCTTCCAGGAAGCGAAGGGGGTCTCATCGGGCTCTGAGGATCTTGGGCATACTCTTGCTGCACCAGTCTCCCCTGAAGTTCAGAGGTAAGTGACCGTAGAGACCCCGCAGGGGTACTTGGTACTGTGGCTGTCCTCAGTTCACCTGCTCCTGTGTATGTAACAGAGGAGGTTTTTTCCTCAGCTCTGGGAGGATTAGAGAGAGATTGTCAAAATTTATCGCTGCCTCCCTGTCAGGGAAAGCACGCCTGATCTCCGTCTCCTCCTTCAGAGTGCCTGTTAGCAGAGCAACAGTCCCATACAGGGATCGACCTGCCTGAAGGGGATCAGGATAAGGTTGATTCTGTTATAGAGGAGTCAACAGTGGGGGAACCTTTCTCAGCAGCTCAAGCTGAAAGATTATGGGTTCAGTCTCTGACTAACATGGTCCGATCAGCATTTAAAAATGCACCTTGCGGAACCATCAACCACTACTGTATCCTCGTTGGGGTCGCTAGAAGCCCCCAGACTGTTTGTTCTTTTCCACTTCACCCTTTACTGAAAGGGCTCATTTACCAGGATTGGGAACGTCCTGAGAAAATATTTATTCCCCCAAGAGATTTCCGGTGGTCTATCCCATGGAGGATAAGTTCATCAAAAAAAAAAAAAAAAAAAAAATGGAAGGTCCCTACAGTGGACGCAGCCATCTCTTGTATGTATAAATCACTGACATGTCCAGTGGATAATGTCCAAATGTTCAAGAACCCAATAGATAAAAGATTGGAGTCCTTATGAAAATCTGCTTGGTGATACAACCAGCAGTAGCAGCTATTGGGGTCTGCTAAGCAGTGAAGGATCAGTTGAAACAGGTCTTGAGGGACTTGACAGATCAGCAGGCTTTGCCCTAGCTGATCTACCTAGAGCCTTAGGCTTTGCGGTTGACGCCATAGAGGATTCAGTCCATCAGGCCTCCCGCCTTACGCTGTCTATAGACATATGCGTAGGCTCCTATGGCTCAGAAACTGGTCTGCTGAAGCTCCCTGTAAAGAATGGCTGGTTAGCGTCCCATTTCATGGTGAACGCTTATTCAGGGAAAACCTGGACAAATATATCCAGAAAATTTCCAGCGGTAAAAATACGCTCTTGCCGGTTAAAAGCAGAGTTAGAGGTCCCTCTTTAAGGGGCCTGCTTCTCCAGTCCCTGGGGCATCGGCTGTGTAACAGTTCCGACGGCCTCCTCGGTCAAATCCCGGGGGTAAAAAACAGGGACAGTAGCAGGGTAATGAGAAACCCTGGGTCAGGGGAGGTACAAAACCTCCCCCAAAGTTAAATTCATTGAAGCCCCCACTCAGTCGGGTGGGGGGAGGACTCCAGTTGTTCGCAAGGAGACCTGGCGGGACACGATCAAGACAGATAGGTGCTCTCCGCAGTAGGTTTGGGATACAGTTTGGAGTTAAAAGACTCTCCTCCTTCCCATTTTTAAGGTCAAACGTGCCAAGGGATCCCCGGAAGAGAGAGTCCCTCCTGTTGGCACTAGAACAACTATTGCTCCAAGGAGTAATTATGGAAGTTCCCCTGGAAGAATGAGGGTTCGGGTTTTACTCAAACCTCTTTACAGTCCCGAAGCAAACGCGGACGGGAGGCCCATATTAATTCAAAAAGGGCTATACAAATTCCTGTATATCAGGACTTTCCGATGGAGTCGATCCGATCGGTGGCCACTGCCCTACAAGGGGAGGATTGGTTAGCCACGATCGACATCAAAGATGCTTATTTGCACATTCCCATCTTTCCAGTCCACCAAAAATTTATACGCTTTGCAGTAGAAGGGCGCCATTTTCAGTTCAGAGCCTTACCCTTCGGTTTGGCCACAGCACCACGAGTGTTTACAAAAATTCTGGCCCTTTATTGGCCAATCTAAGAACACAAGGTGTAATGATAATGGCATATCTGGATGACTTGTTGCTGATAGACCACTCAGTGAAAAAACTAGACGTGGTCGTTCACAAGACGATCAAGTATCTGGAATCTCACGGTTGGATTATCAACCGAGACAAGTCAGCCCTAAAAACCAGTCAAAAGTCTGGAATACTTGGGGCTAAGGTTGGATTCAGGCCAGAGAAAAATATTCTTGCCTCGAGGAAAGGTGTTGTCTTTGAAAGATTTGATCCACTTAGTGGGTACAAAAAAGACAGCCGTCCATACGCCTGTATATGAGGCTGCTGGGAAAAATGGTGGCATCATTCGAAGCAGTACCCTACGGTCAATTCCATTCAAGGAATTTGCAAGGGGCCATACTGTCAGCCTGGAACAAAAAAGTTCAGGCCCTAGACTTACAATGTCCTTGTCCCCTTCCGTTCGCAAGAGCCACCGTTGGTGGTGGGTTCCCCAGAATCTGGAAAAAAGGAAATCCTTCAGTCCGATTTCTTGGAAGGTGGTCACTACAGATGCCAGCCTTATAGGCTGGGGAGCAGTACTGGAGCAATAGTCTCTCCAGGGCAGATGGTCGGATGCAGAAAAGGCCCTGCCCATCAATCTCTTAGAGATACGAGCAGCCCGGTATGCCCTAGTAGCATGGACATCCAAACTCCAAGGGTCCCCTGTCAGAATTCAATCATCAGGGGGGCACCAGGAGTCGTGCAGCCCAGAGGGAAGTAAATTACATCCTGAAATGGGCAGAAAAATATGTCCCAGCCATATCTGCGGTATTCATTCCAGGAGTGGAGAATTGGAAGGCGGGCTTTCTAAGTCGCCAGCAATTAGGCCCAGAGGAAGGGTCCCTTCACCCCGAGGTTTTCTGGACAATATGTCAGCGGTGGGGAACATCGGATGTAGATCTTCTAGCATCCAGATTCAACGCAAAGGGGGATAGGTTTGTCTCTCGGACAAGGGATCCCCTAGCTTGCGGCTCGGATGCCCTAGTGTTCCCTGGGGATCAGTTCAAGCTGATATATGCATTCACACCGCCACAATGGTTACCTCGATTACTCCGCAGAATCAGGGTAGAAAAGAAACCAGTGATTCCGGTGGCTCCAGCGTGGCCCCGAAGAGCGTGGTACGCGGAGATTGTAAAATTTCAGTGGGGAGTCCTTGGACTCTCCCACGTCGTCCGGCTTTCGCAAGGACCGATATACCACCCTTCCTTACCAGCCCTAGGTTTGACGGCCTGGCTATTGAAGCCCACATTCTAAAAAAGAGAGGGCTCTCTAATGCTGTGGTATCTACCATGATCAATGCCAGGAAGCCGGTATCCAGGCAGATCTACTATAGAATCTGGAAGGCGTACATCGCGTGGTGTGAGGCCAAGAAATGGCATCCACATAAGTACGTAATAGGTAGGTTTCTGGACTTCCTACAGTGGGCTGTAGATAGGAAGCTTGCCTTGAGTACTATCAAGGGTCAGATTTCGGCCTTGTCAATATTTTTTCAAAGGCCCTTGGCTTCGCATTCACTAGTCAAAGCCTTTATACAAGGAGTGATGCGTATTAGTCCTCCGGTTAATATTCCCATATGTCCATGGGATCTAAACTTGGTTCTGTCGGTTCTACAGAAACAACCATTTGAACCATTACAGCATATTTCCTTGGTGCTTCTCACCAGGAAATTGATTTTTCTAGTAGCCATTTGTTCGGCTAAAAGAGTATCGGAATTAGCAGCTATGTCCTGTAAGGAGCCATATCTGGTTATCCATAAGGACAGAGTAGTGTTACGTCCTCATCCAGCCTTTCTTCCTAAGGTGGTATCGAGTTTTCATTTGAACCAAGATGTGGTTTCTTTTTTCCCCAAGCCTACTTCGGTAGAGGAAAAGTTATTGCATTCTTTGGATGTAGTAGGAGCAGTTAAACCTTATCTAAAAGCCACTGCTCAGATTCGCAGAACGGATACTTTGTTTATTCTGCCGGAAGGCCCCAGAAAGGGTCAGGCAGCGTCAAAATCTACTTTAGCCAAGTGGATTCGACAGGTCATAATACAAGCCTATAGCTTGAGAAGTAGACCGCCTCCGTTCAAAGTTAGGGCGCACTCCACGAGAGCAGTTGGAACTTCATGGGCAGTGCATCACCAGGCCTCCCTGGCTCAAATCTGTAAGGCCGCAACATGGTCTTCAGTACACACGTTTACTAGGTTCTACCAGGTGGACGTTAGAAGTCAGGAGGATGTCGCCTTTGGGCGCAGTGTGTTGCAGGCCGCAAAAGATCCTCATGTCTGATAGCGCTCAGCTTATATATGGTGTATCCCCCCCCTCATTTGGCATTGCTTTAGGACATCCCATTAGTAATGACTATGTCGCTCTGTGTCCCGTGATGTACGAAAAAGAAAATAGGATTTTTATAACAGCTTACCTGTAAAATCCTTTTCTTGGAGTACATCACGGGACACAGAGCTCCCACCCCTCTTTGGGGACACTTATTGCTTTGCTACAAAACTGAGGTGCTCCCGGATGGGAGGGGCTTATATAGGGGAGGGTACTTCCGGTTTTGGAAGTTGCCAGTGCCAGCACCTGACGGTAACTATATAACCATTAGTAATGACTATGTCGCTCTGTGTCCCGTGATGTACTCCAAGAAAAGGATTTTACAGGTAAGCTGTTATAAAAATCCTATTTTTGGGCACTGGCAGTGTGAAAGGGCTCTCAAAGCACTCAGGCTTTCACATTGGGATTGCAGATGCGGCTTCTTTCAGGTGCTTTACAGGCTTTTTTTAACGCCAAAGCGCCTGAAAAACGCCCCAGTGTGAAAGGGGTCTAAATACCACCAAAAGAAAGCTCTATTGATATTACAGAAAAAAGAACAAAAAAAATCATATGGGTACAGTGTTGCATTACTGAGTAATTGTCATTCAAAGTGTGAGAGCACCGAAAGCTGAAAATTGGTCTGGTTAGGAAGGGAGTTGAAGTGCCCAGTGGACAAGTGGTTAGGGGGGATATGATCGCCATGTATAAATATATAAGAGGTCCATATAGTGAACTTGGTGTTGAGTTATTCACTTTAAGGTCATCACAGAGGACAAGGGGGCACTCTTTGCGTCTAGAGGAAAAGAGATTTCATCTCCAAATAGAGCTATAAAAATGTGGAATAGACTCCCTGCAGAGGTGGTTCTGGCCAGCTCAGTAGATTGCTTTAGAAAGACCTGGATTCTTTCTTAAATGTACATAATATAACTGGGTACTGACATTTATAGGTAAAGTTGATCCGGGGAAAATCCGATTGCCTCTCGGGGGATCAGGAAGGAATTTTTTCCCCCACTGGAGCAAATAGTTTCATGCTTTGCTGGGGTTATTTGCCTTCCTCTGGATCAACTGTGGGTATAGGATTGTATATATATTTTTTTCCCCTTTTATTATTTGAACTAGATGAATTTGTGTCTTTTTTTTTTTCTCAACCAGACTAACTATGTAACTATGTAACTATGTAGAGATTTTTCCAGGATCCATACTCTGCCACATTTGGGGGTTTTTCCAAAGTGACCAACTTTTTCCGAGGAGCTCTGCGACCCCATGATGTTCCTCACCAGAGACCCTTATCAGAAATGGCCGTCGGCCTGGAGGATGAACCAGGTTTCGAGGTCATCACTTGTGTAAGTTTTTCATGTGCTGTATTTATTGTTTGCTTAGTTGATAGTCTTATTTTAAACTCTGATACTTCTAGATCAGGGGTCTCCAAACGGTCTAAAGAAAGGGCCAGTTTACTGTCCTTTAGACTTTAGGGGGGCAGACTGTGGCCAGTGGGAGTAGAAAATGCCCTGTCATTGGTTTTAGTGCAAGGAATAGTTCCCAATTGTGAAAATTTGTGAAAAACCACACACCCTATGTACGCATCAACTATAATTGCAAAATCGTGAACAACCACTAGATGTCTCCAGTGGATGACATCGATGAATTAACATGTGAAATCTTTATACAATATTCATTCTAAAGTGTATAAGTGCAAACACATAATATGTGACTACCACCAGATATCTTCAGCGGTTGTAAATGAAAATAAATAAGTGTCCAAAAAATCAATCATATAAAAGGTATAGTGTCCATAAACTTCTATCAAAGGACTTCCAATGGTGCATAAGTTGCCCTAACCAGCAAAAAGTGACTATGGTTCTTCCTCCACCAACACCTGTCACAGAGCCTACTCACCAGAATTCCATGACTCCCATTACAGGAGTCACATACAGTGGATGGTCTCTCAATAGACGCTGCAACAATTTAGTAGACAGAGCGTAGGTTAAACCTCCAGATCTCCGATCATCAGTAAGGCATAGAAGGAAAGACAGCCTCACATAGTGAAATACGTAGGATTTATTGTATAAAATTAGCGCTACATGAGCACTTAGAACAATGACAATTAGAAATGGAAGCAGGGGCGATGGCTACGCTCCACCTACATTCCACTGGGCGGAAGTGACGTATCAAGCAACCATAACCAACGCGTTTCGTCAGCACGTTTGACATTATCAGGGGTCATTGTAATAATATTGTATAAAGATTTCACATGTTACTTAATGTATGTCATTCACTGGAGATATCTAGTGGTTGTTCACTATTTTGCAATTGTAGTTGATGTGTGCATAGGGTGCACGGTTTTTAACAAATGTTCACATATATAAGGTTTCACCTTCACAACATGCAGCCCCTCTAAATAACACATTATACCTTTTGCGCAAGTAAGGAAATTATTTACAATCCAATTTCCCCCTTTTTCAATAGTTCCCTATTGTTGGTATCTGTGGGAGGAATAGCACCCAATCAGTGGTGTCTGTGGGAGGAATAGTGCCCCATTATTAGTGTCAGTTGTGGATGGAATAGTGCCCCAAGGGCTGGAATAGAGGCAAGCAAATGGCCACATCTGGCCCTAGGAAAAGAGAGAGAAGGCGCCTCCAGGTTAGGAACAGTGTAATCTTTAATTTACAACAGGCACATAAATCCACTTACATCTAGTTTCTGTATATCCGGCATAAGTCCTTTATCTGGCCCATGGTGTGACGTCCATCTGCGGTGGTTACAGGCTGTGATGGTTCCCCTGTCACTGTCCTTCTCCGTCCTCTAGTCTATCAGGAAATCCGGATGGTCAGGATACTGAAAGCGAGGCTTGGAGCTAAGAGTTGGACGCAATGACGTCACGGGCAGTAGCTGTAGCGACGACGTTTCGGAGCATGCGCTCTGTGTGACCAGGCTCACTCCTTTTTCAAGCAACTTGAAACGTCACACCATGGGCCAGATAAAGGACTTATGCCGGATATACAGAAACTAGATGTAAGTGGATTTATGTGCCTGTTGTAAATTAAAGATTACCCTGTTCCTAACCTGGAGGCGCCTTCTCTCTCTTTTCCTTTGCATATTGTGGAGCCTGCTCTCATCTTCCCCCTGGAGGCTTGCCCTGGAATATGGACTTTGTCAAATTTTTATATAATGGACTTTATTTCGATTTTTCCCTTTTCGTTTTTCACCCTTAATCCCATCCCAGTATCTTAGATACGTTCAGGAATATTTTAATAAGGACTTTTTTAACGGACATTACATTTCATCATACTAGTTACAGCGCCACTACCCCATATGTTACATCTGGCCCTAGGGCTGCAGTTTGGAGACCACTGTTCTGGAGCATATTTGAAAATCTCCTAAATTAAAGTGGCCCTAAGGCAGAAGGTGTTTTTTTTACCTTAATGCATTCTATGCATTAAAGTGGTTATAAACTCTTTTACACCACTTGTACCTACAGGTAAGCCTATAACAAGGCTTACCTGTAATACCGTGAACATCTCCTAAACTTGCACTGTTTAGGAGATATTCCGTATATGCGCTACTGCCGACGTCGGGGCCGCTGGTAGCCGTGCCGTGACCGGAGGATCCCGCGTGCATGCGTGGGCGTGACGTCAACACGGCATCAGAGCGCTGGAGCCGCAAAACCGGCAGTAACTCCGATGGAAGATGTCAGCCGTGTACTCGTGGTGCCGACTCCGATTCAGGACATCGTTCTGAGGTAAGTATTTCATAATGAGCTACTATGCAATGCATAGTAGCTCATTATACCTTTTTGTCTTGCAGGGTTTTTTTTCCCCGAGGTTTACAACCTCTTTAAGGTAAAAAAAAACTTCTCCATGCAACCCCTATGGAATGGTGCTGAGTGATATCACTGGTTGCTAAGGACGTAGTGGGTGCTAGCACCTGCTGCTTCCCTAACAACCATTGACAGTGGAAAAAGAAAGATGTCATATAAAGCAGCAGGGGGAAGACGCACTAGTTTTATATGATGCCCCGCTCCTCTCCCCCTCTTCTCCGTGGCGCCGGCATTCTGACTGTGGGCATCTGGCTGTGGCTTCACAGCCGGGCACGCACTGCGCATGTGCGAGCCACGCTGTGAATGATCGGCAATCTCCTGGGACCTGTGACATGTCCCAGAAGATTGCACGGAGGGAGGGGGGAGAGGTGAAATTCCTTCCGGCGCCCGGGAGAAAGTGGGAGCTGGGTGCCTCTAAAAAGAGGGTATCCGCTCCCCCCCAAAATAAATGACATGCCAAACGTGGTATGTCAGGGGGTCACCTTCACTTAAAGCGAAAGTTCACTGCCACTTTAACTTGCTGGCAAAACAAAAGCTTCCAGCTGCTTCATTCTGTTTGTAAGAAAAGTGACTAGGGATTTACCTTTATCTATATCAGACCCTTGTCAGAAGAAAAAAAGGAAAACGAATGCAGTCACCACATGTAACGATTGGTATGCTGCAATATATTACAATTTTTGACTTTGGGTGTAATACCGCTTTAATATAAACCAAAGGAAATTTGAAGACAGGACACTTGATAATGGCTCTCGAAGGACAGCGAAAAAGCGAAAAAATAAAGAGTTATGTTGTCAAACTTGCTTTATTTGCCTCGATCTATTAAAGGAGATGATGTGTGTTTTTTTTAATGTGCACTTATCCTTGAAAGGGATTTTGTAATTACAGTTGCATTTGCCGCAGTTCAGTATGTTAAGTGATATTGAGAGTCTTGGGGATTGTCATTGTGGGTTTCAGGCTGTTCGCTAACAACCAAAAAAAAATCTATTGCAGCAAGTGGATTTGGGCGAACGGCCAGTCATACAGCGCCAGGCACCCGTCAGCGAACAGGAATGGGAATCTAACATTGATTCTGAAGGACGAGTGATAGATGTGGACGGTCTGAAGAAGAGGATATTTTCTGGGGTGAGTCCTGCTGGAGGGAAAAGATTAGGTCTTAACACTGCAGCATCCACTGCAGACCCTGCACTTCCATTATTGCACACAAGATGGGGCTGTCTCCCTGCAGAGAAATAGCAGAAAGCTCATTGCAGATATATTGGAGCACATGGGGATCTATTCAATTAAAGATGTTTTATTCGTTTGATTTTTAGGGCTTATGTTCTGCATTACGGAAAGATGCCTGGAAGTTTCTTCTGGGTTATTATCCATGGGACAGCACAGCAGAAGAAAGAAAAGCTTTAGTCCGTAGGAAAACGTAAGCATGTTTGCATTCTGCATAATTGTGTGAGCCCTCTAGTGGATAACATTGTAACCACAGCATTTATCCCTTTTAACTGACCTTACGGTTTTTGTAGACCCTGAACAGAGCTGACATATGGCGATGGGTCCGGAGATGCACATTTTTGGCGGGGGAGGGGGTAGCACAACAGTGATGGAATTACTTTCTCGTCTGGTGGGTAGTTCATCCTACACAGATTTCAATACACTCACTAAAACCAGTGTAAAAACAGATAAAGAGAAAATGTGGCTGATGACTGAAGGCAAATCGCATCTTGGTTTTTTTCCCTGTAAATTATTGATATTTTTGCTTTCAGTGGATGGAGGTCAGCAATAGTCGTTTTCAGCACAAGACTTCCAGCACCACGAACTAGTGTGAATGCTGAATCCTCTACAACACATATATCACACAATGCCCAGCCTTGTCATGTGGCCCTCGCACCCAGTTTTGCAGCCGGAACGTGGACCATCATTTCGCCACTTTTGGTTCTCGCCCCCCCCCCCCTTCCTGTTCCCTGCTGTCCCTTGTAAACACAGAAGCCTTCTGTGTTTACAAGGGACAGCTTTAGTCTCAGTGATTCCTGCATGTAACAGATTCCTGCGTGCCCTGACAGCGGGGACAGATCTCCAGAGAGAGAGAGAACTATCACCCTGCAAGGTGAGGCACCCTGAACCCTGAACTCTGTACAAAGTGCATCCCTGAACTATGCATTCTATACGTAGCGCACCTCTAAACCCTGCACTCTGTATATGGCGCACCCCTGAACCCTGCATTCTGTACATAGTGCACCCCTGAACTCTGCACTGTGTGCATAGGAAAACCCATAAATCCTGCATTCTGTACATAGTGCACCCCTGAACTTTGCTCTCTGTGCATAGGAGAACCCCTAAACCCTGCATTCTGTACATAGTGCACCCCTGAACTCTGCACTGTGTGCATAGGAGAACCCCTAAACCCTGCATTCTGTACATAGCGCACTCCTGAACTCTGCACTCTGTGCATAGGGCACCTCTGAAACTGCACTCTGCACTTGGTGCACCCCTGAACTCTGTACGTAGCATAATCCAGAACTCTGCACTCTGTGTATAGGGCACCCCTGAACCCTGCACTCTGTACATAATGCACCCCTAAACCTTGCATTCTGTACATAAGGCCCTCCTAAACCTTGTACTATATGCGTAATGCCCCCCAAAACCCTGCACTCTGTATGTAATGCAACTCTAAACCCTGCACTCTTTAAGTAACACACTCCTGAACCCTGCAGTCTGTTTGTAGCTTACCCCAGATACAACATGCCCTTAGGGGCAACCATACTGCTGATGCGGCCCGCAATGAAATTAAGTTTGACACCCCTTCTCTACAATAAAGTAACCCCCAAGCACTTAACCCTCCCCTACCTAAAAACATAAAGCAGAATTAAACTTAAAAGTTGAAAATAACTGAAAGGTAGGATTTTTATGACAGAACAAACCTTTTGGTCTATTCTGTCATAACTGCTTTTCCCTGCACATGCGCAGCTCTGCATACATTTTCAACATGGCTCTGTGCCGAGACAGTACTTCCATGCGTTGGGAGTGACGTCATTATGGTCAAGCCAATCAAGCGGCTGAATTGTCCAAACTCAGAAGAAAGATCGGGTGAAGATGGAAACACCTCTGACTAATTGCAGCGCTGGAGGGGATCGCATGCAAGGTAAGTCTTTCATAATGTGTTAATATGTGCTGTGTACTAGCACACTATGGCTAAAAGCTCCTGGGGGCCAATATGTATCTTATTTATTTTTTAGGCTGCAGTTTAATTCCACATTAACACGTAACCTCAACAAGTCCTTAGCACTTAATTTTCCCCTCAACCCATAACCCGTCCTTACCACACAGCCCCCCCCCCTTCCTACACTTAAAATGGAATTAAACCCAAATGGTAATATATTGCAGCTTACCAATCATTAATTGTGGTGGCTGCAGCAGTTTTTAATTTTTTTAGGCTTTTGTCCCCTCTGGTTTTTACCTGTTGATCTGGCCAATAACACACCTTCTGTAACAGAGTACCTACACTCTGGATGAAGGAGAACAGGGGGCACCCTTGGATAAAAGCATTGTTATTCTGGGGGGAGGGAAGTGTTCGATGTACTTGCAGATTTAGATACACTTATAAATTGAAGCTCAACTCCAGCTCACAAACTTTTCTTTCTCGTACATCACGGGACACAGAGCGACATAGTCATTACTAATGGGTTATATAGTTACCGTCAGGTGCTGGCACTGGCAACTTCCAAAACCGGAAGTACCCTCCCCTATATAAGCCCCTCCCATCCGGGAGCACCTCAGTTTTTTGCCAGTGTCTAAGGTGTTGGCCAAGAAGAAACATGTGTTTTTCACTGAGCTTGCGTACAGGTTCTTTTGGGCCTCAGTAAGCTATTCCGGATCCGACCAAAAAAGCTTCATAGCTAAACGGTCGGTACCCGGGCCTTGCAGAGAAGAGCAAGGTTCTGCCTGTAATGCTTCTCTTAGGAGAGCTGGACCCTGGGATCCAGAGCTCTGGTCATACCCACGACCAAGATGTTTTCTGTGCAGGGTGCTATACAGGTCCAGGGGAGTGGAATCCTTGGGAACCCGGTCCCTGAAGGTTTGATTACAATGCCTGCCGTGATAGGTGAAGTTTGGGCTTTTGTGGACCAAACAAAGTCCTGCGGCGGGGAACAGGTAAGTGGGGGCCCCCAGGAACTTGGTTCTATTGGGGGACCCCCAAGCCTAATTTGTCTTTCTGTCTGTTACCTAACGGTATTCCCGCTAATATCTGTGCATGCCTGTAACTACTAAAAAAAAAAAATGTAATAATTTTTAATGGTGGTCAAGAAAAAAAAAAAAAAGAATGTTTTTTTATATATGTTTAGTATATTAAACTGCGGTACCTGTGTTGTCCACTAGAGGCCGCTGTGGAATGTTTTTCTTGTCATATGGACTAGTTTCTTCTCAGAGAGCAAAGTCCAGGCAGCTGGTGAGTTCTCCTACAGGAAACTGTTTCCTCTGCCATGTTGCAGTGTTCGTCTATCCCCCGGCCTGCGGCAAAGGGGGCCCTGGCTCCTGTCCCTGGTTTCCATGTTTGAAAATTAGCGCCGAGGCGCACGTGGCCGCGCGCGTGCGCGTGCACGCGCCTCTATATATAGAGGTGGCCGGAAAAAGGGGCGGGGCCTGGGGGATGACGCTCTGTGCGCGCCGCAGCGCTTCTGCGCATGTGCGGGCGTCCCAGCAGGTTTTTAAAAAGCCACATTATTGCAGTAAGCTGGCTATGAAGTACAGAGACAGAGCTGGCAACATTTAAAGGCATACAGCAAGCGGTTGATACAGGCATCCCCTAGAAAGGCACATTAGTAGACACCAACTGTTTATTATAGCAGCATTTATGCTAGACTATTATCAGTAACTGGTGTATTTTCGGCTGGAATACCTCAGCTTTGTGGCTTAGGAATATGCCGTCTAAAAACTCCGGGACTAGAAATTCCAGGAGGAATAGGGGGTCTCCATCGGGCTCTGAGGATCTTGGGCATGCTTTGGCTGCACCAGTCTCCCCTGAAGAATCAGAGGTTAGTGACCGTAGGGCACCCCCAGGAGTACCTGGTACTGTGGCTGTCCCCAGTTCACCTGCTCCTGTGTATGTAACAGAGGAGGTTTTTTCCTCAGCTCTGGGAGGGCTGGAAGAGAGATTGTCAGCACTAATTGCTGCTTCCCTGTCACAGGAGAAAAGCGCTCGATCTCCGTCTCCTCCCTCAGAGTGCCTGTTAACAGAGCAACAGTCCCATACAGAGAACGACCTACCTGAGGGGGATCAGGATGAGGTTGATTCAGTTGTAGAGGAATCAACAGTGGAGGAGCCGTTCTCAGCATCACATGCTGAGAGGTTATGGGTGCAGTCCCTGACTAATATGGTCCGATCAGCATTTAAAATGCCACTTGCGGAGCCATCCTCCTCTTCTGTCTCCTCGTTGGGGTCGCTAAAAGCTCCCCAGACTGTTTGTTCTTTTCCGATCCATCCTTTACTGGAGGGGCTCATTTACCAGGATTGGGAGCATCCTGACAAAATATTTACTCCCCCCAAGAGATTTCCGGTGGTCTATCCTATGGAGGATAAGTTCGTCAGAAAATGGAAGGTCCCTACAGTGGACGCAGCCATCTCTTGTGTGAATAAATCACTGACATGTCCGGTGGAAAATGTCCAAATGTTCAAGGACCCAATAGATAAAAAATTGGAGTCCTTATTGAAATCTGCTTTTTCTACAGCAGGATTGGTGACACAACCAGCAGTGGCAGCTATAGGGGTCTGCCAAGCAGTGAAGGATCAGTTGAAACAGGTCTTAAGGGACGTGCCAGATCAGCAGGCTCTTGCTCTAGCTGATCTACCTAGAGCCTTATGCTTTGCGGTGGACGCTATAAAGGATTCAATCCATCAGGCCTCCCGCCTTACGCTGTCTGTAGTACATATGCGCAGGCTTCTATGGCTCAAAAACTGGTCTGCTGAAGCTCCCTGTAAAAAATTGCTGGTCAGCTTCCCATTTCATGGGGAGCGCTTATTCGGGGAAGACCTGGACAAGTATATCCAGAGAATTTCCAGCGGTAAAAGTACACTCTTGCCGGTCAAAAATAGAGTTAGAGGTCCCTCTTTTAAGAGGCCGGCTTCTCCAGTCCCTAGGACATCGGCTGTGAAACAGTTCCGACGGCCTCCCCGGTCAAATCCCGGAGGTAAAAATCAGGGACAGTTGCAGGGTAACAAGAAGCCCTGGAGCAGGAGAGGTACAAAACCTCCCCCAAAGTCAAATGCATGAAGGGTTGCCCCCACCCAATCGGGTGGGGGGAAGACTTCAGTTGTTCACAGAAACCTGGCGGGACACGATCCGAGACAGATGGGTGCTCTCCGCAGTAAATTTGGGATACAAATTGGAGTTAAAAAACTCCCCTCCTTCCCGCTTTATAAGGTCGAACGTGCCAAGGGATCCCCAGAAGAGAGGATCCCTCCTGTTGGCACTGGAACAATTATTGCTTCAAGCAGTAATTATAGAGGTCCCCCTGGAAGAATGGGGGTTCGGGTTTTACTCAAACCTCTTTACAGTCCCGAAGCCAAACGGGGACGTGAGGCCCATATTAAATCTAAAAGGGCTAAACAAATTCCTACATATCAGGACTTTCCGGATGGAGTCGATCCGATCGGTAGCCACTGCCCTACAAGGGGAGGAATGGTTAGCCTCGATCGACATCAAAGATGCGTATTTGCACATCCCCATCTTTCCAGCCCACCAAAAATTTCTACGCTTTGCGATAGAAGGGCGCCATTTTCAGTTCAGAGCCTTACCCTTCGGTCTGGCCACAGCACCAAGAGTGTTCACAAAAATTCTGGCCCCATTATTGGCCAATCTAAGAACACGAGGTGTAACGATAATGGCATATCTAGACGACTTGTTGCTGATAGACCACTCAGTGGAAAAACTAGAAGTGGTTGTTCACGAGACAATCAAGTATCTGGAATATCACGGTTGGATTATCAACCGAGACAAGTCAGCCCTAAAACCAGTCAAAAGTCTGGAATACTTGGGGCTAAGGCTGGATTCAGACCAGAGAAAAATTTTCTTGCCTCAAGAAAAGGGGTCGTCTTTGAGAGATTTGATCCACTTAGTGGGTTCAAAAAGACAGCCATCCATACGCCTGTGCATGAGGCTGCTGGGAAAAATGGTGGCATCATTCGAAGCAGTACCCTACGGTCAATTCCATTCAAGGAAGTTGCAAAGGGCCATACTGTCAGCCTGGAACAAAAAAGTTCAGGCTCTGGACGTACCAATGTCCTTGTCCCCTTCCGTTCGCAGAAGCCTCCGTTGGTGGTTGGTTCCCCGGAATCTGGAAAGAGGGAAATCCTTCAGTCCGATTTCTTGGAAGGTGGTCACTACAGATGCCAGCCTTTTAGGCTGGGGAGCAGTACTGGAGCAATGGTCTCTCCAGGGCAGATGGTCGGATGCGGAAAAGGCCCTGCCCATCAATCTCTTAGAGATACGCCCTAGTAGCATGGACATCCAAACTCCAAGGGTCCCCTGTCAGAGTTCAGTCAGACAATGCCACAGCAGTGGCATATATCAATCGTCAGGGGGGCACCAGGAGTCGTGCAGCCCAAAGGGAAGTAAATTACATCCTGAGATGGGCAGAAAGATATGTCCCAGCCATATCTGCGGTATTCATTCCAGGGGTGGAGAATTGGAAGGCGGACTTTCTAAGTCGCCAACAATTATGCCCAGGGGAATGGTCCCTTCATCCCGAGGTTTTCCGGACAATATGTCAGCGGTGGGGAACACCGGATGTAGATCTGCTAGCATCCAGGTTCAACACGAAAGTGGACAGGTTTGTCTCTTGGACAAGGGATCCCCTAGCGTGCGGCTCGGATGCCCTAGTGTTCCCTTGGGATCAGTTCAAGCTGATATATGCATTCCCACCGCCACAATTGTTACCTCGATTACTCCGCAGAATCAGGGTAGAAAAGAAACCAGTGATTCTGGTGGCTCCAGCGTGGCCCCGAAGAGCATGGTACGCGGAGATTGTAAAAATGTCTGTGGGGAGTCCTTGGACCCTCCCACATCGTCCGGACCTGCTTTCGCAGGGACCGATATACCACCCTTCCTTACCAGCCCTAGGTTTGACGGCCTGGCTATTGAAGCCCACATTCTAAAAAGGAGAGGGCTCTCTAATGCTGTGGTGTCTACCATGATCAATGCCAGGAAACCGGTATCCAGGCAGATCTACTATAGAATCTGGAAGGCGTACATCGCCTGGTGTGAGGCCAGGAAATGGCATCCACGTAAATACGTAATAGGTAGAATTCTGGACTTCCTACAATGGGCTGTAGATAGGAAGCTTGCCTTGAGTACTATCAAAGGTCAGATTTCGGCCTTGTCAATATTTTTTCAAAGGCCCTTGGCTTCGCATTCAATAGTCAAAGCCTTTATACAAGGAGTGATGCGTATTAGTCCTCCGGTTAATATTCCCATATGTCCATGGGATCTAAACTTGGTTCTGTCGGTTCTACAGAAACAACCATTTGAACCATTACAGCATATTTCCTTAGTGCTTCTCACCAGGAAATTGATTTTTCTAGTAGCCATTTGTTCGGCTAAAAGAGTATCGGAATTAGCAGCTATGTCCTGTAAGGAGCCATATCTGGTTATCCATAAGGACAGAGTAGTGTTACGTCCTCATCCAGCCTTTCTTCCTAAGGTGGTATCGAGTTTTCATTTGAACCAAGATGTGGTTCTTCCTTCTTTTTTCCCCAAGCCTACTTCGGTAGAGGAAAAGTTATTGCATTCTTTGGATGTAGTAAGAGCAGTTAAAGCTTATCTAAAAGCCACTGCTCAGATTCGCAGAACGGATACTTTGTTTATTCTGCCGGAAGGCCCCAGAAAGGGTCAGGCAGCGTCAAAATCTACTTTAGCCAAGTGGATTCGACAGGTCATAATACAAGCCTATAGCTTGAGAAGTAGACCGCCTCCGTTCAAAGTTAGGGCGCACTCCACGAGAGCAGTTGGAACTTCATGGGCAGTGCATCACCAGGCCTCCCTGGCTCAAGTCTGTAAGGCCGCAACATGGTCTTCAGTACACACGTTTACTAGGTTCTACCAGGTGGACGTTAGAAGTCAGGAGGATGTCGCCTTTGGGCGCAGTGTGTTGCAGGCCGCAAAAGATCCTCATGTCTGATAGCGCTCAGCTTATATATGGTGTATCCCCCCCCTCATTTGTCATTGCTTTAGGACATCCCATTAGTAATGACTATGTCGCTCTGTGTCCCGTGATGTACGAGAAAGAAAATAGGATTTTTATAACAGCTTACCTGTAAAATCCTTTTCTTGGAGTACATCACGGGACACAGAGCTCCCGCCCCTCTTTGGGGACACTTATTGCTTTGCTACAAAACTGAGGTGCTCCCGGATGGGAGGGGCTTATATAGGGGAGGGTACTTCCGGTTTTGGAAGTTGCCAGTGCCAGCACCTGACGGTAACTATATAACCCATTAGTAATGACTATGTCGCTCTGTGTCCCGTGATGTACTCCAAGAAAAGGATTTTACAGGTAAGCTGTTATAAAAATCCTATTTTTTATAAGCAGTGTCAGCAACACTGATCTATAACAGAGCAAACCTTAATTTTTATTGGATTGGCCTATATGGTCGCTAGCGCACCCGCTGAAGAAAACAGTCTGGAGCTACAGGCGGACCCCTAGATATTGAGGTGAAAATGGGGGATTGGCAATTATTTCCTATGGGCCTGGCACAAGCCCTACCCTCCTATCTTCACTTTAAAATCTAGATTCATGCCCCCTTTTCACATTACCATAGGACTACCTACAGCCTTTGCCCTGACCCCTTGTGCATGATGGCTGGTGAGAGCGGGAACTCCTGTTCATCATAGCTATAGAGCAGAGATTCTCAACCAGGGTTCCATGGAACTCCAGGTTCCTCCAGAGGTTGCTCGGGGTTCCTTAAGCAATGAGCAATTTCTTCCTCTCAGATAAGTTCCCACTGACACCATTGATCATTTTAGCTATCTGTAAGGGGATATTTCTTCCCAATGACCACAAGTGTAAGGAGCATTCTTCCCACTCACCATCACAATAATATCTCATGAGTTGTAGATATAGTCATTTTTAGCAGGGGTTCCCGGAGACCGGAAAGTTATTTCAAGGCATCCTCTGTGTTGAAAAGGTTGGGAAAGGCTGCTGTAGGGCTCTTTTAAAAAAAAAAAGGGAAACCTGTTTCTATGATTTAAAAGACCACTTTACTACATAAAGTTCAACTACTAACTAGTTAAAGCCCAAATAAACTTTCAATTCAAATGACCTTTGATACATTCCAGGTGCATAGAAAAAGGTTTTCAGATTCTCAAAGTTCATTTTCTTCAGAAAGTAGCCACAACTTGGGATTAGAAAAGCCTGTCACCTGTCGGCATGCTACAGCGGAGGACACTTGTTGCTCTCGGTGTAGAAGCAATAGACTGTGTAAGGGTCCAAAACCACCCTCTGCTGATTCAAATCCCTTATTCAGCAATCGGACACATTTATTCCCCCTGCTGATTGAAGAACTCTAGCTCTGACCACAGAGGGTGTGTCAGACCTCTGCAGAGAGACCACTGCTTCCACATAGAGAAGGAGAGAAACTTTCTTTACAGCAGGCTGGCAGGATTCCAAGTGACATCAATGTTGAAGGGAAGACACAGACAATAGACCAGGGGTGCCCAACCTTTTGAGGAGCGAGGGCCACTCAAGTGACTTGGTAACCAGTCGCGGGCCACAATGAGCGGAGCGGGTGGATGACAGGTCTGTGTCTACTCTGCATATGCAGAGTGGATATGGGCACGGCCCACTCTACTCTATGGGCCCTCTCATCCGATCTGCCTAGATGGAAGGGGACGGATCCCCCCTTCTGTTTTTTTTTTTTTTAGCAGATTGAATTGGAGGTAGGTGGGTATATGGCCACAAGTCCGTTTTACATTATTGGGTCGGACTGATCGTGTCAAAGAGGCCTAAGACTGCTTTCACACTGATTCACTGTGGCTTACCCACACCAAGGGTGCAGCGCAGTGCACCTGTAGCTTTTCTGTAGGTTAGCTGTACTTTGCCATAGATTTCTATATTATATCCTGCAGGTGTAGTGCATTTTCTGAAGTGCACCAAACCCACAGGTAATAATAGAAGTCTATGGCAAAGTGCAGGTAACCCACAGGTGTACTGCAGTGCACCTGCGGGTCAGTTTGAAAGCAGCCCAGTAACCACTACAGAACAGATATGCCCATAGATACACTTTGAGTTTAGTAATAAACACTACCTTTAACAACAGTCTTCCATTCAGGTATCACCAGCTATTGCTGTCCCAGGCAGAGTGCATTTGATATTACTCCGCCTATGACAGGTGTTGGCACTTTACAGGAAGCATCGTCTTATGCGGCTCTGCTCTGCAGCCGCTTGCTTCACAACACTGAGGCTCTAGGATGGCGGGTCGACAACACACAATCTGGGCTTGCCAACCTGCCATCACTGAGCAGGAGGTCGTGGGCCACATAAGAGGGCTCCGCGGGCCACTGGTTGGGCACCCCCTGCAATAGACCTACCACCGGTTAGTGAGGAGGCTTACCAGAGTGAGAGGACTCAAATAGGCATATGCTCAGTGAGTCAACAAGGCTTATGGTGCAAGCACCAAAATATGGGACCTCCACGTCTGGGCTCCAGATCAAGTTGTAAGACAATCCAATTGGTCAAGAGATGTCACCGAGAAGCAGTCCTCAGAAGCAGCCAACTTGTCAGACCAAATCCTCTCAGGTATTCAAAATGGCATGACCAAAAAGGAAAATACTCCACATAGTGTGAATGCTTATAAATGTAAAAATTTATTAGAAGAAAATTGGAAACCCTCACATTTAGAAAGTGGATCAAGCGCTTAAAATTGAGATTTGTGGGTAACGCAATGACATCAGCAGGTCTCACCCGGCGCGTTTTGTCTAAAGAGACATCATCTGGGCTCTTGACCAATTGCATTGTCTTACAACTTGATCTGGAGCCCAGACGTGGAGGTCCCATAATTTGGTGGTTTCACCATAAGCCTTGTTGACTCACTGAGCATATGCTCGTTTGAGTCCTCTCACACTGGTAAGCCTCCTCACTAACAGGTGGTGGGTCTATTGTCTGTGTCTTCCCCTCAACATTGATGTCACATGGAATCCCACTTCTATTTACACCATTCGTTTTCACCATTTATTCAAAGACTGTTATGTTTGTTTCAAAACAACCTTTTCTTTTTCGTACATCACGGGACACAGAGCGACATAGTCATTACTAATGGGTTATATAGATACCGTCAGGTGCTGGCACTGGCAACTTCCAAAACCGGAAGTACCCTCCCCTATATAAGCCCCTCCCATCCGGGAGCACCTCAGTTTTTTGCCAGTGTCTAAGGTGTTGGCCAAGAAGAAACATGTGTTTTTCACTGAGCTTGCGTACAGGTTCTTTTGGGCCTCAGTAAGCTATTCCGGATCCGACCAAAAAAGCTTCATAGCTAAACGGTCGGTACCCGGGCCTTGCAGAGAAGAGCAAGGTTTTGCCTGTAATGCTTCTCTTAGGAGAGCTGGACCCTGGGATCCAGAGCTCTGGTCATACCCACGACCAAGATGTTTTCTGTGCAGGGTGCTATACAGGTCCAGGGGAGTGGAATCCTTGGGAACCCGGTCCCTGAAGGTTTGATTACAATGCCTGCCGTGATAGGTGAAGTTTGGGCTTTTGTGGACCAAACAAAGTCCTGCGGCGGGGAACAGGTAAGTGGGGGCCCCCAGGAACTTGGTTCTATTGGGGGACCCCCAAGCCTAATTTGTCTTTCTGTCTGTTACCTAATGGTATTCCCGCAAAATTCTGTGCATGCCTGTAACTACTAAAAAAATGTAATAATTTTTAAAGGTGGTCAAGAAAAAAAAAAAAAAAAAAAAAAAATTTTTTTTATATATATTTAATATATTAGACTGCGGTACCTGTGTTTGTCCACTAGAGGCCGCTGTGGAATGTTTTCTTGTCATGTGGACTAGCTTCTTCTCAGCAGAGCAAAGTCCAGGCAGATGGTGAGTTCTCTTATAGGAAACTGCTTCCTCTGCCATGTTGCAGTGTTTGTCCATCCCCCGGCCTGCGGCAAAGAGGGGCCCTGGCTCCTGTCCCTTGTTACCATATTTGAAATTAGCGCCGAAGGCGCACGTGCCCGCGCGCGTGCACGCGCCTCTATATATAGAGGTGAGCCGGGAAAGGGGGCGGAGCCTGGGGGATGACGCTCTGTGCGCGCCGCAGCGCTTCTGCGCATGTGCGGGCGTCCCAGCAGTTTTAAAAAAACCACAATATTGTAGTGAGCTGGCTATGAAGTACAGAGACAGAGCTGGCAACATTTAAAGGCATACAGCAAGCGGTTGATACAGGCATCCCCTAGAAAGGCACATTAGTAGACACCAACTGTGATATAGCAGCAATTGTGCTAGACTATTCTCAGTAAAAGTGGTGTATTACGGCTGGAATACCTCAGCTTTAGGCTTAGGAATATGCCGTCCAGAAGCTCCGGAACTGAATCTTCCAGGAAGCGAAGGGGGTCTCATCGGGCTCTGAGGATCTTGGGCATACTTCTGCTGCACCAGTCTCCCCTGAAGTTCAGAGGTAAGTGACCGTAGAGACCCCGCAGGGGTACTTGGTACTGTGGCTGTCCTCAGTTCACCTGCTCCTGTGTATGTAACAGAGGAGGTTTTTGCCTCAGCTCTGGGAGGATTAGAGAGAGATTGTCAACATTTATCGCTGCCTCCCTGTCAGGGAAAGCACGCCCGATCTCCGTCTCCTCCTTCAGAGTGCCTGTTAGCAGAGCAACAGTCCCATACAGGGATCGACCTGCCTGAAGGGGATCAGGATGAGGTTGATTCTGTTAGAGGAATCAACAGTGGGGGAACCTTTTCTCAGCATCTCAAGCTGAAAGATTATGGGTTCAGTCTCTGACTAACATGGTCCGATCAGCATTTAAAAATGCACCTTGCGGAACCATCAACCACTACTGTATCCTCGTTGGGGTCGCTAGAAGCCCCCAGACTGTTTTTTCTTTTCCACTTCACCCTTTACTGAAAGGGCTCATTTACCAGGATTGGGAACGTCCTGAGAAAATATTTATTCCCCCAAGAGATTTCCGGTGGTCTATCCCATGGAGGATAAGTTCATCAAAAAAAAAAAAAATGGAAGGTCCCTACAGTGGACGCAGCCATCTCTTGTATGTATAAATCACTGACATGTCCAGTGGATAATGTCCAAATGTTCAAGAACCCAATAAAAGATTGGAGTCCTTATGAAAATCTGCTTGGTGATACAACCAGCAGTAGCAGCTATTGGGGTCTGCTAAGCAGTGAAGGATCAGTTGAAACAGGTCTTGAGGGACTTGACAGATCAGCAGGCTTTGCCCTAGCTGATCTACCTAGAGCCTTAGGCTTTGCGGTTGACGCCATAGAGGATTCAGTCCATCAGGCCTCCCGCCTTACGCTGTCTATAGTACATACGCGTAGGCTCCTATGGCTCAAAAACTGGTCTGCTGAAGCTCCCTGTAAAGAATGGCTGGTTAGCGTCCCATTTCATGGTGAACGCTTATTCAGGGAAAACCTGGACAAATATATCCAGAAAATTTCCAGCGGTAAAAATACGCTCTTGCCGGTTAAAAGCAGAGTTAGAGGTCCCTCTTTAAGAGGCCTGCTTCTCCAGTCCCTGGGGCATCGGCTGTGTAACAGTTCCGACGGCCTCCTCGGTCAAATCCCGGGGGTAAAAAACAGGGACAGTAGCAGGGTAATGAGAAACCCTGGGTCAGGGGAGGTACAAAACCTCCCTCAAAGTTAAATTCATTGAAGCCCCCACTCAGTCGGGTGGGGGGAGGACTCCAGTTGTTCGCAAGAGACCTGGCGGGACACGATCAAGACAGATAGGTGCTCTCCGCAGTAGGTTTGGGATACAGTTTGGAGTTAAAAGACTCTCCTCCTTCCCATTTTTGAGGTCAAACGTGCCAAGGGATCCCCGGAAGAGAGAGTCCCTCCTGTTGGCACTAGAACAACTATTGCTCCAAGGAGTAATTATGGAGGTCCCCTGGAAGAATGAGGGTTCGGGTTTTACTCAAACCTCTTTACAGTCCCGAAGCAAACGCGGACGGGAGGCCCATATTAATTCTAAAAGGGCTATACAAATTCCTGTATATCAGGTCTTTCCGATGGAGTCGATCCGATCGGTGGCCACTGCCCTACAAGGGGAGGGTTGGTTAGCCACGATCGACATCAAAGATGCTTATTTGCACATTCCCATCTTTCCAGTCCACCAAAAATTTCTACGCTTTGCAGTAGAAGGGCGCCATTTTCAGTTCAGAGCCTTACCCTTCGGTTTGGCCACAGCACCACGAGTGTTTACAAAAATTCTGGCCCTTTATTGGCCAATCTAAGAACACAAGGTGTAATGATAATGGCATATCTAGATGACTTGTTGCTGATAGACCACTCAGTGAAAAAACTAGGCGTGGTCGTTCACAAGACGATCAAGTATCTGGAATCTCACGGTTGGATTATCAACCGAGTCAAGTCAGCCCTAAAAACCAGTCAAAAGTCTGGAATACTTGGGGCTAAGGTTGGATTCAGGCCAGAGAAAAATATTCTTGCCTCGAGGAAAGGTGTTGTCTTTGAAAGATTTGATCCACTTAGTGGGTACAAAAAAGACAGCCGTCCATACGCCTGTATATGAGGCTGCTGGGAAAAATGGTGGCATCATTCGAAGCAGTACCCTACGGTCAATTCCATTCAAGGAATTTGCAAGGGGCCATACTGTCAGCCTGGAACAAAAAAATTCAGGCCTAGACTTACAATGTCCTTGTCCCCTTCCGTTCGCAAGAGCCTCCGTTGGTGGTTGGTTTCCCAGAATCTGGAAAAAAGGAAATCCTTCAGTCCGATTTCTTGGAAGGTGGTCACTACAGATGCCAGCCTTATAGGCTGGGGAGCAGTACTGGAGCAATAGTCTCTCCAGGGCAGATGGTCGGATGCAGAAAAGGCCCTGCCCATCAATCTCTTAGAGATACGAGCAGCCCGGTATGCCCTAGTAGCATGGACATCCAAACTCCAAGGGTCCCCTGTCAGAATTCAATCAGACAATGCCACAGCAGTGGCATATATCAATCATCAGGGGGGCACCAGGAGTCGTGCAGCCCAGAGGGAAGTAAATTACATCCTGAAATGGGCAGGAAAAATATGTCCCAGCCATATCTGCGGTATTCATTCCAGGAGTGGAGAATTGGAAGGCGGACTTTTCTAAGTCGCCAGCAATTAGGCCCAGAGGAAGGGTCCCTTCACCCCGAGGTTTTCTGGACAATATGTCAGCGGTGGGGAACATCGGATGTAGATCTTCTAGCATCCAGATTCAACGCAAAGGGGGACAGGTTTGTCTCTCGGACAAGGGATCCCCTAGCTTGCGGCTCGGATGCCCTAGTGTTCCCTTGGGATCAGTTCAAGCTGATATATGCATTCACACCGCCACAATGGTTACCTCGATTACTCCGCAGAATCAGGGTAGAAAAGAAACCAGTGATTCTGGTGGCTCCAGCGTGGCCCCGAAGAGCGTGGTACGTGGAGATTGTAAAATGTCAGTGGGGAGTCCTTGGACTTTCCCACATCGTCCGGACCTGCTTTCGCAAGGACCGATATACCACCCTTCCTTACCAGCCCTAGGTTTGACGGCCTGGCTATTGAAGCCCACATTCTAAAAAAGAGAGGGCTCTCTAATTCTGTGGTATCTACCATGATCAATGCCAGGAAGCCGGTATCCAGGCAGATCTACTATAGAATCTGGAAGGCGTACATCGCCTGGTGTGAAGCCAAGAAATGGCATCCACGTAAGTACGTAATAGGTAGGAGTCTGGACTCCCTACAATGGGCTGTAGATAGGAAGCTTGCCTTGAGTACTATCAAGGGTCAGATTTCGGCCTTGTCAATATTTTTTCAAAGGCCCTTGGCTTCGCATTCACTAGTCAAAGCCTTTATACAAGGAGTGATGCGTATTAGTCCTCCGGTTAATATTCCCATATGTCCATGGGATCTAAACTTGGTTCTGTCGGTTCTACAGAAACAACCATTTGAACCATTACAGCATATTTCCTTGGTGCTTCTCACCAGGAAATTGATTTTTCTAGTAGCCATTTGTTCGGCTAAAAGAGTATCGGAATTAGCAGCTATGTCCTGTAAGGAGCCATATCTGGTTATCCATAAGGACAGAGTAGTGTTACGTCCTCATCCAGCCTTTCTTCCTAAGGTGGTATCGAGTTTTCATTTGAACCAAGATGTGGTTCTTCCTTCTTTTTTCCCCAAGCCTACTTCGGTAGAGGAAAAGTTATTGCATTCTTTGGATGTAGTAAGAGCAGTTAAAGCTTATCTAAAAGCCACTGCTCAGATTCGCAGAACGGATACTTTGTTTATTCTGCCGGAAGGCCCCAGAAAGGGTCAGGCAGCGTCAAAATCTACTTTAGCCAAGTGGATTCGACAGGTCATAATACAAGCCTATAGCTTGAGAAGTAGACCGCCTCCGTTCAAAGTTAGGGCGCACTCCACGAGAGCAGTTGGAACTTCATGGGCAGTGCATCACCAGGCCTCCCTGGCTCAAATCTGTAAGGCCGCAACATGGTCTTCGGTACACACGTTTACTAGGTTCTACCAGGTGGACGTTAGAAGTCAGGAGGATGTCGCCTTTGGGCGCAGTGTGTTGCAGGCCGCAAAAGATCCTCATGTCTGATAGCGCTCAGCTTATATATGGTGTATCCCCCCCCTCATTTGGCATTGCTTTAGGACATCCCATTAGTAATGACTATGTCGCTCTGTGTCCCGTGATGTACGAAAAAGAAAATAGGATTTTTATAACAGCTTACCTGTAAAATCCTTTTCTTGGAGTACATCACGGGACACAGAGCTCCCACCCCTCTTTGGGAACACTTATTGCTTTGCTACAAAACTGAGGTGCTCCCGGATGGGAGGGGCTTATATAGGGGAGGGTACTTCCGGTTTTGGAAGTTGCCAGTGCCAGCACCTGACGGTATCTATATAACCCATTAGTAATGACTATGTCGCTCTGTGTCCCGTGATGTACTCCAAGAAAAGGATTTTACAGGTAAGCTGTTATAAAAATCCTATTTTTATGATGGCACATTTGTTTAAATAAGCATAGGAATCCCAGTGCCTCTTTTCTTCCATAGTATTTTACCTGTCTTGGAAGTGGATGCTGGATATCTTCCAGCCATTCCACTTTCATTCAAAATATTTTATCTTCTGCTAATCTGAAAGTTTCCCATATCCTTCCACAAGAATTATTAAAACAGCAGCACAGTGGCCAAGTGGTTAGCACTTCTGCCTGGCAGCACCAGGGTCACCGGCTCGAATCCCAACCACGGAACTACCTGCCTGGAGTTGGCATGTTCTCCCTGTGCCTGCGTGGGTTTCCTCCGGGTAGTCTGGTTTCCTCCCACACTCCAAAGACATGCTGGAAGGTTAATTGGATTCTGTCTAAATTGGCCCTGTATGTGTATATGAATGTGAGTTAGGGACCTTAGATTGTAAGCTCCTTGAGGCCAGGGACTAATGTGAATGTACAATATATATGCGTAAATTGACAGTGCTATTTTAGTACCTGTAATAAATAAAACCCCACTCCATGAAGATTATGTAATCTGTGTTTGGTAATCTCTATAAGCATGGAGGGGTTAATGCAGTCCCACCCACACATCTTGCAAGTTGTAAACGGTGACAGAACCAAACAAGCAGGCAGATCGCATGGGCTCGGTGCCATCTCTGTGGGACACTGTTCAACACATGTTCTTGCTGTTTGCAGGGATGAGTATTTCCGTATGAAGCTGCAGTGGAAATCTGTGAGCGAAGACCAAGAGAGGAGGAATTCTCTGCTGCGCGGATATCGCAGTTTAATAGGTTGGTAAACACGATGGATTCATGCTGGTTTGGCTGCAGGTTGGTCAGGAAGCTCCTGTGTGATGTACAGGTGTCACTTAGGAGGGCTGTGTGCTATATAAAGGGATTATATAAAGGGATATTGTAGAATTATGCTTATTGACCTTTAGTCTGAGTTCTATAGCTAAGAACAATCTACTGATGATCACAGTATAATATAAGACTGTTAGAAAGGCACTAATACTGTAAAACAGAATGGCAACTTTTAAAGGCTAAATCCACCAATGCAAAGCGTTGCAACCACGATCAGTGGTCGTAAGAGGTCGGTATGTACATAAAGTTGTGCTCCAAAGTTTGCATACCCTTGGAGAATCGGTAATATACGAAATGTACCATTTTTAAAGCAAACATGAGTGAGCGGGCAAAACACATTTCATTTATTTCTTATGGGATTCAGATTCTTTAACTGTGGGTCATAACAGAATGGCCCAATCATAAAACAAAAAATGGCAACAAGTAAACAACTGAAATGCCCCCTGTTCAAAAGTCTGTATACCCTTAGGCTGGATTCACACTTATGCAGTTTTAGTGCTTTTTGCATTTTGCAGATTTGCACTACAGAACATGTTCCATAGGAAACCATGTTAAATGGACTGTAGTTCAAATATGCAAAATGCAAAAAGCACTAAAAATGCATAGGTGTGAATCCAGCCTTAGTTCTTAATATTGTGTATTGCCCCCTTTAGCATCAATGATGGCGTGCAGTCTTTTGTAATAGTTGTCCCCAACTTCTTGCAGTAAGGCCCCAAATTCTTGCAGGTGTTATAACTGCCCATTCATCTTGGCAAAAAGCCTCAAGGTCATGCAAAGTCTTTTGTTGTCTTGCATGAACAGCAAGTTTGAGATCTCCCTAGAGTGGCTCGATGATATGAAGGTTACTATGATTGCCACTCCACGACCTTCAACACCCTTTTCTGCTGTAACCACTGGAGGGTCAACTTGGCTTTGTGCTTAGGGTCATTGTCGTGCTGGAAAGTCCAAGAGCTCCCATGAGCAGCTTTCATGCAGAAGAATGCAAATTGTCTGCCAGTATTTTCTGATAACATGCTGCATTCAACTTGCCATCAATTTTTACAAGATTGAGCCACCACCATGCTTCACAGTGGGGATGGTATTCTTGTCGCTTTTAACATAGCGCTTATGGTGGTGACCCTAAAGCTCTATTTTGGTGCAGCAGCCCCCCTAATACTTACCTGGGCCCCATCTAGATCCAACGATTTTACACAAGAGACTCGGCTGTCCGGGACTCTCCCTCCTCATTGGCTGAGACAGCAGCACAGCGCCATTGACTCCTGCTGCTGTCAATCAAAGTCAGTGAGCAGATGAGGAGAGAAAGGGGGTGGGGCTGTGCCGCAGCTCCGTGTCTGATTGGACACAGGGAGCTGCGGCTCGAGTCGGGTGCCCCCATAGCAAGCTACTTAAGTGCTGGGGGCACTCAAGGGAAAGGGACCAGGAGCACCAAAGAGGGACCCGAGAAGAGGAGGAACTGGGCTGCTCTGTGCAAAACCACTGCATAGCGCAGGTAAGTATAGACATGTTTGTTGTTTTTAACGAAAAAAAAAACAAGACTTTAGTATCATTTTAATTTGTGATTAAACAGTGCTGACTGATATATTCAAGGCTTTGGATATCTTTTTACAGTATATCCTTTTCCATCTTTATAATGTTCCATTACCTTGTTATGCAGGTCTTTTGACAGTTCTTTTCTGCTCCCCATGGCTCGGTATCCAGCCTGCTTGGTGCATTCACATGAGAGCTAACAAACTCATTGACTATTTATACACAGACACTAATTGCATTTTAAAAAGCCACAGATGTGGGAAATTAACATATTTTTTTTTAAAAAGGGTAAATTTTATTCCTTTTTTTTCCGAAAAAAATAATAATTACACAGGTTACATTCCACAAAGCATCAGTACATAGGAAATTATTTCTCAGACGTCAAAACAGCAACCAATACTTATAATATAAGAAACATATAGCTAATACACCTAACAGATAGATATCGGTTAATCATCAGTACGCGGGGCCAACCCCCCTAACTCCCTGTACATACCCCTACATATGCTCCTATAGCGAAGGAATATGCAAACATTAGCATACAAAAAAAAAGGAGGGAGAACCAAAACAAAACAAAGCAGAATCATAACATAACATGGGGGGGACCCAAGACCATAAGTACAACTTGACATATATTTTTCCCACCTTTAGAGGCCAAACTGTATGAGCAATATTCCCACGTCACCACCCAGCCTGTCCCACTGAAGATGATCACGATCCCCTTAGGGTCTGTCCAGACCCTCTCACACCTCTATCTCTCCTGACACCGAATTGATCCATCCAGCCCATACTTTATTAAATTTTTTCAAACACCCCCTGGAAATGTAAGTTAACTTATATTTTGGGAGGGCTCCATTAACCAAGTCAATCCAGCATTGGAGCGACGGAGGCCTAACATCCTTCCACTTCAAAGCCAGTGCCTTCTTAGCATGAAAGAAAAGTGTTCTCAAAAGAGTCTTTTTAGAGTATGACAATTCCTCATCCCCAAAGACACCCAATATACATCTGGCCGGGTCACAGATATTCGGGAGAGCCAGTCTTTCTTCCAGGAATTTACATAACACTCGACCAGAAGCCCCTCACCTGTGGACATAGCCACACCATATGAAAGAAGTCATCTTTCTCCACCCTACATCTGTTGCACTCAGGAGATTCCACCCTGCCCATCTTATGAAGCCGCTTCGGAGTGTAGTACACTCGATGTAGGAAGTTAAATTGAATGACCTTATCTCTGGCCGAAATCACCAACGGCAATAAAGATGCGGTGACTGCAGCCCAAGATTCCTCAGTGAGAGCTGGGATATCACCTTTCCACTGCGCCTCCACCTTTTTCATCCTAGGGGATGAGGAGGTCATTAAAGAGAAATAATATCTTGACACTAACTTTGAATGGTCTTTCTCAAGTAGCAGTTTCTCTAGCTCTGAGTTCTTCAGCTGAACCTCCCGCAGGCCAAATTGGGCCGCTACAGCATGGCGCAGCTGAAGATATCTATAAAAGTAAGCGTTGGGGCATTTATATTCAATCTGAAGATCCCTGAATGTCCTAAAAGTCAGGTTCCTGAACAGTTGATGCAAATACTTGAGACCGTACTGAGCCCAGCATGCCCCATCAGGGATTTTACAGATCTCCGTTAGTTGAGGGTTATACCACAAAGGTGCATTAGGAGATAGGGTTAGTGGGCCACCTCCCGTTCGTTTATTACATATGTGAAAAATTTTATAGGAAAGTTTAATAACTTCTGCACCCTGAGGCGGGTACGGGCCATTCCTGTAAAGTACATTAATTAGTGCCTCAAACGAATGCATCAGGGCCGCCTGAGTTTCCACCGAAGCCACCTCCATCTCAGGGAAAATACACCAATGGATATGCGTCAATTGTGCTGCCAGGTAGTAGCACTGCAGATTTGGTAATGCCAGTCCACCGTTCTGGACCGGTAAAAACAGAGTATCCAAGGACACCCGTGGTGGTCTATTGCCCCAGAGGAAAGAGACCAGGATGGAATTGATTTCCGTGAACAATTTTTTGGGAACGTATATCGGTGCATGCCACAGCACATACAGAAATCTAGGTAGGTAGATCATTTTAAATAAATTAATACGACCTAGGACGCCGAGGGGCAGCTTGGACCAGATCTTTAAGTTATCCTTCAGGCGCACCATCATTGGGCGTAAGTTATTTTTAATATACACTTTCAACGGCAACTGCACCTCCGCCCCCAGGTACCGGAATTTGGAAACGACTTTCAGAGGGACTTCCTCTGGGAGATTCGGGGTATAGTCAGAGTCGACAGGGAAAATCACTGACTTATCCCAGTTGACTTTAAAACCAGAGTATCTACCGAACCTCTCAATCCTAGTTAATGCTGCGTTCAGGGAACCCTCCGCCAGGTATAACAGCATATCATCTGCATATAAGGAGGTTTTTTCCTCCTTAGAGTTTATCCAACAGCCCTTTACCTCTACATCTCCCCTCAAATGGCTCTATAGCCAGAGCAAACAGGGGTGACAGCGGACACCCCTGCCGAGTGCCCCTAGCTATCTCAAAGGTCTCCGTTACGGTGTTGTTAACCCTTAATCGTGCTAGTGGTCTAGAGTACAACAGCGTTACCCAGTCAATAAATTTAGGTCCGAAGCCGAATCTTTCAAGGACTGCCCACAAGTAGGGCCACTCAATAGAGTCAAAGCTTTATGGGCGTCTAACGACACCACAATCCGGGTATCTGAAACGGGACCTACAGATTGTAGTACCGTAAAAAATCTCCTCAGGTTTATAGCCGTGGATCTTGTTGGGATGAAGCCCGTCTGGTCAGGGTGGACAATGGTCCCTATCACTCCATTCAGACGCTGGGCTAGAAGTTTGGCTAAAATTTTGGCATCAACGTTAATGAGGGAAATGGGCCTAAAGGACTCACACTGCTCATGGTCCTTATGGGGCTTTGGGATCAGCACAATCAATGCCTCCCGCATTGAGTCAGGAAGTATCCCCTCGTTCATGGCGTCATTATATACCTCCAACAGAGTGGATGCCATAAACTCCTTATAAGTAGTATACCACTCAGCAGGGTACCCATCTAACCCGGGGGTTTTGTTTGGATTCATAGAGAGCACTGCAGACAGGACTTCATCAGTACTGAAAGGAAGGTCCAAGTCTTCTGCCACCTCTCTTGACAATACCTTCAGAGGGACTGGCGCTAGAAACTGACAGACCTCCTCCTCTCGATAATCCACCCTAGTCTTATAAAGGTCAGAGTAGAACTCCAGAAAAGCATCAGCCATATCCTTCTGTTCCGTACATAGAAGGCGACTTTTGTTATATATCCTAGGGATAGAGGCCAAAGCCTGTTGCGAGTGACCCAAATATGCCAACAATTTGCTATTTTTGTCACCGAACTCAAGGATACGTTGTGATTGGTATAACAGCTTTTTCTGGGTTTTCTCCACTACCACCAGATCCAGCTGCCTGGCCTTATCTCTCTATTCCCTGAAGTTGCGCGGAGTAGGATTAGCGATATACTCCACCTCCGCCTCCGTAGCAACTTGTTCACAGTCCTTCACCTTCCATTCCCTATCGGCTCTAAATTGTTTAATTAGCCCCGAGATAGATCCCTGAAGGGTGGCCTTAAATGCATCCCAGGTAGTCCTAAGCGCTACCTCCCCTCTATTTTCCAACCAAAACTGAGATATTTCCTTGGCGGTTGCCCGTTCAAAACACTCTTCCTCCAGCCACTTGGGGCTCAGTCTCCAAGGCTTAGGACCCTGAGACCTACCCATGGTGACCGACACCAGCAAGGGGGAGTGATCCGAAATAGCCCTTGGTAGGTATCGCACATCAGCCACCCTCTGTAGGACCTCCCCCGTTACAAAACACATATCCAATCTAGATAGAGTATTCTATGTGGAGGAGAAGCATGAAAACTCCCTCACATCAGCGTGTTTCCAGCGCTACACCTCCACCAGACCATAGTGATCCACGCAACCAGCCAATGGAGAAGCGCAGCCAGAGACCGTTTTAAATCTATCCATATCAGGCGAAAGTACAGCATTAACATCACCCGCCATAATAATAGGCCCCTCTGCCACCAGGAGCACCTTCGCCATTATCGTATCTCATAATGCAATAGTAAACGGCGGCAGGATATAAATTGCCACAAAAGTATGGGGGGTATTATCTATATTAAGAATCACTATGACATATCTACCAAAGGGGTCAGTCACGATCTTTTCCAGGGTATAAATTATTGACTTGGTTATTAATATAGACACTCCTCTAGCATAATTGGAGTATGTGGAGTGAAAGGCCCGTTTCACAAACGCCTTCTGTAAGGCCATGACCCTAGAGCCCACCAAATGAGTTTCCTGAAGGAAAATGATTTGGGGTTTGTGCCTCTGAATATAATTAAAGACCAGTGCCCTCTTAACTTTTGAATTGAGACCTCTTACATTCCAGGAGAGGAGTTTGAAAGTACTAAGCTTGTCCGCCATTACGGGAGGCGATTACATTATGGGACCTGGTGAACCAGGACAATGGCGGAGGGATCCTCCCCGTCAATGAGAAATATACAGTGAACAAGAAATGGTACACAGTACAGAAAATGTCCACAGGTGAAGGTGGAGTAATGATAGCATGAGTCCCCAAAAATGAAAAAAAAAGTAAAAAAGGAGGAAAAAACAAAAAACAACAACTTAAGTTTGAAAAAATGACAACCAGGAAAAACAATGTTCCCTTCTGTAGGACTGATGATCCAGAACATTGGACCATAAACTCCCCACCCCCCTCCCTGCCCGCAGTCCCCAACATTCTACAGGCTTTTTCCCCAAACATAAACATTAGTGTCACCCTAACAGGGGGAGCCCCTCCTTATTCAGCCGGATATTAAAGTCTCCTAGAGGGGGGTATATCTCCTGTGCCAGCCGGGCAGGAAGATTTTATGGGTAAGTACGTGATAGGTAACAGAGCATTAAAGGAACCGCATTGATGGTAGAACACAGTTAAATAGTCTCACAGAACTGAATAACGACAGGATCAGTCAGAACGGAGATGTTGAAACATGGAAGACAAAGTATCATCTCATAGGAAGAGTGTACCCGCTCAGTCTCCATCATTATGGCTTCAGTAGCTTTGGGGGATCCCCCCCAGGCCATGTAATTTACTTGCATAACAGGGGAAAGGCAGCTGTCCTATCCAGATCCCAGGGACTCTAGCCAGTGATTAGCCTCCCTGGGTGACATGAAGAATTGTGCCTTGCCCTTATGAATGACTCGGAGCTTTGCTGGGTATAGCATACTGTAAGGCAGGCTGCGCTCCCTCAGGCGCTGCTTCACACTTTGAAATGCTGCCCTCTGCTTCTGCGTGGCCGCAGAGAAATCAGGGAAGATGGATATGCGGGTGTTGTCAAACAGCAAATCAGGCATGGTGCGTGCTTTACAGAGGATTGTTTCCTTATCCCTGAAGTAGAGGAACCGGGCCAGCAGAGGTCTAGGATATCTACCCGGTGGAGGAGCCCTCAGGGGGACCCTATGCACCCGTTCAATGGCAAACAGGTGGGAGAAGCTATCTGCGCCAAAGGTTTGCTGGAGCCAGGATAGTAGAAACTCCTCTGGGTTCTTTCCCTCTGCACCTTCCGGGAACCCCAGGAATCGGAGGTTGTTCCTCCTGAGCCTGTCCTCAATGTCCCCCAGCTTGGCCTCCTGGGACTTGTGGTCCGCCGCCATGTCTCTCACCTGGACCATCAAGGGGTGCACGTCATCTTCCACTGCACTTATGCGTTGCTCTGTCTGTGTAACCCTCTGCCTCACTTTGTGCACATCATCTTTAGGGGAGCAAAGTCCACCCTGATGGTCTCTATCTGGGTAGTCAGCGCTGCATGGCAGCTTTTAATGGTGTCCATGATCTGCATTAGTGTCGGTTCACTCACCTGTGCACCGGAGCCACTCTCCTCCGGTTCCGATTGGGGAGAGGGCAGGGGATTCGCAAAGGGGTGTGTAGGTTCAGGCCAGTCCATCTCCCCCTCGGTACACCGGCGGCCGGCAGAAGCAGACGGAGCGCGCTGTTCCCCTGCAGAGCGGGCGCCATTTTGGAACGCCTCGTGTGCAAACCGCGCCAGCTTCTCTGCGGGCGTAGGGTCCACACTCGGTCCATATTTCACCATGGCTGGGGTCCTGATGTGTTCACCGAGCGGGTCCGGTATAGTGGTGGCGAAATGAGCAGGTCTGTGAGTTTGCAGGATAGAGCAGGATGATAGTGCGGTCGGAGCTCCAAGGAAAAGCTACCTCACATACCAGAAGTTGGACACGCCCCCGGGAAATTAACATTTAATTGCCATTTCAACCCATGTGTGTCACCTTATGTGTCTGTACCAAGGCCAAACATTCCAGGGGATGGAAACTTTCAGGGCCGTTTGGGTGATTTCTGTTTATCATTATGATTTAAAAAGGAGCCAAACAACCTTGCAATAATAAATCACTTCATATGCTCACTATCCTTAACCACTTCAATACCAGGCACTTACGCCCCTTCCTGCCCAGGACAATTTTCAGCTTTCAGCACTGTCGCACTTTGAATGACAATTGCGCGGTCATGCTACACTGTACCCAAACTAAATTTTTATAATTTTCTTCCCACAAATGGAGCTTTCTTTTGGTGGTATTTGATCACCTCTGTGGTTTTTATTTCTTGCTAAACAAACTAAAAAAGACAATAAAAAAAAATAATGTTTTTTTTTTAGGTTCTGTCATAAAATGTTGTTTTCCCCTTCACTGACGGGCACTGATGAGGCGGCACTGATAAGTTGGCACTGATAAAGTGGCACTGATGGGCACTGATGAGGAGGCACTGATATGTAGAATTGATGGGCACCGATAGGCGGCACTGATATGCAGCACTGATGGGCACCAATAGGCAGCACTGATATGCAGCACTGCTGGTCACTGATAGGCGGCACTGCTGGGTACTCACAGGCGGCACTGATGGGCATTGACAGGTGGCACTGATGGGCACTGACAGGCGGCTGTGATGGGCACTGACAGGTGGCACTGATTGGTACTGATAGGCGGCACTGATTGGCACTGACAGGTGGCACTGATGGGCAGCGCTGATGATGAGGTACTGACAGGTGTTACTGCTGGGCAGTGATTGGCACTGTGGTAGGCAGTGATTGGCACTGTGGTGGGCAGGGATTGGCACTTGCAGATTTTATTATATGGGGCACTGCTGGGCATGTAGTTTTTACATTTAAGGGGGCTGTGCTGATAATCAATGTGCTGATTATCAGCACAGACCCCCCCCCCCTCTGACAGGGAGAGCCGCCGATCGGCGGGGTGTCAGACTGACACGCCGCGATCGCTGCGATGCGCAGGCGCGCGCCGGCATTTTATCCTGCTGGACGTCAATAGACGTCCAGTCAGGATAACAGAACCACTTCCCGGACATCAATCTCCTATTGACTGGGCCCACTGCACGGCATGGTCAGTCATATTTTCAATATCGATGCCAAAATTTCACAATTTCTGCCAGGGTATGTAAACTTTTGAGCACAACTGTAGTTCAAAGAAAACAGAACAATGTGCATATAAATGAATAAAGCTAAACACTGAGCATACAATATAGTGTGTAACAACACTGGTGCTATATGATGCATGTAGTATCTAGGCCAACAAGCCTTTTAGGAGGTAACTTGAAAAGGCGGGGTTACGATTAGGGATGAGGTTCGGTTCGAACCCAGAAGGCAGCTGTCCGCGTCGGACCAATCAGCTTCAAGTGGGAGATTTCTATGGCCCACAGCTGCACACACAAAAAAAGTGGGGATATTGGTGACATCATTGACCTAATACAGGCACATACTAGCTCAAAGAATTTTGGTAGCATAATTACTAATCTGGAATGTATGTTCCTTACTAAAGAACATTTTTTTTATGAAGTTGTTATTGGTAAAGTACCGCTTTAAAAAAAATAAAAAATATATCCGATTGCCATAAATGTATTTTGTGTTTATTTTTTTTCCAGAGAGAGATGTCAGCCGTACTGACCGAAACAATAAGTTTTATGAGGGGAATGATAACCCAGGCCTTGGTCTTCTCAATGACGTCTTGATGACATACTGCATGTTTAATTTCGATTTGGGTATGTTGCTTTGAATTGTCTTTCTGAGCCCATTTTCCTGTAGCCATTTTATTTACGGAGTCTGTTTCTGTTCAGGTTATGTCCAGGGAATGAGCGATCTTCTGTCCCCCATCCTCTATGTCACGCAGAACGAGGTGGACTCCTTCTGGTGCTTCACTGGCTTCATGGAATTATTGGTTAGTATGGATCACAAGTGAATGCCTTCCGGTCTAAGTAAAAAGATTGTGTTAAAATGAGGAGCTGCGGAAATCAGTACAGCCATTTCACACTTTATTTACTGAATTCTCTGGAAAGTTGGTGACACCTTCGCAAGCCCTTAACAGATTCTCTGAGACCACATTTATGCCTCTGCATTTTGTGCTAAAAAAAAAAGCACGGTCCTGTTTCCAGAAAAGCATTTATATAAAGTTTAATAATGTGAATGCCTTCTGTTTAAAGGAGGCTTTACTGTGCTACTAATTGATTGAGTTAGGGGGCTTTTTGATTGCTTTAATCCTTCCTAACCATAACCCCTATGGTTATACTGCCTTGTTGGGCAGACTTTACTCCATAGAAGCCATGGTTGCCATACAGTGCACTGATGATGGCCAAAAAGTCTGAAACAGCCTTATGCAGTTTGGATTAAATGGCTCTGTAATAATGGGCTATATTTGTGTAGCACCCACCCCAATTTTGGGGTGCTATATGTGTAGAAATTTAAGGGTAGTCTGGGCCAGTAGTTGGGCTCAGACCTATTATAGTTCAAATTGTTTGCTCTGCTCTAGGTGTGATACTGCCCGGCAGTGTTATTCTTCTTTGCCTGCAGGTGGCCCTGTCACCGCCGGCACAGGCTGGATCACGGGGGTATCACAGCACCTTGGGTGTCTTATCTCGGCAGCCATGCAGTGGGCGTGGTCTACTTGCTGTGCGTGCTGGGAGAGGGTACAAAAGGGGCAGACGCCATTTGGCGTGAGGCGATTCCAGGGGGACCCCAAGGCGTTCGGGGGGACCTCTGGTCCAGTGAGCGTTTCTCGTGACCCTCATGGCATGGGATGCGTGTGTTTGGTCTCGGGCACCTTTAGCCCAAGGCTCTGCTGCTGCATAGTAGGCCCAGCTCTCCTATCGAGGGCCTACGCTTCGGAGAAGGATCCCAGGCTGTCCATCTTTTGGGAAGGAGTTTCAGGGGAAGATCGGTCCCGGCGGAGATAGCGACGGTACTGCTGTCTCAGGGAGAAACCTGGAGGCCTGCCTAGAGGGGGATCCATCATCTCTGACATCCGTGCTCCACTCCGGTTGCTAGGACCGCTCTCAAAGGGACTATCCGGGTGAGCAATACCCACTCAGGCTTGAGTGGCGACGAAAGTGTTCTCTAAAGCCCTGTACACACGATCGGATTTCCTATGGATTCTAATCCGATGGATTTTTCCATCGGAAATCCGATGAAGCTGACTTCCATCAGTCTTGCCTACACACCATCAGTCAAAAAACCGATCATCCCAAACGCCGTGACGTAAAACACTCCGATGAGCCGAGAAAAATTAAGTTCAATGCTTCTGAGCATGCGTCGACTTGATTCTGAGCATGCGTGGGTTTTTCCTCTGATGGAGTTCCCCACAGACGATCGGAATTTGCTATCGTTTTTTTTCCCATCGGATAAATTTAAAACATGTTCTATTTTTTTCTCACCGATGGAAAAAAGAACGATGGGGCCCATACACGATCGGTTTGTCAGATGAAAACAGTCCATCGGACTGTTTTCATCGGTAAAACCGATTGTGTGTACAGGGCTTAAGTGTTGCGTGCCTGAACCTTCCCCTACTCTGTCGTTTCTACTCTCTCTCTCTCTCTCTCTCTCTTCCAAGTTTTACCTCAAGACAAGAATAAAACCCTGTTGCTCGGGTTTTACTCATGTGTGGACATTGGCCTTATTCAAAGAGACTTTCTTCCCCAGACAACAGAGGCCAGGGATCCACTCTGGAGAGGTAACTCGCCGCAAGACCCAAAAACATTAACACCGCTCGCCCCTCTCTCTACACAACAAAAAGGGGGGGGGGGGGATACCGGGCAAGTAGCAGGTGTGCCCTGACTGCAGAAGTGGCAGAAAAGCAGAAACGGTGGTGTGTGCTACATTTGCACTATACACCAGCGGTTTAGATGTGCAGCTGGCTGATGGGGTGTAAAGCAAGTATTTACATCACTTTACTGACTTGAAATGAGGACTAATCCCCTTATTTTTGGATATGTGATGGAATAAGACATGAATACCTTCTGTTTTAGGAAGGCTTTATTGTGCTACAAACTGATGTGGTAGAAGGGCTTTTTGATTGCTTTAGACCAAAGGTTGTCCAACGCGTGGGACGCATGCAGCCCAGGAGAGTTCAGCATGTGGCCCGGCCATGTCTTGAGGAACGCTGTGCAAGAATAAGCGGCCACTGCAGCCGGGTATGTATGGAGGGACACAGGGGATGCCGTATAGGTATATGCATAGAGGCCGTGGGGGCACAGAGAATGGCAGGAACAGGCACAACTGAAAGGGATGTCTGGGGTTCGTTTTCTGTAAATGCACCAGCAACAGTGAACACAGGGATTCCACATAGCGCCAGGCAAGTAAATACCGCTTGGCTGTATCGAGGGTGTGCTGGGGTGGGTCAGATTTCAGTTGCAACCCCCAAAGTCACCTACCTTCCCACACAGCACATACCAGTGGTGCCAACTGTCATTAACTTCAAGGACAGTTTTGTAAAATCTTTGAATGTCCATAACACATATTCACAGACCGATGTAAAAATCACGGTTTTCACAAACTGTCCATGAATTTAGGCTAGATTCACACTACTGTGGGTGGTTGCGGAAGAATCGCAGCCGTTCCTGCACTTGGCAACCACCCGCAGCCAAAACGTGCTGCTCTTTACAGATGTGCAGGGCTGCCAGTCATTCTTTATGGCACCCCTACGCATCTAAAAAATCCAGCGTGTTTTCAGGTGCGGGAAATGCAGGCACAGCAGCACATTCAAATGAATGAGCAGCCATGCCCGAGCAGATGCAGCCCAAGACAATTCCTCTCCTTCCAGTGTGGCTCAGGAAGATCAAAAGGTTGGACACCACTTCTTTAAGGGCCGTACACACGGGCCGAATATTGGGTAACATTGGCCGGTTTAATAGAAAACTATTCGGCCCATGTGTACGGCAGCCGCTCCAACAGAAGCCGGCTCCTGTCGAAGGGGCATGACCAAAAAAGGTCTGTCGACTGGCATCGAATCAGCACTCTCAGCCAATGGTGTGTTCTGGCAGGGGAGCTGTCCCTCTGTCAACGCAATAGCTTAGCAGGGGAGTTCGCTGTACTAAAAATGCATAGTTAGTAAAGGGGCTCCTCCCGAGCTCTTTTTTTTTTCATTCAGCCCACTGGGTTGAACACACAAAAAAAAAACAGTGTACTAGGCTTTACTTCCTTCTCAATGTAACAGGTTCTGAGTTTTCCTCACTCCGTCCAAAACCAGAATTAACTTATGTACTAAACCTTACACATAAAAAAATGTATAAAAAGAACTAAAATCTTTAGATACTCATTCAAACAATGCGACCGTTAGATCCTTCGCCAGCTGCTGGCATTTTCTCCATGTGCTTTTTTCGGGTGTCGGTTCTGTGGCCTCTTGATTGGCTGGCAGGGGATAACTTGACTCCTGTACATGTTATGGGAGCCATTCATTCTGGCTGGAAATGTCCCCTGATCTGCGCAGCTCAGTGTACATTTAATCGCAGATTGCAAACAGGCAGGTAAGTTTGGCTTTTTGCAGAAGAGACAGAGCATGTCTTTTCTGCAATAAAAAAAACTTTTTAAATTGTATTTATTTTTTCTTAATTGTAGGTTTGGTTTCACATTAAAGTGGAACTATAGTCACCTTGCCTTCAGCGACAACCTGGAGCTCCCCGCCGGCCGCTGACATCTTCAAGAGGCCATCTTCTGGGTATCGTCCGCTCTCGTAGGACGGGCCGATATGACATCACTCCCATGGGAGTAGAGTGGGCTTTGGCATTGTACAGGGCAGACAGGTAGGTAGGTAACTTTAATGTAGAAGAGACAAAGCATATCTCTTCTGCAATAAAAAAATCCTGCCTATTTTAATTTCTTACATAAAGTTCCACTTTAAGAATATATTTGGGATGTTATATAGTTCAGCCTTCAAGGAGAAGTATGTTCAAAGCTCTTTTGGCCCTACTTCTCGTGTGGGTCACAGTAGTGCACTTAGTTCTGCACTTCTGTGACCCAGATTCAGCTGACCGCATGCTAAAGTCTGCTGTCGGTTGACAACACTCAACCTGTCCAGGCTCAGGAGGGATCATGACTTTAATGTCGGGATCCACCCATATTCCTGACCGGCAGCTGGCTCAACCTCTCAGCGTGCTGCTGGGGGGCCTGAGCCACCCCCTCCACAGCCTGGTGCTCCAGTGAGCTCTGAAGAGGCAGAGCCAGTGACTGACAGTCCCCGATCTCTGCTCACTGAAGACCGAGAACTGAGCGATCAGTGGTCTTAGATCGCTTAGTTCTCGGTGTAGAGGCGGCGGGGGACAGATGCAGCATCAGGCTAATGCTGCATCCACCTAGGTGAGTATATATGTTTCTAAAACAGTGTATAAATAATCAATCTGCGCAATCCAGTAATATGTCAATAAAATAAGTTAGGAAAGTTGCTAGCTAACGCCCATAAATGATTCAGACCTTATTAGACTAATATATACAACAGAATAATGTACCTCAACTTACAAAAAATATCCACAATATAATAAAATTGCAAACAACTGTACAAGAAACGTGTCCAAACAAAAAATAAAATTATTAATTATATAATCCAATGTACCGGTATATCCAAAAATATCAAAGGAAAAAATATCCAATTTGAATCCACTTCAATCACCAATGTGACATGTAATGCAAAGTGTAAATCATCCACACTTGTACATTAGCCTCTCACCTCACTGCCGTGACCCCTGCATTACCAGTAGGTCTGTTTTGCCCTCTCTGGGGATGAAGAAAAACTGTTGCTGCTTCAAATGCCTCTTACTCGGATGGATGGATTAATAGATTTCCAATCCCCACAGTATACATGCAGGAAGAAAAATCACACAGATCTAGTGCTCTCCGTTTAAAACTTCACATTTATTTAAAAAAGGTAAAGTAAATGGCACTATAGGTAGTGCTAACCATGAATTGCGTGTCTGTCATATACAACCACAGGATCTTAAGATGCAGAGATGATCGTGGGATGATGCCATATACGTGAAACCTCGTCCTATACGTACCTTACGTCCAAACCTCGGGACTTCCCTACTGGGTTCCAGGAAGGTGGGTTGAGAAGGGGACTGGGGTGCTAGGAGGTGGGGCTGTAAAGAGAATTGAGATGCAAGTAAAGGGGGGCTGTGAGGGGTACTGGGACACAAGAAGGGGCTGTGAAAGAGACTAGAGGGCAAGTAGGGGGGAGGGGAAGAAGCTGTGAAAGGGACTGAGATGCAAGTAAGGTGGGGCTGTAAAGGAGACTGGGGTGCAAGGAAGGGAGCTGTGAAGTGGACTGGGGTTCAAGTAAAGCGGAGTTGTAAAGGGAGCTGCGATGCAAGTAAGGGGAGGCTGTAATGGTGACTGAGGTGCAAGGAAGGAGAGCTGTTAAGTGGACTAAGATTCAAGTAAGGGGGGCTGTGAAGGGGACTGGAATTCCAGTAAACAGGGGCTGCAAAGGGGACTGGGGTGCAAGGAATGGGGCTGTAAAGAAAACTGGGAACCAAGGATGGGGGCTGTGAAAGGGACTGAGATGCAAGTAAGAGGGCCGCAAAGGGGACTGAGGTGCAAGGATAGGTGGGTGTGATGGGGACTGGGATGCAAGCAAGGGGGGCTGATGTAAAGGGTGGAGGTCTTTGATGTGAAGGGGGATGTAAAATAGGGGGACTTGGATGCAAAGGGGGGACTGTGATGTAAAGGGGCTGTATTGTAAATGGGGGGCCACTGTAATGTAAATGGGGGGTTCTGTGATGTAGAGAGGGGTTCTGCAATGTAAAAGGGGCTTCTGTGGTGTAAAGGGGGGTGGGGCTGTGATGTAAAGGTAAGGACTGAGAAGACTCATGTAAAAAGGGAAACTGTAATGTAAGGGGAAAGGGCTGTGATGTGAAGACCCGGAGTTGCAGTACAAACATGAGATGGATGAAAATTTGAATGGCCGGACCTCCGTGAATTTTATTTCAATACCTCTGGTATATATGTTTGTTATTTTGAAATCCCACCCTTCTCTTTTAACTCTTACAAAGTTGTTAGCAAGTGATGTGTTCAGTTTATAAGCTTTGACTGTGAATGTCAGTCCACCTTGCATTGGAACCCATAGTAATCTAAATTCTGCATGAATAAGGAGGCACCGTTATCATTTTGCTGACAGCAGCTGTAACCTATCAAAGCTTGCATTGTTTGGAGAGAGCACACTGATCAATGCATTGATCTACTTCGCCTGCATTCCAGCACCACAACTTTGAGGAAAGCCAGGAGAGTATGAAGAAACAGCTCGCCCAACTGAACCTCCTCCTCCGTGTACTAGACTCGGCGCTCTGCGATTTCCTAGGTATTTATATCTTGCAGTTCTGTGTTGAAGCAAGCTTGTTCATTATGAGGAAAACATATCTGTTGCTGCAAATAAATGGTGGTAGTTGTGCACTATTATGGTGAAGATAATAGGATTTAAAAAGATGATAAAATAATACATGAAACTTGCTGATGACACTAATACAGCTTAAGTGATATAAATTCTTGTGATATTAAAATATGATAAATAGGTGCGTTTAATACTGCAGCTGCCACTCAATGTGCTCCCACAAAAAAAACCAATATGAACTGATATAGGTGTAACGGCGCTGTATAACTAAACAATAATGTGATAAAAATGTATGAATATAATGACAAATAAGAGTGATGAAGAAATAACATCAATAATGTCCAAAAAAATTAATATATATCCAAAAAAATTGATCAATATATTCCACGTGGTGCATAAAAAATGCTTGAGTGATGAATCTTCAAACAAACTTCTAGGCAAAGTGATCCCACCCCCACATGAATTGCACGCTCACCTCCTTAAGGTGACCCTGCAAGGGGTCAAACACGCCTTGCACTCAGTGTGTATATTCCCTCCAGGGATTTAACAGAAGAACCACAACTGCAGACAAGTATTCCTTCCACAATACAGCTCCAGACTTTAGATCCGCAGTGGCGACCGGTATAGCAGCAATAAATGTAAAATTAAAAAAAAGTGCTGCCTATGGTGCAGCATTCAGGGGATTATAAATGAACCACTCTACCCCAGCTAGCATATAAACTCACATTTAATAGAGATTAAAAGGCATATAAAAAAGACACGACAGTCTCACTCAGTGATGAAGAATCCACCACCAGGCTCTACCTCGCTTTGGAGGGATTTCCTCCAATTCCTGTTTTGACTATGGGACAGGAAGTAAAGGGAAATCTCCTAAGTGGAACATAGATGGCAAAAAAACAACTGATAGGGGTTGTAACCCTCCTTTATTATATTCAAAATTAAAAAAAAAAGTTTTACCTTTAGTTCTACTTTAACCACTTCACTGGTACTGGTACATTGCGGGGGTTTAAGTGGTTATATCAGGATAATGCTTGCAGCTACAGGCATCATCCTGGTATGTTTTTTTTTCTGCCAGCGATGGACTTTTTTGTAAAAGCGATCTAGCAGATAATTGACCGTTGGATCACTTTTACAGGCGGCGGATAGTGGGCCCCCCCCCACATCCTGCTGGCTTCCTGGGCTCTCTAGTCCCACCGGGGAGCCCAGGACTGCAGTTGGCGGTTCTGCTGGCTGACCATAGAGATGACTTAGGACTGAAACGTTTCTGATCATCTCTATATGGTCTAAGAAACCAGAAGTGATGAGTATTTAATCACTTACGTTTTCACTGGATGTAAAGAAGCCATTACTGGCTTGGGAAAGCATCGGATCAAACCAATCTTGGTTTGATCCAATACATTTTGATATGCTTTTTTTTTTTTTTTTTTTTTTTTTTAAACTATGCTTTTTTTTATTATCATACTGTACATTAAGTTTAGATTGCCCAGGTTTGTGACAATTTCAAGGAAATGTTGTGTACATGATTTCCTCCTAATGAATGTCTATATTTTTTCTCCTGGCAGATTCCAAAGATTCAGGCAATCTAAGTTTTTGCTTCAGGTGGATCCTTATCTGGTTCAAACGTGAATTTTCTTTCCAGGATATTCTCTTGTTGTGGGAGGTAAGTGCCAGTTATTGATGTGAGATCTTTTCTCCAAATTGCTTGTAGCAGCAGATCGGTTTATAATGTTCTTTTATTTTTGAGGTCATAACTAACGTAATGGTCCAGTCCTGTGGAAATGTACCCTGGATATTATAGTTTCTTGTTGTGCATTTTTTTTCCGTCAATATTGTGCACCTCTGAGGCTATTCATATAGGAGAAGATTTACTAAAACTGGTGCAGTTGTGCAAAGTAACCAATCAGCTTCCAGGTTTTATTCTCAAAGCTTAATTGAACCAGCTGAAGTTAGAAGCTGATTGGTTACTATGCGCAGCTGATTGGTTACTATGCGCAGCTGATTGGTTACTATGCGCAGCTGATTGGTAACTATGCGCAGCTGATTGGTTACTATGCGCAGCTGATTGGTTACTATGCGCAGCTTCGCCAGATTCGGTGTGCACCAGTTTTAGTAAATCTCCCCCATTGTGTAATGCTGCTGTATAGGCTGTGCCTGTACTCTAGTTTGGCACAATGGCACTTTGCCCATGTCATGTGCTGATCGCTGCTGTTGTGGTCTGTGTTGTACATCAAGAAAAAAAGGCATGGATGTAGCCTCTCAGCAGCATGTTGAGAGGCTAAGCTAGCTGCTGGTCAGATCCCAACATTAATTGACGGTATCCCTGCAGAACCTGAATCGGCTCTGTGATGTCAGCCAACAGTGAACTTTAGCCCGCTGTTGGCTGAATCTGGGTTACAGGAGTGCAAAACTAAGTACACTCCTTTGAGCCATGAGAATAGGGCCAAAAGAGCCTTGCTCCTACTCCTATAATGCTGAAGTCTAACATCCCAAAGACTTCCCAACATATTCTTAAAGTGAAACTTTGGTCATACTTCTCCTTTAAGTTTCATCGTTCCTGAAGTTGCCGAAGCCATCCCACTGGTAGATGCAGAGAGAACCGGAGCCGCACTCCAGGCAATGCGCTCCAGCTGCTCCGTAGCATCTCTGCCCCGGTCTTTAGTCAGGGAGCGGGTTGGCGCCATCTTGATGCCCAGGGTCCGGCACCGCTCCGAGGTCTTTCAGGTGCTTTGCCATTGCCCTCGTAATCGGATGTCGTTGCAGGGTCGTTCCCGCTGCTCGGGAAGGTACTTGCGGGCGATTTAAAGCTCCAGGAGATGCCTCTTTTGCTGGTATTTAAGCAGATCGTTGGTGGGAGCACAGAAGAGCACGTCCTCTCACGTTCCAAGCCTAGTCATGCCCCCCCTCCTTTAAGTTTCATCTATAGTAGGGAAGGTTCAAACCCCAATCCGTTTTTTTTTTTTTGCTGCCTGTGTCCTGCTGGGGAAATTTCCCTTCACTTGCTGTCCTGGAGGCGCAACAAGTAATAGGAGGAAATCTTCCCAAAGTGAATGGGATTCCCATGTGAGAGAATTGGCACAGGAACGGGAGCCCCCATTGGAGGATTTTCCCTCACGTATTGTTCAAAATTGTGGATTTTCTCAATTTGTGTCTTGGTGACAATGATCAAAGGGACAAATGGAGAAGGTGAATTTGTTGATGACACTGACACCAGAAAAGACTTGACAAACAGTTTAACCCTTTTCTACTTTATTGGACAAATTCGGCCTTCACATACATTTTAATCCTACTAAAATCATTTGGGACAGCAAACCATCATCTAATGTCAAGGGGTACGGGCAGACCTTTCTGTGCAGCAGCAAGATGAATGGTCATTCATTAACATACCATAACTCCTGGCCTATTGTTGATCACCAGACTATTAATTCCCATGTTCTATGAGCATTGCTTTAAACAGCTTCAGGCTGCCCACATATCAGATGTTCGGTGTGAAATTCTACAGACGTCTCCTATTATGCCAAATTCCATTCTGATTCAGATCCATCAAAATAAACATGCACCAAAATACTCTGCTTTGTTTATTTGTTTCAATCAAGGTGTTATGGACAGGTCTTCCCTGCCCCAATTTCCACCTGCTCATTGGCTGCGGTATCCTCGACCTGGAGAGAGATGCGCTAATGCATTCAGACTACGGCTTCAACGAGATCCTGAAGGTACGGGTTTTTGTAGTGTAAAGAGCACATCTTTTCTTTGTAATGGTCCTACAAACTGCTTTTCAACCCATTGTGGTATAGAGAATGGGTCTCCAAACTACGGCCTACAGGTCACAACCGGCCCACTTTGAGATTTTGTCCACCCACAGCTATCGTCAGTGGCGTATCCTCAGACTCGGTGCACAGACTGAGGATTCAGATCAGTTGATCTCCGCCTCTGATGAGTGCCCTGATGTAAGGGGGCCCTGATAAATGGGGGAGCTCTAATAGGAACCCTAATGTAAGGGGGCTCTGAAATAATGGTGGAATTCTCTTGTGAAAGAGGGGCTCTGATGTTATGGTAAGGCATCTAATGTAAAATGGGGTACTTCTGATGTGATGGAAGGCTTCTGATATGAAGCTATTTCTTGGAGCATGTTTATTCATTCAATTAATTTTTTTTTAATTCTTAAAAAAAAAAAGTTTTTTCTTGTCTATACAAATATTTCTAAAGTATACAATGTGGCCCTTTACTGGAAAGCTTGGAGACCCCTGGTATACAGGACCAGAAAGTCCTCTCTACTTGCTTGACTGTCAGTTATTTGCAATCCATTTAACTTATTGCCAATTTCCCCATGTCCATTAAAGTAGAACTCTGGCCTAAACAAAACATAGCTTTTCTATTGACAGAACTATTCTGATCTCTCTTCATCTTAAGCTGTCCATACAGCCAGCCCTGCGGGCTGAACAAAAAACAGATTCCTCCATCTACACTTTACAGCACAAGTGGATAAATCTCCCCCTGCAGCTATTGTTTTCTGACAGCTGGCACCAGCAGCTGTCAGAATACCCAAACAGCGGCTGCATCTCTGACAATCGCACCCCCCCTTCTTTGTGTGTCTCCTCTGCTTTTTAAATTGGCGCCTTCTCTGTTGCCTGTTCTCTACCACTTGCACACTAAGCTGTACTCTGACAATCAGCTCCTCTTCACAAACGTCCCCTCTGCTGCCTGTGTCCCCAATCACTGTCACACTACACTCTGCTCTGACAATCAGCTCCCCTCCATGTGTGTCCCCATCTGCTGCCTGTGTCCCCAATCACCGGCACACTACACCCTGCTCTGACAATCAGCTCCCCTCCATGTGTGTCCCCATCTGCTGCCTGTGTCCCCAATCACCAGCACACTACACTCTGCTCTGACAATCGGCTCCCCTCCATGTGTGTCCCCATCTGCTGCCTGTGTCCCCAATCACCGGCACACTACACCCTGCTCTGACAATCAGCTCCCCTCCATGTGTGTCACCATCTGCTGCCTGTGTCCCCAATCACCAGCACACTACACTCTGCTCTGACAATCAGCTCCCCTCCATGTGTGTCCCCATCTGCTGTCTGTGTCCCCAATCACCAGCACACTACACTCTACTCTGACAATCAGCTCCCCTCCATGTGTGTCCCCAATCACCAGCACACTACACTCTGCTCTGACAATCAGCTCCCCTCCATGTGTGTCCCCATCTGCTGCCTGTGTCCCCAATCACCGGCACACTACACCCTGCTCTGACAATCAGCTCCCCTCCATGTGTGTCCCCATCTGCTGCCTGTGTCCCCAATCACCAGCACACTACACTCTGCTCTGACAATCAGCTCCCCTCCATGTGTGTCCCCATCTGCTGCCTGTGTCCCCAATCACCGGCACACTACACCCTGCTCTGACAATCAGCTCCCCTCCATGTGTGTCCCCATCTGCTGCCTGTGTCCCCAATCACTGGCACACTATGCTCTGCTGTGACAATTTCATTCACTCCATAAACTTACTGTTCTGGGACAGGCACACTAGTATGCTAGAATAAAAGACTGTGTGTACCCAAATCCCAAGAGCATGGAGACCCCCTTATAATGGCCATAGCACCTGTGCACATTCATAAACATAAGCACAGAGATCTCACTAATAGATCCCCCAAAAGATAGGGGAAACTGTCATATGGGGTAGGGCTCATTTACACTAGTGGTTGGGGACACTTAGACCCCTTTCACACTGAGCCGCCCATAGCGTCGGTGGTAAAACGCCACCATTTTTACCGCTGACGCTATGCGCGGATTTGCGGCGCTTTTCGGCCGCTAGCAAGGCGGTTTTACCCCCCCCCCCCCCCGCTAGCAGCCGAGAAAGGGTTAAAACTGCCCGCAATGCGCTGCTGAAGCAGCGCATTGCGGGCGGTATAGCCGCGCTGTCCCATTGATTTCAATGGGCAGCAGCGGTGGAGGTGTGGTAAACACACCGATCCTTCTTCGCTCCAAAGATGCGGCTAGCAGGACTTTTTTTACCGTCCTGCTAGCGCAACGCTCCAGTGTGAAAGCCCTTAGGCTTTCACACTGGAGTGAATGTAACAGCTGTTTAAGGGCGGATTGCAGGCGCTATTTTTAACGCTAAATCGCCTGAAATGCGCTCCAGTGTGAAAGGGGTCTTAAAGTGAATAAAAGATTACACTGCACACATACAAAAATGTCATTTAAAATCCTACAAGGCTATTTAAAGCACCTGAACATAATAAGCAAATATGGGGATTCGGTCACACCATATGGCCATACAGTGCTTAAGCCCACTACTGGGTCAAAGTGCCCCATTTTCAGTGGGTCCTACACTAAGCATAGGATTGAAAGATCCCACTTCTCAACCATGGGAGAAATACACTCCTCCTTATGGGAGAACTAAAGGGACTCCTCATATAACACAGGTGGACACTGATTAGAAGTACTGGTATGGGATGCTCATATTTGCTTATTATGTTCAGGTGCTTTAAATAGCCTTGTAGGATTTTAAATTACATTTTTGTATTTGTGTGCTGCAATCTTTTTTTTTTTTTTTTTGTAAATAGTATTTTATTTGTGTCAAGCGTAACACAGCAATAAGGTAGTATTTTCATATCAACAACAACTATTATCTGTATAACAAGACAATGCGAGGGTGTTCTTTGCAGATGGAGCAGTCATGGCTCAAGGAATTGTTGCTCCTGAAAAGTTAGCGTCCGCCCGCGGGACGGCCCGAGCCGGCTACATATTTAGGGGGGGGGCGGGGGGAGCCGCGGCAGCCAACCCCAGGGATGACCTTCCCCGAACGCCACACCGAGCGAGGGGGGCCCTTTAGGGCCTCCATCAAACCTCCCCCGGCGCCCCGCCCGGGTCCGCAACTCCCCCCCACCCCCACCACGCAACTGCACATCATCGGTGCCACTGTCCAGGGCACTCGTGCGCACAGGCCCGGCCACACCACGAGCAGACACCACAACTGTTTACGGACTGCTACTATCAGTCTCATCCGCCCTAATCATTGTAATAGACAACCATAGAAAAGAGATAGAAAAATTACAGTGGGGGGAAAGAAAATAGAAGTTGACCGAGACAAGGGGATAAGGACCTCAGGTTCCGTCATTAGAGTGGACTCAGGAAAGGAGGGGGGGGGGGACTGGGATAGAAAATGGGGAGAAGGGGGGAATTCAGTGTCTCACCTTTTTGCGCCCATAGGGTCTACCTTGCCCGCACCGGACCGCTAGCCGCTCGTTCGTCATGTGGTGGAAAAAGCAGGGACCACCGTACAGTGGTTCACTGTCCGTGGCCCATGTCTCCCCCCTTGATGGGTTAGCATCAGGTATTCTTTATCGTCCCACCATGACCCATAGCCGGATCTGCTATTCGTAGAAGAGATTCATCCAGACTGGAGGGGACGTGATTGTGAGCAGAGAAGTGATCTGTCCAGAGAGCCCACCTGGCCGTGTGTTTCTCTCTAGTGCCCCTACAGGTTGCAATCCATTCCTCCGCTACCCTGATCTGATTCGTCCTGCATATCCATTCCTCCCTATTTGGTATCTGCGTTGTCTTCCAGAGAATAGGAAGTAGCCGTCTAGCGGCGTCTAGTAGGTGAGGGAGTGCGTTTTTTTTGTAACGACTCATGGGCATGGAAGGGACGTGCAAGAGAAAGTGGACCGGAGAGAGGGGGATATCTACTCCCAGGACTTCCTTAATCTGATGTTGAATATCCTCCCAGTACGGAGTGATCATGGGGCAGTCCCACCATATGTGTAGGAGGGTTCCCCGGCCTCCGCATCCCCGCCAGCACCGGTCGGAGCTATTGGGGTACATTCTCGCCAAGTCTGCTGGCACTCTGTACCAGCGTGATAACAATTTGTAATTTGTTTCTTGCATTTTGGAGTCTGCAGAGCTAGAGTGTGTCATCTGATACAGGTATGACAATTGGGAACTCGTGAGTTCCTGCCCCAGTTCTCTTTCCCATAGCCGTATGCAGGCGGGTTTGGGGGCCGAGGGCCCCAACAGTTGATACAGTTCCGACACCATCCGCGGGACCGGCTCGTCCGCTACGAACAGGCCCTCGAAAGGTGTGAGTGTCGTGAGGTCTCTCATCAAGCTACTGTTTATCCCGAAAAAGTGGTGCAACTGTCTATATTTCCAGAAGTTCAGTTGTGGTTTCCCCGTTCTGTCTGTCAATGCTGCAATCTTTTGTTCTGTTTGTATGGTCTTATAGCAGCACCATCTTTAATGTGATGCATAGTTAGGGTGTACCCCCAAGTCTTTGTTTGTCCATTTAAGTGAATGGGACATATGCTGCAACTGCCCCGCAACCACATGCAATGCACGCAGTTGCGGTGCTGTAGCCCAACACTTAGGCCCTTTTCACACTGGGGCGGTTTGCAGGCGCTATTGTGCTAAAAATAGCGCCTGCAAACCGAGCCTAAACAGCGGCTGCTGTTTCTCCAATGTGAAAGCCCCGAGGGCTTTCACACTGGAGCGGTGCGCTAACAGGACGTGAAAAAAAGTCCTGCTAGCCGCATCTTTGGAGTGATGAGAGGAGCGGTGTGTTTACCGCTCCTCCACCGCTCCTTCCCATTGAAATGAATGGGACACCGCGGTAATACCGCCTGCAAACCGCGGCTGTAGCGGGTGGTATTAACCCTTTTTCGGCCACTAGCGGGGGTTAAAACCGCACCGATAGCGGCCGAATACCTCAGCAATCCCGATGGTATAGCGCCGCTAAAAATAGCGGCGCTATACCGCCACCGCACCCAGCGCCCCAGTGTGAAAGGGGCCTTAGGGAGTTAAAGCAGACGGTGAGGAGGTGATCCAACGCCTCCTCAGCGCCTGTTAAACGCTCTCTAAAGGGTAACACGAATGCAGATCGTATGTTCAGGCCAATGCAAGTGTAAACAAGTCCTTAAAGTGGATCTGAAGGCATATTTACCTCTTCCTGCCGGCTGAATGCATATAGGGGCTTAATGCCAAGAGGCCGCATATATGCGGCCCTATGTAAACATTTGTCTGTGCTGAGAGCACACTACCTACACGGTTACCAGCGGGGGCCAGACAGCTCCTGATGCATACTTGCGATCATGTGACAGCCGCCTCCTGGCAGTTAGAAGCTCTTAAGGGTTCGAGAGGCAGTGGCAGGAAGGGGTTAAAAAAAGCTTTTGAACAGGAAGGCTATTTATCGTAGAAGAGAAATCTACCTGCTTGCAGTTTTCTGTGGCATGTAAACTGAGCTGGACATCACATACTCTGTGTGCCAAGATGACTGACTCAGGAGTTACCTCCTCCCGTGCCAGCCAATGAAGACACACGCTGGGAGAGTGGGTGAGAAAATGCCAGCACAGAGGACGGCGTCTTAAGGGACTTTGTACAGTTAGAGAGGAAGTAAGTATAGCAAGTTTAGTTCTGCAGCAGCAAAAACGGTAATATCAGTTATGGATGTGCTGACCCTTTAAATGTCATAGAGATACAATAAGAATTAAAAAAATTAGTTTTGCATCGAAACAAAAAATTTATTATGTGCTACTTTTTCTGCTTATCCTGTGATTTTAGTGTTTTTTTTTTGTATTACCTCCCATACAGTATGTTTCTGCAGACCTTATTTATCTGTTGCTTTTGCCTCTGTTCAGCACATTAACGAGCTGACCATGAAGATGAGCGTGGAGGACATTCTGTGTCGGGCTGAAGCTCTGAATCAGCAGCTGGCACGCTGTCAGGTGAGTGCCGGGGTTGTGGCTGCTAACTCTGCAGCACCGCCAATGCTTTGTGACCTAACCATTGCCTCTTATTTGACAGCCAGCCTGTGGTTTCATCAGTATGGGCAGCAGTGTTTATAGGTATTTTTTTTTTACTGTTTTAAAGTGAATGTGTCACTCAAAAAAAGCACAAAATAAGATGAAATAGCTAACAATTCCTCCAAAATCTAATTATGTCTCCCCCATCATGTCACAGTGCTGCAACATTGTGGGATGTAGGGTGGGGATTGAGCCAGGCTCTGATTTAGGACTAAAATCTAGACTGGGGCATCTGGGAGCTAATGGGTGCGCGCAAGAGAGCGCAAACACCAAAATGTCTTCTATCCCTTGGTTATGCCAGTTGGCATATACTAGTGTTAAAAAGTTTGGAAACCTTCTTTGTTTTTTTAAAGCATTGATGCATTTTTTTTTATCATTATCATAGTGCCAATAAAGCCTGTTTGTAGTTTCAGCTGAAAGTATCAGTTTAAATTGAGGCTGCATAAAAACTCCTATTTTTAAATATCTTCATATAATTCAGCCTCCCAGTGACAGCAGAACAACTTGACCTTGGCAGTCAGCTTCAGAGAAAAATGCTGCTTTTTTTTAGTAAGCAGCGGCCTCTCTGCTGTTGTCTGGACCCACCCCCCTCTCCACCCCCACACTGAGTCACAGCTAAAGCTCTGCAATTAGTGACAGTGAGCTTTGCCTGTCCTAATGACTCCTTATGGAGCTTCTGACTCATTCTGTCAAAAAACGGTGAAGAAAATCATAAAATATTTCACTCTTATGCCGCGTACACACGATCGGAATTTCCGACAACAAAACCATGGGGGGTTTTTTTCCGACGGATGTTGGCTCAAACTTGTCTTGCATACACACGGTCACACAAATGTTGCTCGGAAATTCCGAACGCCAAGAACGCGGAGACGTACAACACTACAACGAGCCAAGAAAAATGAAGTTCAATGATTCCGAGCATGCGTAGGGTTTTTGTGCGTCTGAATTGGATACACACGGTCGGAATTTCCGACAAAAAACTTTTGTTGTCGGAAAAATTGAGAACCAGCTCTCAATCATTTGTTGTCGGAAATTCCGACGGCAAATGTCCGATGGAGCCTACACACGGGCGGAATATCCGACCAAAAGCTCACATCGAACATTTGTTGTCGGAAATTCCGATCGTGTGTACGCGGCATTAGGGCTATTTCCCACTAGCAGTTGAGGGGCAGTAAAACCACCTGGTTGAGCTGCGTTTTTACCCCCGTCAACTGCCCACTCTTTAACTGAAAAAATAGTGACCAGAGGTGGACAAATGCTTTGCTTTGTGACCATGGCAGGAATTATAGACCCTGTTAGTCAGAAGATGGGACCAAGCGCCTAATTCACCAATCCAAGAGCGTCAGCTTGTCACGCAAAGGACACCGCTCAGAACGACCTGATGCTCATAAAATGTATGGCTTCAGCCAGGGCTGCTCCGGGCAATGTGCCGCGTTTCACCCCACCCATCAGGGCTTGGTCGAAATGCGTCAGTGGCGTGGCTGGAGCAGCGCTGGCTTAGGCCACACACTTCACAAGCACCATGTTGGTCAGAGCGACGACTTTGCATACCATTCAAGTGAATGGGGATGCGCTGCAATGCATGCAATTGTGGCACAGAGGTTCTGCATTTAGGGAATTAAAACAGGTGGTGAGGAGATATTGTGTATGCCTGTCAAATGCTCTCTGAAGAGCGATCCCACTAGTATAAACTAGCCGTAAATGTGCACATCAAAATGTCAGGTTTGCTTCCAAATAAAATATCCCCTCTAGTGTCTGCTAATAGCAGCTGGCATTAAAATTTGCATTTTTTTTTTTCTCTATAAAAATAATACTTACCTGCTCTGTGTAGTGGTTTTGCACAGAGCAGCCCCGATCCTCCTTTTCTCGGGTCCCTCTTCTGTGCTTCTGGCCCTTCCCTCCTGTTGAGTGCCCCCACAGCAAGCAGCTTGCTATGGGGGCACCCGAGCCCAGCCACAGCTCCATGTATCCATTTAGACGCAGAGCTGGGTTCGGCCCCGCCCCCTCTCTCTCCTCATTGGCTAACTAACTGATTGACAGCAGTGGGAGCCAGTGGAGGGACGGGACGGCCGAGGCTATCGTGGACATCACTGGATCAAGAGGGAGCTTAGGTTAGTATTAGGGGGGCTGCTGCACACAGAAGGCTTTTTATCTTAAAGTGACACTATAGGTTTGTTTTTTATTTATTTTTAAATAACAAACATGTTATACTTATCTCCACTGTGCAGCTCGTTTTGCACAGTGTGGCCCCGAACGCTGTTTTATGGGGTCCCCCGGCGGCTCTCTCAGCTCCTCCCCGCATCAGATAACCCCCTCTGGGAAGTGCTCTCCCAAGGGGGTTTACCTTACGTGCGTGCTCCCGAGTCCTGCATTTGGCGTCCATAGCTGCCGAATGTAGGACTTGGCCCCGCCCCCGGCGCCCACGTCATTGGATTTGATTGACAGCAGCTGGGAGCCAATGGCTGTGCTGCTCTCAATCTATCCAACAAAGAGCCGAGAACCCCGGGCAAAGATCCAGCGCATTCTCGACGCTGGACTTTCCAGGGCTCAGGTAAGTAAAATGGGGGGGGGGCTCGGGGGCCGGTAATAGTCAGATGTTTTTTCACCTTAATGCATAGGATGCATTAAGGTAAAAAAACAGGAGGGTTTACAACCCCTTTAATGCATAGAATGCATTAGGATAAAAAACCTTCTGCCTTTACAACTCCTTTAAGCAGGGTACACACTATAAGAAGATTGGAAGAAAAATTCCATACAAGGAACAATCGTTCGATTTTTGTATAGTATGTACACAACTTTCAACATCCGATTCATACATTTCCGAAGGGACATACTCGAAAAATGTTCTTGTAGGTGAACAGAATTAACGATTTTCATTTAATGTGTACTGTTTTCGTACGAGAAAAATCAGATACTAAAGACTGCGCACGATCAGAAACAAAAAAAAAAAGACCTTTTGTCGTACGAGAATTTTCAACTTGCTGTGAAACATTGAGGAAAACCAGACAATCGTTTGCCCGATTTTTCTATAGTCTGGTACCAGCAGAGAGAATGCTAACAGCAGAGGTACATGTGCTCCATTCCGGGAGATACTGGTGTACAGTATTGGGCACGCCAAGAAGCCGCATGGCCCCCAGTAGGGCACAATATCAGTTTTTATTACAGCTGTCCATGTGACCATTGAAGAGCGAGTGTGGGAGGATACAGGGGGTAACACCCCTTTAAATATCATCCTGCTCTTATCACAATACGTTGGTACGTATCATTTGCCCTTGCCAGAGTATTTTATTTTTCTCTACTTGAATTCACCAAAAATAGAGGAATGAAATATCCTTGAAGAGATTGCAATGTGAACAAGATAGCAAGGACGTTGTAGTGGAAAATGCAGTGTAGTGAGATTTATCCTAAACATAGATTCTGCTCTATGTATCTAGGTTTCTGTTAAACAAAGGGCAGGATTTCACCTCTGTTGCGATCCTCTGCAGTAATTTGAGATTTGTGTTGTTTTCCATATATAATTATTTAGACTAGCTTACCCGTATTCTGCGAAGAACTTGGTTACATAGAAATAAGATAAGTCTTAAAGGTACATCCCAGGCAAACTTAAATCTGAATTACAGTTGTGGATTTTATAGCACCTTTACATTTGTTCAGCATGACTCATGTAAATATGCATAGTTCATACCTGGGTCATTTCTATGGAAGCTGGAAATCACTGTAGTCAGGGCCGATCCTAGGGTCACAGACGCCTGGGTGCAGAAATATTTCTGGCGCCCCCACATGGGCGTGGTCATCTTACAAACTCCTCCCCTTTACACATGTTTCTTTGGCAACGACTCAAACACAGAGATGCTCCCCTAAGAAGTCTTTGTTTCCCTGGGATCCTCCCATGATCTTCTAACAATAAAGAAAATACAGGAAGAGCGTACCCTAATGAGACCTGGAGGGGAGTCTCTCTGATGCACACAGAGGGGGCTTCTGTTAGAAAGAGCCCCCAGACATGGTACAGGAGATGGTCAGAGTAAGTGATTAGTACAGATAACTTACTCTGTCATTTCAGGCAGGGAAGCCTTCCCTGCTCTCCATCCTTACATATTCCCCACAGCAGCCGGTGGAAGAGGGGAGGGGGGAACCTGGCAGAGCTGGGGGGGGGGGGGCGGGCAGGAGACAGTACAGGGTGACAGGAGAATGGCAGGATAAAGGAGAACAGCAGGGGGACCTCAGAAGAGCACAGGGGGGGGGGTACCGGAGAAGAGCACAGGGGGGGACGGGACCGGAGAAGAGCACAGGGGGGGGACCAGAGAAGAGCACAGGGGGGGGACCAGAGAAGAGCACAGGGGGGGGACCAGAGAAGAGCACGGGGGGGACCAGAGAAGAGCACAGGGGGGGACCAGAGAAGAGCGGGGGGGACCAGAGAAGAGCACGGGGGGGACCAGAGAAGATCACAGGGGGGGACCCAGAGAAGAGCACAGGGGGGGACCCAGAGAAGAGCACAGGGGGGGACCCAGAGAAGAGCACAGGGGGGGACCCAGAGAAGAGCACAGGGGGGGACCCAGAGAAGAGCACAGGGGGTGACCCAGAGAAGAGCACAGGGGGGGGACCCAGAGAAGAGCACAGGGGGGGACCAGAGAAGAGCACAGGGGGGGACCAGAGAAGAGCACAGGGGGGGGGACCCAGAGAAGAGCACAGGGGGACCCAGAGAAGAGCACAGGGGGGGGACCCAGAGAAGAGCACAGGGGGGGAACCCAGAGAAGAGCACAGGGGGGGAACCCAGAGAAGAGCACAGGGGGGGAACCCAGAGAAGAGCACAGGGGGGGACCCAGAGAAGAGCACAGGGGGGGGACCAGAGAAAAGCACAGGGGGGAGGGGACCCAGAGAAGAGCACAGGGGGGAGGGGACCCAGAGAAGAGCACAGGGGGAGGGGACCCAGAGAAGAGCACAGGGGGAGGGGACCCAGAGAAGAGCACAGGGGGGGGACCCAGAAAAGAGCACAGGGGGGGGACCCAGAGAAGAGCACAGGGGGGGACCCAGAGAAGAGCACAGGGGGGGGACCCAGAGAAGAGCACAGGGGGGGGACCCAGAGAAGAGCACAGGGGGGGAACCAGAGAAGAGCACAGGGGGGGAAAAGAAGAAGAGCATGAGGGGGGCAGAGAAGAGCACAGGGGGGGCAGAGAAGAGCACAGGGGGGGCAGATTACAGTAGGGGGTGGGGTGGGAGAGAGCAGAGAAGTTGCTGGGGAAGATCACAGAAGTGCCAGGAGAAAGCTGAGGGGCCCACGGGCAGAAAAAGCTGGAGAGGAGGGGCGGCATACAGAGGAACCAATGCCCTCCATGTTCTTCCTGCAGCTCCTGAATGCCCACTTTTCCTCCTCTCTCTTGCAGGCATTTAGTGGCTGCAGAAAGAACATGGAAGGCATTGGTTCCTCTGTATGACGCCGCCCCTCCTCTCAGGCTGTGGTGCAATGGCGACCACTGTAGTTATGCCCCTGCAGTGAAGTAAAGGAAAAAAGTTCTGGCAGGATGAAGGAGCAATGAGGAATGAATGGCATGCTGGCAGGATTCTGAGGCTGTGACAGTTGCAGACTAGAGCATACAGAGGGGTAACAAGACTAGTAGATGAAAAGATTGTGGACCGGGAAATGCCGAGGAGGAAGGGGGAGGAAGGGGGCTGCGAGTGTAGTGAGAGCTGAATGAGAGAAGAAAAGTGCCGGGTGTGAGGAGTTATCAGTGTGCAGTAATGCTGGAAAGATTACCGTACTTCATTTACCTTATTTATCTACAAAGCACATTCCGGTGTAGCATGCATATCACGGTCTGTACAGAGGCACTGGGCAGTGACACTCAGACAGGAGAGGATCACATTGACACTGCACAGTGACAGAAGACACGAGCAGGAATGGGGTCAGATGTCAGAATCCTCTCACATGACGGGCACTGCACGGCACGGACCGCCCCGCCCCCCCAACAATGTCACAGTGTGGTCTCTCTCCGAGCAGAGACAGATGCTCGATCTGTTCTGACAGGAGGGTGGGGGGGGCGGACTAGGGCAGGAAATACAGCGGCAGCGCCGCGGCGGTGACTGGCGGAGGGAGCAGCCTCGGCTTGGACACCAACAAGGAGAGGAGGGAGGGGAGCACTCTGGCGCTTGAGCGCCCCCATCTCTGTGGCGCCTGGGTGAACTGCACCCCAGGCACCCGCCTAGGATCGGCCCTGACTGTAATAGTATCCAATACTAGAGTGATCACCACTATCTTCCGGGTCCTGTGCCAAGCAGCTGCTCTGCTGCATAGTGGCCACATGGGGTCGCCTGATTGGCACTGGCACTGGTCATTTTTCTCGATGAGGTGGAGAAGTGGGGTTGGGTAGGGGACCTGCACCTGGTCCAATCAGAGAACACCTTGGCATTCACAGAGAAAAATGCAAGGCAACATAATAGGTACCAAAAGGTGCAATATCTTGCTACCATCGGAACCCTGCAATAGCATATGAGGAACATAGTATTGTCACCATTAATAAAAATGAAAAAGGAGAGCTACTAAAGAGGAAGAATTACTCTACCAACATGTGAAATTTAGCCCAGGTTCACACTGGGGCTGCGGGAGTGAAGCCGTGTGAGTTCAGCTGAACTTGCACGATTTCAATCCTGCCTGTCAGTCCCGATTTCAGCTCGATTACAGAGACATCTGACACAGATTTCAATGTAAATCGCGGCTGAAATCGCAAAAAGTAGTACAGAAACTACTTTTGGTAATCGGTGCAGCGCCGCAGACGCAGCGTCGCACCGATTAGGACGGTGCCATTGCCCGCAATTTGCGGCAAATTTCGCCTATTTGACATGCGATTTGACATGTCAAATCGCACCAGTGTGAACCAGGGGTTAAACATACTATGTTAGTTATTATAAAAAGTATGTCTACTTTTGCATTACTTTGGGTACAGCCCTCGTATGACAGCTCTTGGCCTGAACGGCCAATTGCCAAAATTTGTACAAATAGTAACTTTCAGAAAGTCACCATAGGATCTTCTTGGAGGCTCCAGTGCTTTGAAGAGGATTCCTGTAACACTGGTGATGCCTACTACTTTAATTTCCATTGCAGTAACCTTTATTACACACAACAGATTGCAGATGTTAGTTCTACAGTCATAGCCCATTCACACACAGGGACGACTTTGGATGCGACTTCAAGTCACGCTGCATGAGAAAATCAATGTAAGTGAATTGAGCCGTCTTAATGCACACGACTGCAGTCGCTCCGACTTCAGAAAAGGTTCCTGTACTACTTCAATCCGACTTCTAGGCGACTTGTAGGCAACTTGTACCCATTGATTTCAATGGAAGTCGCCTCAGAAGTCGGATCACTGCCTTAACAGAAGCAACAATACAGGAAGAGAACATACATTTCTCAGGCAAACCCCTCCCTCCCCCCTCCATCCCACAGAGCTGATTCTTGTTTGATTGGCCACTGGAAAGCCTCCTGTCCTGGAGGCAACTTGAAGTTGCCTTGTAAGTAGCTCCAGGTCGCGCTGTGATTCATACTCAAGTCGTGTCCAAGTTGCCTCCCAAAGTCGCGCTGGAAGTCGTGTTGCCCCTGTGTGAATGGAGTCTCAGAGTCTTAGTTCCAGCACAATTGCAATTTAAACGTAAATATCTCCAAATGAATTGCAGGTTGAATGTTCATGCTACAATTTTGTTCTTATTCTGCAGGAGTTGCCTCTTAATGTTAAAGAGCTTCTTGGCCTGATCGAGGTGAAGAGCCCAGCACCCAGCACAGACACCGCCAGTTCTCCCCAGCCACTTTCTCCAAGCCAAGTCCAGGAATTAGACCTCACCGAAAGTGTATCCCCAAGCCAGCCTGACAGTAGCATTGAGATCCTGCCAACAGAGGACACCACAACATCGCAGAGCCTGTCTCCCTGACCTGGACCATGTTTGAAGGCCCTGCCCTGTGACAAGTCCACGTTTGTAAGCAGGCTCCTGTCTAGTACTTCAGCCTTAATATGGTTTCCGCACAGTCATGTGATCACACGCACACATCCATCGATGGTTACTAAAAAATTGACCTTTATTGAGAATGAAGGATTCCGTTGTCGGCAATAGAAGAGTTTTCAAAGTCTGTGTACTGACAAGTGTTTCAACACGCAGTCCCCCCTCCACCCATGTCTTGGGAGCATGCAAGTACATAAAGAACCATGAAAGCTCATTGTACAAAAAAACACCATTGTGTAAAATCTTTGAATATTATGGGATTGTAGTTTTTACCATTTTGTTAACTACATGCGTGCATTCTGATCATTTGTTTGATATGCCCAGCTTTCAACTTGAAACTTATGATTTTGTTTCATAGGGCTGCAGAATTTTAATAGCTAGCCAGTTAGAAACCAGCAAACCAGTCATTAAATTGGGCCTAGAGTTTTTATGATCGATTTATAACTACAAAACTAGCATCAGGTGAGATACGTTGTGTCAGATTGCACAATAGGATTTTGCTCTGGTTCACACTGGTGCGATTTGACATATCAAATCGGCGAAATTTGCCGCAAATTGCGGGCAATGGCACCGTCCTAATCGGTGCGACGCCGCATCTGCGGCGCTGCACCGATTTCAAAAAGTAGTTTCTGTACTACTTTTTGCGATTTCGGGCCGCGATTTACATTGACATCTGTGCAGAAACCCGCACAGATGTCTCTGTAATCGCGACCAAAATCGGGACTGACAGGCAGGAGTGAAATCGTGCGAGTTCAGCTGAACTCGCAGGCTTCACTCCCGCAGCCCCAGTGTGAACGTGGGCTTTATCTCCTTAGCTGGTGCCAGTGAGATTCTTATTCAAGCAGTATGTAGCCTTGTTGCATCGCCTCAATTTCTTCTATTTAATCTGAAAAATGAGAATAGAATAGCCTTGGCTCCCTTGTTTAATTAGATCATGGTCCAAATCATAAATGGGCATTTGGCACGGTTATCTACCTTTTTAATGTTCCTCATTTTGTTTTGGCGCTGAGGACTTCAATCACAGAAAACTTCTAATGCCACGTACACACGATCGGAATTTCCGACAACAAAACCGTGTTTTTTTTTCCGACTGATGTTCGCTCAAACTTGTCTTGCCTACACACGGTCGCACAAATGTTGCTCGGAAATTCTGATGGTCAAGAACGTGGAGACGTACAACACTATGACGAGCCGAGAAAAATGAAGTACAATGATTCCGAGCATGCGTCGAATTGATTACGAGCATGCGCAGCACTTTTGTGCGTCGGAAATGGCTACACACGATCGGAATTTCCGGCAAGAACTTTTGTTGTCGGAAAAATAGAGAACCAGCTCTCAATCATTTGTTGTCGGAAATTCCGACAGCAAATGTCCGATGGAGCCTACACACGGTCTGAATTCCCGACCAAAAGCTCACATCGAACATTTGTTGTCGGAAACTCTGATCGTGTGTACGCGGCATAACACTCCAGCGCTCAAATATTCGTACATCCGATGGTGTCTCAACCTGTAATGTTCCGTCCAATGCAGGGAATCTCCAAAAAAACTGCGAAAACACACAGGAGGGTGCAAACGCCTAGTGCATTGCCACCAACAAGGTTTATTAAATTCAAAAGCCAAAAACATACTCAGAAACATGAGTACGAATAAGCGCATCAAACACTCCAGCCATAGCCAATGTAATCTAACCATGTATTCTGCGGTTGGAAGGCTAACGTGTTTTGGGAGGTGTGCCCCCTTTTTTTAGAGCTCTGAAGAAGAAGGCACGTCTGTCTCCAGAAATGCGTTAGCCTTCCAACTGCAGCATGCATGGTTAGATGACATTGACTATGGCTGGAGTTGTGTTGATGCGCTTATTCGTACTCATGTTTGAATGTTTTTGGCTTGTGAATAGAATAAACATTGTTGGTGGTAATTAATGCACTAGGCGTTTGCACCCTCCTGTGTGTCTTCGCAGCTGAGGATTTCAGCATTAGCCCTGGTTCACACTGGTGCGATTTGACATGCGATTTGACATGTCAAATCGTATGTCAAATCGGCGAAATTTGCCGCAAATTGCGGGCAATGACACCGTCCTAATCGGTGCGACGCCGCATCTGCGGCGCTGCACCGATTTCAAAAAGTAGTTTCTGTACTACTTTTTGCGATTTCAGCCGCGATTTACATTGACATCTGTGTCAGATGTCTCTGTAATCTCGGCTGAAATCGGGACTGACAGGCAGGAGTGAAATCGTGCGAGTTCAGCTGAACTCACACGGCTTCACTCCCGCAGCCCCAGTGTGAACCTGGGCTTGGTGTCATAAGCTGGCCGTAGATGGATCTAAGTTTGGCCAGTTCAGTAGGGACTGGCAAAATTTTGATCCATCATTGGCCGTTTCTGTTCAAGAGGAGTTGATCTAACGACTGAATCCTTTCAGACTAGACTGTTGGTAAATTTTCATTTCATCAGCACTGCAGCGCTAATCAGTGTATTCTGATGGGAGGGGTCCCCACTATCAGAATACAATAGCACAGCAGGGATTATTCCCCCATCTACCACACTTGGGTGGATGGGGGAATCTGTTCAGTTTCTTTCGATCAGCTCACTGGCTGATTTAAAAAAAAGAAGCTATCTATATCTATGGACAGCTTTAGACATAGATTTTTTTTTTTTTTTTTGCACATGACAATTGCAACTGCAGTATATTATTAATTCTAATACATTTTGTTATAATATTCATTGTGACAGCATAGTCTGAGAAATATTTATGGATGGACTTGAGATTTACCGTATATACTCGAGTATAAGCCAAGTTTTTCAGCACATTTTTTTGTGCTGAAAATGCCCCCCCCCCTCGGCTTATATTCGAGTCACCTTTTTGCGCCTGATCTACCGGACTTTGGGGACCCGGTACCGGCCGGCCATAGGTCCCCTGGACCCCAAACTCCTCTACAAATGTGCAAAGTTTGTTGTCTGGGGGACCTATGGCCGGGGAGCACCGATTTTTCAAAGCCGGGCACCCCTTCCATAGACTCCCATGTTAAACGTCAGTCTAGTCATGGGCACAGGGAGTCATGGGCACAGGGAGGCATGGGCACTGTGCCCATGCCTTCCTGTGCCCATGCCTCACTGTGAGGCATGCACATGGACATAGTAAGGCATGCAGATGGACACCCTAGGCTTATACTCGAGTCAATACGTTTTCCCAGTTTTTTGTAGTAAAATTAGGTGCCTCGGCTTATATTCGGGTTGGCTTATACTCGAGTATATACGGTAGATTTACGTTGAGGTTTATGTTTAGGGCAAACATGTGCTGCAGTAATGCATGGTAAATGTAAATTTTTCTGCACTGCGTTGTGCTTCAACAAAGGAATATAATGCACCTATGCTGCAGCACAGTGCACAGGAACGCACATGAAATGCATGTTGTGCTTTTCTAAACATCATGGCCTGCAGCCTCCTGTGGTCTGTTTCCATCCTACTTTAGCTGGGAAGGAAGCTGATCTATGTTTCCTGAGAAAGAAGAAGATGGGAGAGGGGCTTAACACTGGGATGAATGAGCAGCTTGTCTTCCAAAAGTGCCTTTATAGAAGCTCACCCTGGGGTAAAAGGCAAACCGAGCATGGGAGGCTGCAAGCCTTGTATATCCAGTACAGCAGCCCAGGCAAGAAAAGTCGTTCCTAGATCATAGGGACAAGGCCACTTAAAGGATGTACTCTATAAGGTCCAGTTAAAAGAAATCAAATTACATTTTGAGAATAAATTCTGACGACTTCTTAAAAATCCATTCTCTATTTAAAGCTGAACTTTAAGTATGATCCTAATTGCAAAACCATGCAAACGAGGAACCGGACTGGTAACTATAACGAGTTGTGTAAGGAGGACCAACTACAGTGTGACGAAAATAGAAAAAAAATCTTTATAGAAAATACATTTACTCACAGTTCAGAAAAATAGATATCCAAAATGTGGAATGTACTACCCATACAAAAACACCCACAGTCTAAAAACAAGCAATTGACAACGTTGTCACACAAAGCGCCAAACAAACAGGGCCCCACACAGCCACACATGCAAACACAGACCTAGGGAAAAGCACAGGCTCGGATTGGATTTAAAGGGGTTGTAAAGGTTAGTTTTTTATTTTCTAAATAGGTTCCTTTAAGCTAGCGCATTGTTGGTTCACTTACCTTTTTCCTTCGATTTCTCTTCTAAATGTTTTTTTTTCTTTGTCTGAATTTCTCACTTCCTGTAAGCTTGCCCCCATCATCCGAGCCATTATGGCTGGTGGTTAGTCAGCTTGCTCGCCCCCTCCCTTGGCACTACATCCCTGCGGGGAGATGCTGTGAACGTTCTCAGAGTTTCCCTGCAGGGATGTAGTCCCAAGGGAGGGGGTGAGCACGCTGACTAACCACCAGCCAGAACGGCTCAGATGATGGGGGCAAGCTTACTGAGGAGGAACAGGAAGTGAGAAATTCAGACAAAACATTTAGAAGGGAAATCGAAGGAAAAGGTAAGGCCCCTTTCACACTGAGGCGTTGCAATTTTTTACTGCGTTTTTACCGCGATTTTACCGCGATAGCGTTAAAAATAGCGCTAACGCCTATGTGTTTTTACAGCGGTTCTCATTCATTTCAATGGGGATAGGCGTTTTTTCAGCGCTATTTTATGCGCCCCAAAGATGCTCCAAAAAAGCTGTTTGCAGGATTTTTTCCAACGCACAGCCAGTACAACGCCTCAATGTGAAAGCCCTCAGGGCTTTCACTTTCAGAATGCTGGGGCAGGATTATTTCAGGCATTTTTACAGCGCTATTTTTACCGCGAAAACACGGTAAAAACGCCTCAGTGTGAAAGGGGCCTGAGGCTGGGTTCACACTGGTCCGACAAACGCTCCGACATTGGGAGCTCATGTCGCATGACGTGTGAAAATCAATGTTTCCCTATGGGAGCCGTCTTAACTGGTCTGACACAAGTCGGTCCGACTTTGAAAATGCTCCCTGTACTACTTTGATCCTACTTCAGCCCATTGAATATCATTGGAGTCGGATCAAAGTAGGATCCTTGTCCTAACCATCCGACATTTGACATCCGACATGGTGATTACAGCAGCAGGAAAAGGAATTTATCTCACACTGGGATTGTTTTGATTGGTCAAAGGACAAGTCAGACTATCACAAAGTCGGATCAAAGTAGTATCCTGTTCATGAAAGTCGGATGGATGTCGGACCAATGTAGGATCAATGTAGGACTGATGTCGCAGAGCAAAGTAGGATGAAAGTTGTATGACTGTCGTGTCATACCAGTGTACCAGTGTGAACCCAGCCTCCGTGAACCAACAATGCACTAGCTTAAAGGAACCTATTTAGAAAATAAAAAATTAACCTTTACAACCCCTTTAAAGTGGTTGTAAACCCACTTGAAGGACTTCTACCTATAGGTAAGCCTAGAATAAGGCTTTACCTATAGGTAGTGGAAATATCTCCTAAACGTGCGCCGTTTAGGAGATATTTCACTTGTCCACCGAAAATCTTCACTGCGCATGCGCGGGGAAGAGACTAAACTAAGTGCCGTTTCTTCCCCAGCCTGTGCCGTGAATTGCTGCTCCCGTGCGCATGCGCGGGAGTGACGTCACGCGGCTCCGGCGAATCGCAGCACCAAAGTCAGTGACCCGGAAGGAAGAAGGGGCAGAAGATGGACGCTGCCTACTCTGGGGACATCGCTGGATTCTTTTGCAGGTAAGTGCCACATAATGGGCTAGTATGCGATGCATTCTAGCCCATTATGCTTTTCATTTGCAGGCTGCAGCAGCGGGCTAAAGAAGAAGTAAAACCCATCAGTGTTTACTTCCTCTATAACTGAGCTCAGAACATCGCCACTCTAAAGTTCAGAGGTATGCATACCCGACGGGTGTTTGCGCATTTTTAGTGCCTTCATGGTTATGCACTATCAGCTGAACCTTGCAGAATAGAGATGTGGAGCTACAGAGGTGGCAACCGAGTGTCCAAACTGGAAGTAGGTCACGGCTGATCGAACAACTAAGCAATAGAAGTGGCATTAAAAATTGTGAATATAATAAGCTCGGCTTTTTACAGGGTCAATGACATGGTAGGCGAGGTTGAAAAAAGACACAAGTCCATCAAGTCCAACCTGTGTAAACTTAAAGCATTTAGGCTGGTTTACCACTAACGGAGACACTCGTGCCTGAATCTTGATGTGCACTGTCTGTGTGATACATATCTCGGCACTACCGGAACTTACCAAAGACATTCACGATACAGTGTGAACTTGGATGCAATCCTCAATATTGTGCTGAGTTTCTTCACCAGAGCTAGCACCAGACTTTATTATATTCACGATTTTTAATGCCGCCTCCATTGCTTAGCTGTTCGATCAAAATGAAAAAATATTTGTAATGCCCGGATCTACCGCTCTGTCTGTTACTACGTAACTAACTTAATTTCATAAATATATTATAATATCTCAACCTTTCACCATGTAGCATTCACTACATGGCGCAGTCCATGTGACCAAGGAAAACGCATATGAAGGGAAATAAAGCCTTCCAAGAAGGTCACAATTACCGGACATTAAATTTTAGTTGTTCGATCAGCCGTGACCTACCTCCAGTTTGGACACTCGGTGGCCTCCGCTGTAGTCCCACATCTCTATTCTGCAAGGTTCAGCTGATTACACTTCATTTTTAGTGCCTTCCTGGTTATGCACTAACACCCGTCGGGTATGCATACCTCTGAACTTTTAGAGTTGGTATGTTCTGAGCTCACTTGGCTCCAATCTGAGCCTGTGCTTTTCCCTAGGCCTGTGTGTGCATGCGTGGGGCCTTGTGTTGTGAATTGCTTGTTTTTAGACTGTGGGTGTTTTTGTATGGGAGGGTACGTTTCACATTTTGGATATCTATTTTTCTAAATTGTAAGTAAATGTTTTTTCTATTAAAGATTTTTTCTATTTTTGGCACACTGTAGTTGGTCCTCCTTATACAAGTCTTTATAGAGTTACCAGTCTGGTTCTTCGTAGGCATTGTTTTAGGAGATATTTAAGTTGTGGAGGTACCCCGTTGGACGGACGAATCGGTGGCCATATTGTTAGTTGACAATTCTAGTTACTGGTTTGCAGGCCCCTTCTTTTATTAATTTTTTTACAAATGATCTAAATTGCATCCAAGTTTGACCAATGTACAGTAAGTATGCATATCTCATACCCGAGGAACCACTGTGGAAGCTGACAATCACTGTAGTATTCAGTGCTACTACAGTGATCACCGTGATCTTCTAGGTCCTGTTTTGAGTGGCGGCCCCACTGCGCACTGACCACAGGGGTCACTGTCGCTATTTACAGAATGCCTTGTATTTTTTTTTTTTTAATGCATACAAGGCTTTCTCTGATTGGCTGAGGTGGGGAGGAGGGTGTAATAATCTCCATCTTGTCCAATCAAAGAATGCCTTGTATCCATTGAAAAAAAAATACAAGACTTTCTGTGAATGGTGGTGGTGTTGAGCGAATGAGTGACCCATACGATTGCGGTGATCACTGTATTAGCTCCACCTACTACAGTGATTGTCGGCTTCCACATTGGTTCCTCATGTATGTTCCTCATGTATGAGGTATACATACTTACATTGGTCCAAGCTAGACCAATGTAAGCATGCATTTTACAATGAATACCTGGTCTTCTCTGATTAGATGAGGAGCAGTGATGTAACCATCTTCATCTTGTCCAATCAAAGAATTACTTGTATACATTGAAAACAATACAAGACCTGTGAATGGTGGTGGTGTTGAGCGAACAAGCGACCCTATAAGATTACAGTGATCACTGAAGTAGCTCCAACTACTACAGTGATTGTTTAGCTTCCACATCAGTACCTCAGATATGAAAGTATACATACTTACATTGGTTCAAGCTAGACCAATGTAAGAATGCAATAAAAAAAAAACATGGAGTTCAGCCTTAGTTTTGGCCATACAATTATAGTGATCAGTATACAGCGTTTTAAGATTGACCTGTTATAGCATATGTTTCCATAAAATTAGGAGAGTATTTTCGAACTGGGATTGCCAGGAAAAATGTAAAATGGCGGTGTTCATGTTCCTCATTGTAGTAACAGAGAGGTTTACCACTCCTGTAGGTCCTGGGTTTTCTTAGGGAAGGCAGAAGCAAATAAAAGCTTCACCCACCGCTGGGATCTAGTGTTAGGCCTGGTACACACGATCAGATTGTTGGCCAACCGAGCGTCTGATTTTTGTCCAAAGGGCGTGTGCCCGGATCTTGTCTTGCATACTAATGGTACACAATTGTCGGCCAACAAACACATACATAGTGCCGTACTACGAGGAATTTCAGCTCTTGAGTGCCACCTTTTGGGCCCCTTCTGCTCATTTTGTGTTTGGTGAGCACTGATTCCGAGCATGCGTGTTTGTACTTTCAACTTTTGTGTGACGGACTTGTGTACTGACCATACGAAAATCTGACAACAGACCGTTGTCCGCCAAAAATTTACTAGCCTGTCAGCCTGCCAACAATTGTCTGAAGGAGCGTACTAACGGTCAGATTTTAGGACGACAGTCTGTCAACAGACAATCCCCTGCCAACAATCGTACTGTGTGTACAAGGCTTTAGGCTTCATGTACACTACATCTTTTAAACTTGAGTTTAGGAGCTTTTGGTGTTTTTTTTCCAAAGCACCTAAACTCAACTCTATAAGGGCTCATGCACTCAGGACGTTTAAAAAACGCCAGCGCAGCTGCCAGGAAAAAGCAGCTGTAAAAACGTGATTTTAGCCGCGTTTTTTGACTAGTGTTTTTGGGCGTTAATGCACGTTTTTTGGCGTTAGCGTTTTTGGGCGTTTTTCACAGTAAAAACACTCCCTATAATGTAAAATCATTGAAAAATGCCAAAAGCAACTAAAAGTGGCTAAAAGCTTGTTACAGTGTTTAGCCGCGTTTTGCGTTTTTACAGCTCAACAGCCTCTGTTCCTGGACGCACAGGCTGTCGTTTTTTTTTCTACTGCCGCTAAACGCTTATGCCTCCAAATGCCTCTGAAATTTCATGTGTACATGGACACTTAGGGTAACATGGAAGGCCGTAAAAAAAATAAAATGCGTCCGATGACCCTAGCCGCAGCTGTAAAACCATCCTGTGTGCATGAGCCCTTTAAGCCTTATGTGTCCATGTACACATAGGCTTTTAGGGTAGTTTAGGAGCTGCTGTGGTTAGGGGAGGTTCAAACTCCCTTACTGAACGTAGAAGAATCACATTCAGCATAGGAACGTTTTGAATGCTGGCCGCAAAACGCAGCAAATTTGCAGTAAAATCGCGCATTTTTAAATATAATTTTCTGTGGGAACTTCCAATCAATTGTCTAGGCTGAATTCCTAATTTTGGGGTGCATTACTACATGCAATTTACCCTGCGTTGGTGGAAGAGAGCTGATTAATTTTTTTTTTTAATTGACAATTTTTATTAAGTTTTGATTGTTTCAATACAAAAATATAAAACACAAATACAGGAGGGGGTAGTGGAATAAAACAAATGCAGAGGGGGAGAGGAGTGGAAAATAATGAAGGATCAACAGACTTCTGTAGGTGGCATGAATGCATCCTGCAATTATCAAACCTAATGCCGTGTACACACGATCATTTTTCCCGTCGGGAAAAATTTTATTTTTTCCTTTGGACGAGAAAAACGATCGTCTGTGGGCTTTTTGTCATTTTTCCCGACGGGAAAAACGGCATTAATCACGACGAGAAAAATTAGAACATGCTCTAATTTTTCTCGTCCTGATTCCCGTCGTTTTTTTCCGTAGCAGTTTCCCCACAGGGAAACGCTGCCGGGGAGCCTACACACGGTGGTTTTTCTCGACCAAGAGAAAAAATGTCGGGAAAAATGTCCGTGTGTAGGGGAACAAGCCGTTCCTCGTTTTTCCCGTCGATTTTCTCGACTGTGTTTTCACCGTCGAGAAAATAGATCGTGTGTACACGGCATAAGAGTAATTCCAACCAGCTGGACTCGTCACTCGAGGATCCTTCACAGATTCGGTCCCTATGACAGGGGGGTGCCCCAAGCAGCTAAGGGGGTTCCACCCGAATGTACAAGCCCCCCCATATTGCCGTGTGTCTAGCCATGCGAGCTGATTAATTTTGAATGGATGGCCATGGTACCACAACAGGACTTTTAATGCACATGCACTTTCTTTCCAGCGCACCACAAGGCACAAATGGCCATGTCTCTGCGTTGTGGATTGTTAAAATTAAGACCTTGCAGAATAAGTTACAGAACTGTATCTTTAATAGGGATCTGGGGAGATGTTATTATTTCGGGGGGGGTCTTTCCATTTTAAAGATCTTGTACCATTAAATAGTTTAAAGAAAATCGCAGTGTTAATAAAGTTTCTTTTGTTGTTAGCATTTTGGGCAGTGATGTGTGCGCACAGAAGTAGCTGCACTTTGGAGCATACTGTCTGTTTACTTGGTAACAATAAGCCCCAATTGTTAAATTGTAGGTAGGAACAATGGTTTTTACTCATAGCGACTAGTCCATTTATATTTTTCTTTCATCTTTTTAGTACGATTTGGGGTATTAAGAGGCAGAAACCAACTGTCTATGGGCAACACATGCCTTCTCATAGTTATGGTATAACTTCTTGCCTGTTTTCCACTGACCAACCAAAATGGCATCTAGGTTCATGGCACCATAAGCAAATAGGAATTTATTTAAGATCCTGTTTTGTTTTTGTTTTTACATTACAGAGACCATTTTTTTAGTGGAACCAGAGGGTTGGTGTTGGACAGTGGCATGCCATACCATGCTGCCATAACTAGAAAAAGGCATCAGATTGTCAGAGGTAACACATTGCCAGAAAGGTGACATGTAGTCAGTGGGGAGCTATGTTGCTCGTGGAATGCCAGGTTGCCAAGATGCCTAAAACAGGGTGCCATGTTGCCACACTGGCTGTATGTAACCAATACTAGAGCCCAGTGGTAATCCATGTTACCAGAAGACAGGGGAAGTCCTGTTACTATGAAGAAGACATATCACCGGGGGGTGCTGTATACCCAGCAGCCAGTGGAATGCCCTGTTATAACAAGCATGTCACAAGCCAGATGAGGAAAATTTTAAATGCGGAGCATAATTTTTCTGAGGTTATTCTGGCCCATAGTAGGGGGGCTCATAAATACCATCTTTCTGTAATCCAGGGACTGGATGGGGAAAAGATGTTCTCAGGAGATGGGCCCCTCTTGCATGTAGAAAGGCATGGGACTCTGCAATTGAGCAGGTCACATACGTCTAAGGTCAGCTCTAGCTTCTGCAGTGACCAAGAAATTGAAGGGGTTATGTTCCCTTTTAACAATATGGTATATTCTATGTTATTGTCTATAATTTAATATATAATTTAAAGCAGATCTGCTACCTAAATACAGCAATACAATAAATCTTTATCTAAACTAATAATTACATTTTTACTAAATTTTGCTTATTGCTGTTCAGTTCCTCCAGATCCAGCCTTTGATTGGCAATATAAATTTGCCAATCAAGGTTGATAGAAACATTTTTATTCAAGACAATATAAACCAGCCGTTCTTAACCTTTTTACCCCAGGGGAACCCTTTAAATAATTTTCAGGTCTCGGGAACCTTTGCAAAAACGAATTAATTGGGCGTCAGTATGAAAAATGCCCATTCCATTGGTGGCCTGTGAGAATAAGGCCTCCACTTATAGTGATTGTCAGATTGCCCACCTTACAGACAGTTAAAAGGATATTTGGGTTCTTGTAGCCAGCCTACCTTGCCAAGTGGCATTGGCCCTGAAACTATCCAGGCACCATCAAATGGGAGGTCAATAAGCCACAACTCAAGGAACCCCTAGTAACCTCTGGAGGAATCCGAAGATTCAATGGAACCCTGGTTGAGAATGGCTGGTATAAAAAATCTTTTTACTGGCACAGATCAGGCTCCCTTTTCTTGGGCAGGGCTATACCAGTATGCATTACAGCTTCCTGATATGTTCAAACAGGCACCTTAAAGTTTATATTAAGCCAAAAACTATTAGATTAAGCGGGAAGCATTAGAAAGGGTGGAAGCGAACAGCTAGACACAAATCCTAGGTCAATAAAAAAAAAAAGTAATTATTTGAGCTTTATGGCTTGGGGTCAGCCAAAACAGGGCCCCCTCAACGGTAGGGCTTGCCCAGACTGAGAAACCCATGTCTAAAAGAACCAATAAGAGCACCAGCACAATGCCTTAGGAATCCAAAGTCTTTTATTAATTCCACAAGAAAACAACAGTCATCTGATGAGTTTCAAGGGTAAAAATCCCTTTTCATCAGGGCTTACTTAGACATTGTGTTGAAATATATCTGTGACAGGAGATTTGGAGGAAAACAACCAGTGAGAAGTGTGCCAGTAAGGGGAGAGAGCCAACAGGCGCAAAGGCCAACATAGTGTAGTATTAAAAACAAACACTTTATTAAAAAATTGTAAGTTGCACTCACAAGAGCAAGTATGAGACAGGCGTAAGTGACAAGAGGGAAGCTGACAGGAAGTCGTCCTGCCTTGCGGTTGAATGATGAGACCCGGTGCTGCAAATCTTGTCACTTGTCTCATACTTGCTCTTATGCCGCGTACACACGACCGTTTTTCATGGCGTGAAAAATGCCATTTTTTAAAATGGTCATTAAAAACGATCGTGTGTAGGCTCCAGAGCATTTTTAACGACGTAAAAAATGGGCTAAAAAAAATTAGAACCTGCTCTATTTTTTCACGTCGTTCTCTTTAACGTCGTGAAAACCGGTAGTGTGTAGGCTTTTACGAGGGTAAAAAAAATGTGCATGCTCAGAATCAAGTATGAGACGGGAGCGCTCGTTCTGGTAAAACTAACGTTCGTAATGGAGATGGCACATTCATCACGCTGTAAGGGACTGAAGAGCATGAGGCTGAAAAGTGCGAATCGGCTCTCACCAAACTTTACTAATACGAGGATCAGCAAAAGCAGCCCAAAGGGTGGCGCCATCCGAATAGAACTTCCCCTTTATAGTGCCGTCGTACGTGTTGTACGTCACCGCGCTTTGCTCAAGCATTTTTTTTCACAATAGTGTGTAGGCAAGGCAGGCTTGAGAGGAAACACGAAAAATCACGTCGAGAACAACGTCGTTTTTTTCAATGACATTAAAAACGGCCGTGTGTACGCGGCATTACAATTTTTAAAATAAAGTTATTTTTTTTTTTTTTTGTTTTTCTTTTATATTACATTATGGTGGCCCTTGCGCTTGTTTGCTCTCTCCCCTTGTGTGTATTCTTGATGAAGTATCCCCTTCTGCTTTTGCAGGCTGCAGGACCCACCTGTCCGCGTAGCATTTATTTGTATAGTGTTGGCTGACCACTCAACAGATTCCATTTGTGTATATACTATATATTGATTTGTAGTTTCACATTTACTTTTTGAAATTATTAAATGGTATACTGCTACTTTGACATCACACATTAACCATTTGGTTTCACCATTATTTTTTTCTGCCTAACTATTCAGGGGCTGCTTTGTGGAACGCTGTGGTCCTAGTGGATTTCTCCTGAGCCATTTTTTACTGTTTTGCGCCAGTATCAATGGCGAAGGTATGGAAGAGCTATTACCACTCATTGCTGTTTAAATGAGGAATTCAGATGAAGGGGTTTTTTTTTACTTTCCAAACGCGTTGGATACCTGTTGCTTTCCTGTGGAATTAATAAATTACTTTGGGCTCCCAGTACGTTATTTTGGTGCTCTTATTGGATATATTAGGGGTCTTCAAACTTTCGCCCTCCAGTTGTTCAGGAACTACAATTCCCATCATGCTCAGTCATGTCTGTGAATGTCAGAGTTAACAATGCCTCATGGGATGTGTAGTTTCGCAACAGCTGGAGGGCCATAGTTTGAAGATCCCTGGGGTATATTAAAGCAGAGTTCTACCGCTTTAATCATTGTACTCCCCCCCCCCCCCTCCAGTGCCACATTTGCCACCTTTCGGGGGGGGGGGGGGGGACAGCATACCTCTTTCACAGGTATGCTTTCCCCACTTCCGGGAGTCTCAGCCGTCACTTCCGGGAGTATTGACGTCACGGCTGAGGCTCCCTCCTCCTCCCCCGGCCGCTGGGCCAGTAGGAGAGAGGAGCGGAGCCTCGCGCGTGCGCAGTAGGGTTCCCGGCGTGAAGCCATGAGGCTTCACTGCCGGGTTCCCTTACTCGCAATGGAGGCGGCATGCACCGACAGCTGATTGAAACATCAGCTGCGGTAAGTGTCCGATTATTAAAAGTCAGCAGCTGCAGTATGCAGGCAGTCTTTTGTTTATGAACAGTCCAGAGCAATAACCGATCTTGCTGCCAATAGCATCCATTTTTTTTTTTTTCCATCACTCACACTACATTAGGAGAATAAAAGGGACATTTTCAGCCTCACATGGATTATGCAAACTAGCCCTTTGATAAAATATTCAGTCCTAAAATTGATTACAAATCCCTGAGACTTTTGCTATGTAAAAATAAGGCCTAAAACAGCTGACTTTGGATTAAGTAAGATTATTTGTATTGCACTTTTTATGGACCTGTAGTTGTGAGTCCTATATGGATCCAATGTAAGCACCGGCTGTATTAGCGAGGGGGTGGGGGGTGCACGTTATGGTCTACACCACAATAAATCCCAGGAGGGAGCTCATTCATCATTCATCTGTTTTGTATGCTTGTCTGCGGTGAAAAAAACAAAACAAAATGGTGGAGCTTTGGCTAATGAATGATGGATGGGGAGGGGCAGTTATTTGTCCCGAAGAAGTTTTACAGTTATGAAGCTTTGCACATTTTATACCTCTATGTAACTATCTTCTAAATGTATTATAACTGTTTGTATTTGTATTCTGTACTTAACACACATTTCTATATTTGCATAGATTGGTGAAGGTCAACAGGGAAGTCCCTGTAGAGGACTATATCGGCGTAAATGCTAATGCAGTTTTGTTTGTTACCGCTCGTTGTAAAAGGGAAAACTGTCTAGTGCGGGATTCAGTCATTTAATTTTCTGTGCTGCCTTTCCCGCTCGCCACATGCCAACTTTGTTCACCTTGTGAGTTGAGAAATAAAATTACTGCTCTGAATACCCTTGTGTAATGACATAAAACACTTACTTTTGGCATGCTGTCTACCTCTTTGGTTAATGGCTTCCTTCCTTAAAATGCATTAAATGTAAAGCAATTTTTGCCAGATATTCTCTGTGTTTTAATACAGACTTGGGTGTGGGGTGACATTTGTGATTTTTTTTTTTTTTAGTCTTGAAGGAAAACACTAATGTTAACCCTTTTTCCCATAATCTCCCATTAGGCTATTCATATACAGCTAAACAAGATGGATGGGGAAACTCTGTGCCGTCTATTGTATTCTGACAGCAGCAGCTAGAATACCTGAAGAGCCGCTGCATCCTTACAGTTGCAGTCACTGTTTGGCCGTGAATTTTCCACCTGGCTCTTGAATTAGAAGAAAAAAGGTTTAACCTTAAACTATGTAGAGGGTTCTTTACTGTAAGAGCCCTTTTACACTGAGCCACCCTGGGCGTCGGTGATAAAAACGCAGATATTTTTAGCGGCGCTTTACCATATTTTTTTCGGCGCTATTCGGCCGCTAGCGAGGCGATTTTAACCCCTGCTAGTGGCCGAAAAAGGGTTAAAACCGCCGTCAAAGCGCTGCTACAGCAGCGCTTTGCCGGCGGTTCGGCGGCGCTGCCCATTGATTTCAATGGGCAGGGGCGCTTTATGAGTGGTGAGTTCACCGCTCCTAATGCGCTCCAAAGAAGCTGCTGGCAGGACTTTTTCTGACGCCCTGCCAGCGCACCGCTCCAGTGTGAAAGCCCTCGGGCTTTCACACTGGAGTGAATGAAGCCGCTTTTTCAGGGCACTTTTCAGGCGCTATTTTTAACGCTTTAGCGCCTCAGTGTGAAAGGGGTCTAAGAGCGGCAAGGATGTGGAATTCCCTTCCACAGGTGGTGGTCTCAGCAGGGAGCATCGATGGTTTCAAATAAACTATTAGATAAGCACCTGAACGACCACAACATACAGGGATATACAATGTAATACTGACATATAATCACACACATAGGTTGGACTTAATGGACTCTTTTTTCAACCTCACCTACTATGTAACTATGTAATTACAGATCAACCTTTGTTGAGCTGCGAATGGCAGGCATTACTATTTCCAAAATCACTTGACTAAAGCCAGCAATAGATAGCTATCTGCCGGTAGATATCCGATCAGCGCTCTCAGCCAGTCCCTCTGTCAGTACAGCGACCCCTTCCCTGAGCTATTGTGTTCTAACATTGGATAGTTAGTACAGTGTTCTCCTCCCGAGCTCCCCAGTTTTATTTTTATTTTCAACCTGCTGAGTTGAACGGAAAACAAAAAAAACTGATAGTGTGTACCAGGCATAAGACTTGGCTCACGGCGGCCCACAATTAAATTTTGTTTAATACCCCTGCTCTAGGCCATGGTGTTTCTATGTTATAAATACCTGTGTATATGCCGTGTGTGCCCATACATACACAGACAGATCGTTTACACTTTATTGTGATTTCTGCACTGACTGTTGGCATACGTCACCTACATATATCTTTATTTACCACTACAGTACCCATGCACTTGTCCATCGACTGCCTCTGTACCCCCACACTTCTCCACTAGCCATGGCTGCACCAACACTCTTCTCCAATGACTGTGTGTGTGTGTGTGTGTGTGTGTATATATATATATAGTTGTGCTGATAAGTTTACATACCCTGGCAGAATTTATGATTTCTTGGCCATTTTTCAGAGAATAGGAATGCTAACACAAAAACTTTTTTTCCACTCATGGTTAGTGTTTGGCTGAAGCCATTTATTATCAGTCAACTGTGTTTACTCTTTTTAAATCATAATGACAACAGAAACTACCCAAATTACCCTGATCAAAATTTTACATACCCTGGTGATTTTGGCCTGATAGCATGCACACAAGTTGACACAAAAGGGGTTTGAATGGCTATTAAAGGTAACCATCCTCATCTGTGATCTGTTTGCTTGTAATTAGTCTGTGTGTAAAAGGTCAATGAGTTTCTGGACTCCTGACAGACCCTTGCATCTCTTATCCAGTGCTGCACTGACGTTTCTGGATTCTGGTCATGGGGAAAGCAAAAGAATTGTCAAAGGATCTGCGGGAAAAGGGAGTTTAACTGTATAAAACAGAAAAGGGATATAAGAAGATATCCAAGGAATTGAGAATGCCAATCAGCAGTGTTCAAACTCTAATCAAGAAGTGGAAAATGAGGGGTTCTGTTGAAATCAAACCACAGTTAGGTAGACCAACTAAAATTTCAGCCACAACAACAGCCAGGAAAATTGTTCGGAATGCAAAGAAAAACCCACAAATAACTTCAGGTGAAATACAGGACTCTCTGAAAACATGTGGTGTGGCTGTTTCAAGATGCACAATAAGGAGGCACTTGAAGAAAAATGGGCTGCATGGTCGAGTCGCCAGAAGAAAGCCATTACTATGCAAATGCCACAAAGTATCCCACTTACAATACGCCAAACAGCACAGAGACAAGCCTCAAACCTTCTGGCACAAAGTCAATTTCAGTGATGAGACCAAAATTGAGCTTTTTGGCCACAACCATAAATGCTACATTTGGAGAGGAGTCAACAAGGCCTATGATGAAAGGTACACAATTCCTACTGTGAAACACGAAGGTGGATCGCTGATGTTTTGAGGATGTGTGAGCTACAAAGGCACAGGAAATTGGTCAAAATTTATGGCAAAATGAATGAGGTATGTTATCAAAAAATACTGGAGGAACATTTGCACTCATCAGCCAGGAAGCTGCACATGGGACGTACTTGAACATTCCAACATGACAATGATCCAAAACACAAGACCAAGTCGACCTGTCATTGGCTACAGCAGAATAAAATTAATTTTCCGGATTGGCCATCTCAGTCTTCTGACCTCGATATCATTGAGCCACTCTGGGGAGATCTCAAACATGCAGTTCCTGTAAATTCTTGGGCTGTCTTGCATAAACTGGAGGCTTTTTGTCAAGAGGAATGGGCAACTTTACCATCTGAGAAGATAAAGAGCCTCATCCACAAATACCACAAAAGACTTCAAGCTGTCATTGATGTTAACGTGGTTGTAAACCCACTTATGCAACTTGCACCTACTGGTAAGCCTAGATTAAGGCTTACCTGTAGGTGCAATAAATATCTTCTAAACCTACACGGTTTAGGAGATATTTGCAAAAAAGACATGCACCGATGTCTACGGCGCATGCACGCCGTAGACAATGGTGCATTCAGTCAGAATCCCCATTCACAAATCCGGATTTGACGGCTCCCGCGCGCATGTGCAGAGTGACGTCTTCGCCGCTCCGGCCAATCACAGTGCCGGAGCGGCGATACCCGGAAGTAACCTTCCGGGTATCTGTGGAGCGATGGCTGCGGCTGGAGGGGGAGACGAGGACGGCTTCGGGGGCCCCGGTCTAAAGTAAGTGATGCATAATGAGCTAGTATGCTAGTCATACTAGCTCATTATGGCTTTGTCTTGCAGGTGTTTTTTTTTTTTTTTTTAAACGGGTTTACAACCACTTTAAAGGGGGCGGTATTAAGAACTTGGGGTATGTAAACTTTTGATCAGGGTCATTTGGGTAGTTTCTGTTGCCATTATGATTTAAAAATAGTAAACACAGTTGATTGATAATAAATGGCTTGAGCCAAACAATAACCATGAGTGAAAAAAAGTTTTTGTGTTATCATTCATATTCTCTGAAAAATGGTCAAGAAATCATCAATTCTGCCAGGGTATGTAAACTTATGAGCACAACTGTACATATAAATACAGGACGGGCCTTCAAAAAGTTTCAGCAATTTTATATTTTCGTTGGAAATGGTAAGGGCGAGAGGAGTAGTTTCTTTATCGTACACCACGGGACACAGAGCTAGTCATTACATAATGGGTTAAGGGTCACCAGCGGGGATTGGACACTGGCACAACCAATGGAAGACAGTTCCCCTCCATATAACCCCTCCCATCAGGGAAGTACCTCAGTTTTTTCGCCAGTGTCGAAAGGTGTTGGACGCGTTAGGAGGTGCTAAAGGAAAGCTCTACCAAAGAGACCCTCTGGGGGTAAAAGAGCTATGCTTTCGGATCCATCCAAGACGCCTACAAATGAGCTGAATCTGGATGGGATCCGGGCCTCATCCATGAGGCGTCGCCTGTAATGTCTCTCTTCGGAGGACTGGGCTCTAAGATCCAGCACTTTCGCTATTTCGCTATAAAGTCCTGGTAAGAGTCTTGTACAAGGCCCAGGGGAGAGGTATCCTTTAAATAGGAACCCATATCCCTGAAGGTTGGCACACATAGCCCACCGTGAAGGGTGAAGTTTGGTATCTGTCTGAAATCTTTCAGCAGAAAAACCTGCGGCGTGGATAAGGTGAGATTAGAAGGTCCATAACTAGGTTGGGACCTTTTTCAAAAAGTGGATGTCTTCTTTTTTTCCACCACTGGGGGGAGTAAAGAGCTGAATATACTCACCTCACTCTGTTCAGTGTCGGCTTCGGCGAAGTACACTGCTCGTCACCTCCGCTGCTGAGCTTGCTGGGGCACCCCGATCCTCCTTTCGGTGGCCGACCAGACACCTGCAGATGCAGGTAAGTGGGAACAAGGGCTGATGAGAGTCCTCTCTCACTATGGCCACCGCCATAGCGCTAAGGGCCGCGCGCGCTTTATCGGAGGGGGGGGGCGAAGGCGTGCGCGGGCACGTGGCGCGCGCAGGCACAGAAACGGCGCCAAATTTAAAAGACTGTCAGTGTGAGAAGCACTGCAGCAGCAAGCAAGCTCGTTAGTTCTCTTATTCCTGGCAGAGAAACACAGCAGCTATACAGGGACGTAAGACTCCATGTGGTTGGATTGGGTACTTCCTAGAAGACATCCATGTTATGCATAGTTATGTGTTAAAAGTTGCATACTTAATGTATTTGCTAAACTAAACACGGTAGTATATGCATTTAGGTACCTTGTATTTTGTCTAAACAGTAAGCCTTCCAGGGGAAGTAATACGGACAAAAAGAGATAAGAAAGCACCACCGCCTGAGAGGAGGCTCTAACTGTGCTGACTCGGTACCTTTCTCTCCTGTGTTGCTAAATGCACCTGTTCAGGATGAGCCATTACCTCTGTCAGGTATGGCGGCTTCCTCAGTGAAGCCTGGGCCTGTATATGTCACTGAGGACACTTTATCAGCTGCCCTAAATAATCTGGAGGAAAAATTGCTACCTTAATCGCTAAGTCCTCTAAAAAGGGACAATAAGCGAAGCGGGTCTCTTCCAGTATTGGACCTCCCTTCAGAAGTACCTGAGGGAGGAGGATGAGGAGTTGGAGGCTACATCAGCAGAGGATGAGGAGCCAGATTTTAAGGTCACAGGTACAATGCTATAGCAGTGCATTTAAGTTAACCTCTGCGGAGGTAACGGAATTACCTGTCTCCTCCCTAGGGTCATTAAGATCCCTGCAAGGTGCATGCTCCTTCCCGGTTCATCCGTTACTAGAGGATCTAATATACGCAAACTGGCAACATCCAGATAAGCGTTTCTCACCTCCAAAAAGGTTTAACATTCTTTATCCTATGGGGGAATTTTTTTTTTTAAAGAAATGGAGCCTGCCTGCGGTAGTTGCGGCTATTTCTTGTGTAAATAAAAACCTGACATGTCCGGTGGATAATGTACAAGGGTTTAAAAGATCCTTCTGAGAGGAAGTTGAAATCCTCCTTCCTTTTTGGCCGGCTCAATTACCCAACCTGCAGTAGCAGCAGTCGGTATGTGTCAGGTCATCAGCCAACAGGTAAAGCAGGGGCTGAAGGAACTGCCTTCAGAGCAGGCTAGAAATTGGGAAAATTTGCCTAAAGCCTTATGCTTCACAGTGGATGCCATGAGAGATTCTATCATACAGGCATCACGCCTTACACTCCAGCTGGTACAGATGCGCAGAGTACTTTGGCTTAAGCATTGGTCAGCGGAAACCCCATGCAAAAAGCTGTTGGCAAGTTCCCGTTCCATGGCGAACGCCTATTTGGGGAAGATTTAGAAAAATATATACAGAAGATCAAGTGGTAAAACGACTTTTACCTGAGAGAAAGAAAAACAAGAGATCTTGTTTTAAACGCTCTCTCCCCAGCTCCCGGGAAATCTGACTCCAACCAGTGGCGGCGGCCTGTTTTAGCCGCCCACAGGCAAGCTCAGAAGAACAAGAAGCCGTGGGGTGCAAGAGCTAATAAGCAAGCCCCCAAAGCCTCTCAGTGAAGGGGCGCCCCCGCTCGGCCGAGTGGGAGGAAGGCTTTGTCAGTTCTGAGCAACTTGGTGGTCAGAAATCCAGGACAATTGGGTAGTATCCACAATATCCTCAGGGTACAAACTGGAATTTCGAGAGATCCCATCTTCTCAATTCCGAGGTTCAAGACTCTCCAAGGATCCACAAAAAAGAGAATCCTTCTTCAAAGGTTTGAATCACTTAATGGCTCAAGGGGTAGTTACAGACGTACCCCAAAAAGAGCGAGGTTCAGGTTTTTACTCAAACCTCTTTGTGATTCCAAAGCCAAATGGAGATGTCAGACCCATCCTGGATCTAAAATCCCTAAATCGGTTCCTGAACGATCGCCATTTTCGAATGGAAACGATCCGATCCGTGGCCGCCACTTTAAAGGGCGGAAAATTCATGGCGCCCATAGATATCAAGGACGCACATTTACACATACCCATCCTCCCCGCTCACCAATGATTCCTAAGGTTTGCGGTAGAAGATCGCCACTTTCAATTTGTGGCTCTGCCGTTTGGTGTAGCCACCGCGCCCATAGTATTCACAAAGGTGCTAGCTCCTCTGTTAGCAAACCTAAGAACACGGGGCATTGCGGTAACAGCCTATCTGGACGATCTACTAGTAATAGATCAGTCAAAGGACGGATTGGGTCACGCTGTACACACTACAGTAGGATACCTGGAGCATTTAGGAGGGATTATAAATTTACAAAAATCCTCTCTCCAGGCCCAAAGAAGGATAGGGTACCTGGGCATGATCATAGATACAGCCCAAAACAGGGTATACCTGCCAGAACCGAAGATACAGTCTCTGAAAGACCTGATCCACAAGGTCAAAGCAAACAAGAGGCCGTCTATTCGCCTTTGCATGAGACTATTGGGAAAGATGGTAGCCTCCTTCGAGGCGGTCCCTTACGCCCAGTTTCATTCGAGACTACTTCAAGGCAATATTTTAGCTTCCTGGAACAGGAAGAGCCAAGCTCTGGATATACCCATGCGCCTGTCCTCACAAGTACGCCACAGCTTCGATTGGTGGCTAGAAGCCAGGAATTTACGGAAAGGAAAGTCCTTCCTCCCAGTGGCCTGGAAGGTGGTATCTAGGGATGCCAGCCTATCGGACTGGGGTGCAGTATTCGAGGAGGCTTCTACCCAGGGAACCTGGGCCAAGACTCAGGGGATCCTGCCCATCAATGTGCTAGAGATCCGGGCGGTATATCTAGCCCTCAAAACCTGGACATACAGGTTACAGGGCTACCCAGTTCGGGTTCAATCCGACAATGCTACTGCAGTAGCTTACATCAATCACCAAGGAGGCACCCGCAGTCGGGCAGCCCAAAGAGAGGTGAACCGGATCCTGGCATGGGCAGAAGAGCATGTACCTTGCCTTTCTGCAATCTTCATTCCAGGGATGGAAAATTGGCAAGCAGACTACCTGAGTCGTCAGCAGCTGCTACCAGGGAGTGGTCTCTTCACCCCGAGATCTTTCAGGCCATATGTCTGAGATGGGGAAACCCAGATGTAGACCTGCTAGCTGCCAGGTTCAACAAGAAATTGGACAACTTTGTGTCCAGAACGAGAGATCCTCTAGCCTACGGGACAGACGCTCTAATAATACAGACGCTCTAATAACTCCATGGAATCAGTTCTCACTGATCTAGGCATTCCCTCCGATCCCTCTTCTACAAAGACTGCTTCGCAGGATCAAGGAGGAGGGAATACCAGTAATCCTAGTGGCCCCAAACTGGCCCAGGAGGCCTTGGTACGCCGAGATTGTAAAAACGGCGATAGGAAGGCCCTGGAAGTTTCCACTCCGACACGACCTGCTGTCACAGGGTCCAGTATTCCACCCTTCCTTACAAAGGCTAAAGTTGACGGCCTGGCTGCTGAGACCCACATTTTTAAAAAGAGAGGGGTCTCTGGTCCGGCTCTTTCTACGCTCATTAATGCTAGAAAGCCAGCCTCCAGACTCATCTATCAGAGAGTCTGGAGAGCATACGTTTCCTGGTGTGAATCCAGATGTTGGAATCCTCAGAAGTATGAAATAAGTAGGATTCTTGCTTTTTGCCAGTTAGGAGTGGATATGAATTTAGCCCTTAGCACCATCAAAGGGCAAATATCGGCTCTATCAGTCTTCTTTCAGAGACCATTGGCATCTCACTCCCTAGTTCGGACATTCATTAAGGGGGTACTGAGGATAAATCCTCCAGTTAGGACTCCCTTGTGTCCATGGGATTTGAATTTGGTATTGTCAGTGTTGCAAAAGCAACCTTTTGAACCTATTCGCCATATTCCTTTAATTATATTAAGTAGGAAGTTGGCCTTTCTGATTGCTATAGCTTCTGCTAGGAGAGTATCAGAGCTAGCAGCTCTTTCTTGTAAAGAGCCTTATCTAATTTGTCACAAGGACAAAATCGTACTACGACCCCATCCGGCTTTTCTGCCTAAGGTGGTGTCGGCTTTTCACTTGAATCAAGACATTGTTCTGCCTTCCTTTTTTCCAAACCCGCGGACGGCGGGGGAAAAATTATTACACTCTCTAGATCCAGTGAGAGCGGTAAAGGTGTATCTGCAAGCAACCGCTCAGATACGTAAAACAGATGTTTTGTTTATTTTACCAGATGGGCCCAAGAAGGGCCAAGCAGTATCAAAATCCACCATTTCCAGGTGGATTAGACAAGTAATTATTCAAGCTTATGGTTTAAAAAACAGGACTCCTCCTTTTCCTGTTAAGGCGCACTCTACCAGGGCGATAGGTGCTTCATGGGCAGTGCACCACCAGGCTTCGATGGCTCAGATCTGTAAAGCTGCAACTTGGTCTTCAGTCCATACATTTTCCAAATTCTATCAAATAGATGTGAAAGGACATGAGGATTCCGCCTTTGGGCGAAGTGTGCTGCAGGCAGCAGTATAGGGCTTCTGGTCCGCAAGCGGCCTGTTTTGATCTGTGTCTCCCCCCCTTCATATGAGCATTGCTCTGGGACGTCCCATTATGTAATGACTAGCTCTGTGTCCCGTGGTGTACGATAAAGAAAATAGGATTTTTATAACAGCTTACCTGTAAAATCCTTTTCTTGGAGTACACCACGGGACACAGAGGTCCCCCCCTTCTTATGGGAACCTTACTGCTTTGCTACAAAACTGAGGTACTTCCCTGATGGGAGGGGTTATATGGAGGGGAACTGTCTTCCATTGGTTGTGCCAGTGTCCAATCACCGCTGGTGACCCTTAACCCATTATGTAATGACTAGCTCTGTGTCCCGTGGTGTACTCCAAGAAAAGGATTTTACAGGTAAGCTGTTATAAAAATCCTATTATTCGTGTCTGAGATGGTCATGTGACTAGTCTGTCTATCAAGCCTTGCAGTTTAGTATAAGACTTGTCATCAGGGCGGGATTTCCCACAAGGCCAGGCCTCGGGGTGGCACTGTGTGCAGGGGTGGCGCCACGGAGGAGACAAGTCCTCCTAAAATTCATTTTCTGTGTCCCCGGCCGCCCGAAGCTCCGGCTGCCATTTTTCAATGTCTGGCGCCCTGTGATTGGGCCATGGGGGTCATGTGCAGCGTGGGGCTGGCCTGTCCGTGATCCTGAACTCCCCCCTCTGCACATGACCTCCATACGCCCAATGACAGTGCGCCGGACACTGAACAAACATGGCGGCCGCCTCCTCCTATCCTCCAGACCTATGTCCATGATGCAGGACAAGCAGGTGAGGAGGAACACAGACTGGGGAGAGAGGCAGACAGAGCGGCAGAGGCAAAGAGAGAGTGAGGCAAAAAGACAGAGGCACTGAGAGAGAGACAGAGGCACTGAGAGAGAGAGAGAGAGAGACAGAGGCACTGAGAGAGAGAGAGAGAGACAGAGGCACTGAGAGAGAGAGACAGCGGCACTGAGAGAGAGAGACAGAGGCAAAGAGAGAGAGACAGGGGCAAAGAGAGAGAGAGACAGACAGAGGCAAAGAGAGAGAGGCAGAGGCAAAGAGAGAGAGAGGCAGATAGAGAGTGAGAGACGGGGCAGGGAGAGTGGCAGAGAGAGTTACAGTAGGCAGGACAGTATAGTGGACAGTGTAGTGGTCCGTGTCGTGGAAAAATAGTATAGTGGTCAGTGTAGTGTAGTGGAAAAATAGTATAGTGGTCAGTGTAGTGTAGTGGACGGTATAGTATAGTGGTCAGGGTAGTGGACAGTATAGTATAGTGGTCAGTGTAGTGTAGTGGACGGTATAGTATAGTGGTCAGTGTAGTGTAGTGGATGGTATAGTATAGTGGTCAGTGTAGTGGACAGTATAGTATAGTGGTCAGTGTAGTGTAGTGGACAATATAGTATAGTGGTCAGTATAGGTATCAGATAGGTCAGTGTTGGAATCAGGTAGGTCAGTACTTTTGTATTTGAAGGGACTCGGGGAGTGATAAAAGTCCGCAGGTTAGGGGGCGCAAATTACTTGCCTTGCCCCGGGTGCTGACAACCCACGCTATGCCACTGGGCGGCAGAGAGAGATTACATCATCTCTCATTCCCCGCACTGCTGTTCCAACTTCCGCCCTTACTTACAGGGCCGCAAAGGCTGCGCGACATCACACAGAAGAGAGAGAATGACGTCATCTCTCACCGCCCGCCCTCACTCTCATCTATCACTCGAGTCTCATGTGCCTCTGTTTCACGGTTCACCTGGAGCTAGTTTTCCCGTGCGGGAGAGGCTGACAGCGTTGTACCTGGCTGCAAGTACTCTGCAATGCTGGGGGGGAGGGAGGCAGTGTGGCAAGTGACATTTCCATCTGGTGGCAGGCAGCGTGGCAAGTGACATTCCCATCTGGTGACAAGCGACGGTGGCAAGTGACACGCTCAGGGTTCCCACTCATTCTGCTTTATGGTGAGTTGAACTATTTCATTTCATTTTATATTACAATGTAATGATAGAAATAATGCATTTCAATCATCCTGACACCATAACAACCATGGTGCCAGAATTATTGAAGCACTAACATCAGTCATTGTCTGCAAAAAATCGCATCGAATTCTTAAAGCAGTACTTCAGTCATTTTTTCATCTTTCCATCTATTAAATCCTCTGGCCTTGTTGTTTTAACTTTGGATCGTAAAACATTTTTTTCTCTTTTCTTCCATGGACACAGCTCCTTGATTCTTGACAGTTGGGTTATGTTCCTGTTCTATAGGAGAGGACTAGGCAGAACATGTTAGATATTTAAATACATGTTACTTTAACAGAGTTGAACAGCCCCGCCCAGGGGGCGGTCCCTCCGGACATAACCCTCCACCCTGCAGTCAGCAGCTCATTTTTTTTTTGCCTAGTAGAGGAGAAGGACCTGGCTCCCTTTGGGCCCAGGGTCTGGAAGAAATTTTTATTATTTTCTGATTTTATTTTAAGAAATCTTCCATCAACTGCCGGCTGGGTGACAGACTGGATAATATAGATCCTTGTAGTCCCCCTAGTCTGGCCATCGAGCGTGAGCAGGCCTTAGCTACGCGCTGGGTCGGCCACGACATACCCCATGGCTCCAGGGGTGGCCGGTGAGCTTATTGCTCCAGGGTTCACATATGACCGGGCTGCTTGTTGTCACAGTGGACCGGGCCGACAGCTACTCTGTGCTGCTCGGTTGTAGGTCTGTCAGGAACGCACCAGCAGGTCCTTGCAAGGATGGGTAAGTACAGTTCCTCCTGCCTCGGTGGGATGGAACAGCTGGGCATTCCTAAGGGGGTTGTTAGGGGATTCTCCAGCCCTCCCCTCTCTCCCTCTGTCACCCGTTTTCCTCCTCCCTTTTGCGGGGCTCGCTGCGATCGGGGAATACCTGTAGGGGGGCTCCACGTCCCGGCTGGGGGCTGTGGGGGTATCCAGGCCCGCTCTTTGTGGGGGGGGGTAGTTATTTTCTTGGAAGCCTCCGCTGCGGCCTTCTCGTCCACCTCGCTTGTTTGGGCGCCATTTTGGAAGCGCCGGCACCATTTTTCTGTTGCCTGTGTATTACATTGTAAAATCCCATTGGCGGCCATTTTGTCGTGGCCGCGCTGTGAGGCAGGTCTGCATTGCAGGCGGCCATTTTCTTGTGGTCCGCGCGCTTTTATCTGAGGCACCCGACGGCTATTTTGGAGTGGGTTTTGGCCTCTGGTGCTGGCTGGTTTCCTGAACAGCGCAAACGGCGCAATTCACCTCACAGAGTTCCTCAGTGACACGCTGTGTGTGAATGGAGAGCGGGCAGTGGCGCTGAACAGTCTCTTGCTGGATGTGGTGAGTTCCTTGGGTAACCCCCCCCCCCCCCCCCCCCCGGTCAGTGCAGCAAGGAGGGTGGACAATTTTTGTGTCAGGTGTCTTGACTAAGTCTCTAAGGTCTGTCAGTGGGCAATATGGAGTTAGAAGCTGGCGTTTTTTCCCCAAACAAATTCCAGAGGCAGCAACCGGTGCCCCTGCACCTGCAGTTCCCATGGACGCTTTGTCGGCAGTCCTGGAGTCATTTGTTGCCAGGGTGGAAGCAGCGTGCGGGCGTAAGTGGGGTACTAAGCGCCCCCTCCCACCGCCATCGCCTGGGGAATGTTCTGACTCAGACTCGGGCCTGGCTGCGGCTCAGGACCCCGGTTCTGGTGTGTCAGAAGAGGCGGACCAGGACCTTCCCAGTGAGGAGGACCCCTAGTCCGGGTCAGCTCAAGATAGGGCACTTGTAAGTGCGCTTATCCATGCTGTGAGGGACACTCTCAAGCTGGAAGATACAGCTGGGACTTCCACAGCAGGGTCTGTCCCTTTTGGGTCACACAAACCGACCCGCTCTGTTAAGGTTTTTCCGCTCTGTTAAGGTTTTTCCTTATGTTGATTTCTTTGACAAGTTCATTGATAAGGAATGGGAATGGCCGCAGAGGTCCTTTACGGTCCCTCAGCGCATGGCGGTCCGTTACCCATTTGAAGAGAGCCTTTTGAAAAAAATGGGCTTCCCCTTCCGGTCGTTGATCCCCCGGTCTCTCGGTTAAATAAAGTAACCACTATCCCGGTAGAGGGGACCCTGCCTTTAAGGACCCTACTGATAGAAGGTCCGAATCGGTGAGCCGCTCCATGTTCACTCTGCTGGGGTCAGCATTGCGTCCTATATTGGCTGCTACCTTGGTGTCCCAGACACTCACTGAGTGGGCTAAAAATTTTCACCAGACTGTGGAGGAGCATCAGCTCCCTCCAGAATTCGTGTCACTGGCCGAACAGTTGGTACAGGGACTTGTGTACATCTGTGATGCAACCCTGGATGCGGCCCCTTTAATCTCCAGGGCCTCCGCATCTGCGGTGGTATTGCGCCGCCTGATATGGCTGAAATGCTGGTCCGCTGACCATGCTTCCAAGAAAACTCTGGCAGATTTGCCTTTCAAAGATGGGAGGCTTTTTGGTGCCTCACTGGGCGACATCATTAAGGATGTCACTGGAGGTAAAAGCACACTTCTTCCTCAGTCCACTAAAGGGAAGGAGCCGCACCGTAAGCCGGGGCCCTCCTTTCCCACACAGAAGCAGTATTTTTGTCAGTCAGGACCTGCTGGTAGACCCTCCCAAGCGGACAAAGGTCCAGCTGGGGGACAGAAGCGTCCCTGGGTGCGCAAGCCCAACAAGCCAGCAAACAAGCCTGCTACCGCATGAAGTTTTGCCTCCGCCCGACTCCTGGGTGGGGGGACGGCTTTGCGGGTTTGCAGCTCGGTGGACCTCCCTGCTCTCCGAACAGTGGGTCTGCAAGGTGTTCACTTTGGGGTACAAGATAGTTTCTTTCTTGTCCACCAAACAGATTCTTTCCCTCAAATCTGCCTCTCCTTCCGGCTCGTCGGACTGCCCTGCAGGGGGCAGTGCAAGACTTGAGGCGCGGAGTAATCATACCCGTACCACCGCAGGACAGGTTTCAGGGTTTTTACTCGAATCTGTTTGTGGTCCAAAAGAAGGACGGAGTCTGTCCAATCTTGGACCTCAAGGCCCTCAATGCCTTTATAAAGATTATAAAAATGGAATCGATTCGTTCGGTGGTTGCTGCGCTCCATCCGGGGGACTTCCTGGCATCCTTGGATATCAGGGACTCATACTTGCATGTCCCCATCTGCGTCAGGCATCAGAGGTTCCTGCGCTTTGCGAACGGCGAAGACCACTATCAATTTGTGGCCCTTCCCTTTGGCCTAGCGTCGGCACCACGAGTTTTCACCAAGGTGCTCGCCCTGATTCTAGCTTTGCTGAGACAGCGCGGCATTGCTATCGTGGGCTACTTGGACGACCTTCTTCTGAGAGCTGCTTCAAGCTCAGAATAGAAGGAGGACGTGTCTATAGCCAGTCAGACCCTCCGGGAGTTTGGTTGGATACTGAACCTCCAGAAGTCGGTGTTAGTACCGACCCAGCGTCTAGAGTACCTGGGGTTGATTCTGGACTCGTCGAAGGCCAGAGTCTTTCTTCCTTTGGAAAAGTTGCAGACACTCCTGACTGTGGTGAAGTTGCTAGCATCCTGCAAATGGTCGTCTCCAGTTTTGCATGCGAGTCCTGGGCCTCATGGTAGCCTCTTTCGAGGCAGTGCCGTTTGCCCAATTCCACACTCGAGTCTTGCAAACGGAGATTCTCTCCAAATGGAACAAATCTCCGTTGTCCATGGATCGTCAGATTCAGATAAGTCATCTTGTCAGGGCCTCTCTGAGTTGGTGGCTGAGATCCCCGGCTCTTCGGTCTGGAAAAGTCGTTCCTCCCCTTTCAATGGACTGTGATCACAACGGACGCCAGCCTGAACGGTTGGGGGGTTCAGGCGGCCCAGGGCCGCTTGACCCCGGACGAATCCCAACTGCCGATCAATGTCCTGGAACTCCAGGCGATCAGGCTGTGCCTCTCCAAATGGTCACAGAGGCTAAGAGGACATCCAGTCAGGATCCAGTGAGACAATGCCACGGCAGTGGCATACGTCAACCATCAAGGAGGAACAAGAAGCTCGGCTGAGTCGGAGGTCGCTCACATCCTGCGAAGGGAGGAAAGGAGCGTGCCGGCTCTAATCGGCAGTTTACATTCCGGGCGTGGAAAACTGGCAGGCGGACTATCTGAGTCGCCAGATGCTGGACCGCGGGGAATGGTCGTTACATCCAGAGGTTTTTCAACTCCTTTGTCGAAGATGGGGCACGCCAGACGTAGATCTCCTGGCTTCTCGACTCAATCGCAAGGTGTCGAGGTTCGTGGTCAGGTCCAGAGATCCCTGGGCAGACGCGTCAGAGCAGTGGCGTTGCTATGGGGGTGCGGGGAGTGCGGGCCGCACCCAGGTGACATCCGCCAGAGGGGTGACACTGGGGCCGCCGCTACACACAGTTGTTACTTGCAGAGCTGCAGCGGAGCGTTGCGAGTGTGCCTGCCGCGCTCCTGCATCGAGCCGGCACAAGTCTTTCAGTCACTTCCCTGTCAGGCAGAGTGATCTCTGCCCGACAGAAACTATCTAGTTCCGGCTGACGTGACATCATGATCTATAGGCAGAGAAGCGTGGCGCAGGAATGAACAGTCAGTCAGTGCCGCGGTAGGAAGAAAGGACTCGAAGAACCAGGAGGAGGCAGACCGCCCGGGAGCCTGGGATAAGGGAAGAGACCGGAGAGGAGGAGCCCATCTTACAGTAAGCGGCAGCAGCACTAAACACTCGGTCCGTGCACACACACACGGCACATGCCATTCCCTCAGATAAAGCCTCAAGCTGTGCTGTCTGTACCACCAGTGAGAATGGCAGTGCCGGCTGTGTGCATGTACAGAATGTGCAGGAAAGAGCTGAGGGGTAAAAAGCCGGGGAAAGGTGAGAAGGAGGGGGGGAGTCTACCCATCTCTGTCACACCCCCCACCCCCTCCCTCTCTGTCATCCCCTCCCTCTCTGTCACACCACGACCCCCTCCCTCTCTGTCAAACCACGACCCCCTCCCTCTCTGTCACCCCCCCACCCCCCTCTCTGTCACCCCCCCCCTCCCCCTCCCTCTCTGTCACCCCCCCTCCCCCTCCCTCTCTGTCACCCCCCCTCCCTCTCTGTCACCCCCCCCACCCCCTCCCTCTCTGTCACCCCCCTCTGTCACACCCCCTCCCTCTCTGTCACCCCCCCACCCCCCTTCTGTCTCACCCCCCCACTCCCTCTCTGTCACCCCCCACCCCTCCCTCTCTGTCACCCCCCTCTGTCACACCCCCACCCCCCTTCTGTCTCACCCCCACCCTCTCTGTCACCCCCCCACCCCCTCTCTGTCACCCCTCCCTCTCTTTCCCCCCCCACCCCCCTCTCTGTCACACCGCCCACCCCCTCCCTCTCTTTCCCCCCCACCCCCCTCTCTGTCACACCGCCCACCCCCTCCCTCTCTGTCACCCCCCTCTGTCACACCCCCACCCCCCTCCCTCTGTCTCACCCCCCTCCCTATGTCTCACCCTCACCCCTCCCTCCCTGTCTCACCCTCACCCCTCCCTCCCTGTCTCACCCCCACCCCCTCCCTCTCTGTCTCACCCCCACCCCCTCCCTCTCTGTCTCACCCCCACCCCTCCCTCTCTCTCTCACCCCCTCCCTCTCTGTCTCACCCCCACCCCCTCCTCTGTCTCACACCCACCCCCCCTCTGTCTCACACCACCCCCTCCCTCTGTCTCACCCCTCCCTCCCTCTGTCTCACCCCCACCCTCTCTGTCACCCCCCCCACCCCCCTCCCCCTCCCTCTCTTTCCCCCCCACCCCCCTCTCTGTCACACCCCCCCCCACCCCCTCCCTCTCTTCCCCCCCACCCCCCCCTGTCACACCCCCCACCCCCTCCCTCTCTGTCACCCCCCTCTGTCTCACCCCCCTCCCTCTGTCTCACCCCTCCCTCCCTGTCTCACCCCCACCCTCTCTGTCACCCCCACCCCCTCCCTCTCTGTCTCACCCCCACCCCCTCCCTCTCTGTCAACCCCCCTCTCTGTCACCGACCCCCTCCCTCCCTCTCTGTCTCACCCCCACCCCTCCATCTCTGTCTCACCCCCACCCCTCCATCTCTGTCTTACCCCCTCTGTCTCACCCCACCCCTCCATCTCTGTCTTACCCCACCCCTCCCTCTCTGTCTCACCCCCACCCCCTCCCTCTCTGTCTCACCCCACCCCCTCCATCTCTGTCTCACCCCCACCCCCTTTATCTCTCTCACCCCCCTCTCTATCACCCCCACCCTCCTCTCTCTCTCCCCCTTCTGTCTCTAACCTTCCACCCCCTTTTTCCCTTTTAGGGCAAATTCACACTAAATCATAATGAAATCAAAGAGCAGCCGGAGCAATTTGGCACTCCAGCCACTCTGCATTGCAGGCTGCTAGGGGGCAGTATGATTAACAATTCAGTGCATCATACTTCCCCCCCCTGTTTTTTTTTTGTACAAACTTTGTTTGAAGTGTATATAATGTACATTTTATTCTCCAAAATGTCGGGCAGCACGCTGTCATTTCAGGTTCTCAAAAAAGAAATGCATTCTGTTAGTGGTTTTTCTATGTTTTCTCAGTGTATAAAAAAAGTTGTGGCGGGTTGGCAATGCTGTTTGGGGGAGGCGGCGCTTCAGAGTCCAGTGCCTATAGGCTCCTGAGATGTGAATTCCGGCCCTGATGGATAGAGAGAGAGAAAAGGGGAAGAAGGGAGAATAGCGAGAAAACAGTAGGGTAAAAAATATTTGGAAAAAGTTATTGGGGGGGGGGGGGTGACACCATATTTTACCGCACCAGGTGACACCAACCCTAGTGACGCCACTGCGTCAGAGGCCCCGTGGGGTCAGTATCGGCTAATTTATGCCTTCCCCCACTGAAGTTGCTTCCTCGTCTACTCCGCAGAGTAGAGACCGAGGGAATTCCGGTGATTCTAATCACCCCAGATTGGTCCAGGCGTCCCTGGTACGCCGACCTTGTGCGCCTGGTGGTGGATGTACCCTGGTGACTGCCAATGCGGAAGGACCTTCTCTCGCAAGGTCCCATTCTTCATGCTGCTTTACAGTCGCTGGTTTCAACGGCATGGCTATTGAAAGCCAGGTACTAAGGGACCGAGGCCTGTCGGATTCGGTCATTTCAACCATGTTGAGGGCATGGAAGTCTTCTTCTAGGAAGATCTACCATCGCACGTGAAAAGCCTACATCTCTATGTGTGAGGAGATGGACTGGCGTCCACGGGCTTATTTGGTTTCCAGGATCCTGCTGTTTTTACAGCACGAAGTAGATCAGAAACTTGCCTTAAGCACCATTAAGGGGCAGATTTCAGCCTTAGCTGTTTTATTTCAGTGATCCCTGGTGACTCATTCACTGGTGAGTACGTCTTGTGCAAGGGGTCCGACATGTGGCTCCTCCGGTGCGACCACCACTACCTCCGTGGGATTTGAATCTGGTGCTCTCGGCACTTCAGAAACCTCCTTTTGAGAACATCAGGGAAATTCCTCTTTTGACGCTCTCTCAGAAGGTGGCCTTCCTGGTAGCAATCACGTCTGTCAGGAGGGTTTCTGAATTGGCGGCCTTGTCTTGCAAGTCCCCATATTTGGTCCTCCATAAGGATAAAGCGGTGCTACGCCCGCAGTCTTCCTTCCTTCTGAAGGTGGTTTCGGCCTTTCACCTGAATGAGGACATTGTACTTCCATCCTTGTGTCCTCGGCCATCGCATTCCAAGGAGGTTGCGCTGCATTCTTTAGACGTGGTACATGCCTTGCGGGTGTACCTGTCTGCTACGGCTCCGTTCCCGGAGGTCTGACTCACTGTTTGTTTCAGTGTCTGGTCCGCAGAAAGGCTTCGTTGCTCACCATTTCTCGGTGGATCGGGCAAACCGTCATCCAGGCCTATGCCCTTAAGGGGCGGGCGTCTCCCTTTCCTGTCATGGCGCATTCAACCAGGGCTATTGGTGCCTCTTGGGCTTTCCGACATCAAGCGTCTGTATCACAAGTGTGTAAGGCGGCGACCTGGTCATCCGTTCTCACTTTCTCAAAATTTTACAAAGTTGATGTGAGTGCATCTTCGGATACTAGCTTCGGCCGCAAAGTTTTGCAGGCGGCTGTTTGAGGTTGCAACTCCTCCGTTGAGGAGCTCTGCTTGTTTGGGGTGAAATTGGTTTTTTGATTGCTGTTCCCACCCCTCGTTTTTTTGACGCTGCTTTGGGACGTCCCAACAGTCAAGATTGAAGGAGCTGTGTCCGTCCATGGACGAAAAGAGAAAATAGGATTTTTTGTACTCAACGTAAAATCCTTTTCTCTGTCGTCCATGGACGGACACAGCAACCACCCCTCCTTTTTTTGGTTTGTACTGCTTTTTACGAATGGAGCTGCTGACTGCAGGGCGGGGGGTTATGTCCGGAGGGACCGCCCCCTGGGCGGGGGTGTTCAACTCTGTTAAAGTAACATATATTTAAATATCTAACATGTTCTGCCTAGTCCTCTCCTATAGAACAGGAACATAACCCAACTGTCAAAAATTAAAGAGCTGTGTCCATCCATGGACGACAGAGAAAAGGATTTTACGGTGAGTACAAAAAATCCTATTTTTCTGCCAGTAAAAACCTTATACAGCCCACTTCTTGTTTCTTGTCTGGAAAAAAGCTTAGGCTTATGACACCATGCACAGCACTCTCTCCCACTCTTGTGAGAGTTTGCCAGGAAGGGAGGGGGGGTGAGTCATGAGAGGGCCAATGAGAGCTGCAGAGCTGGAGGTGTTCCTGTGTTTCGTCAGATTAGGCGACCCGTCAGAATGTGTAACGGAAGTGACGTTCCGTCGCCGCCATCTTGCTACACCCCACACTCCTCCATAGTAATAATACACTGAGAAGGGGGAAAGCGGACATCTTGTTACACCCACCAGAGTTTTGCATTTTACACTTTTTAACAGTAAAGTGCGTTTATATAGTGAAATACAGTACTTAGAACTCCGTCTGACTGGTTACACGTTGAATTTTAAAAACAGAGGCAAGCTTGCTCATCTCACAGGTTTGCTAATCTGCCAGAAGTGCTTTGCTTTTTAAAATTCAACATCTATACATTCATACGGCATTCTAAGTACTGTATGTCACTATATATAAACTCACTTTACTGTTAAAAATACATGTAAAATGCAAAACTCCGGTGGGTGTAACAAGATTTCTACTTTCCCCCTTCTCAGTGTATCCTTACTATGGAGGAGTGCGGGGTGTAGCAGGATGGCGGCGACGGGACGTCACTTCCATTACACATTCTGACGAAACACCCGTGTGTGTCTGTGTAAATCCAGGAAGTGAACAGGCAGCAGCTTCATCTGCCCACAGTTAAAATGGATGCAGCCAGACTCAGTGGAGGGAGATTTCTGCAGCATATTTGGCAAGTACAGAATCACAGTATATATAAAAGGGAAGCTTCAGAATGGCAAAGATGTGAGCAGACTGCAGTTCCTCTTTAACTTTCTGTATTTAACAAGGTGGCAGATATGTTCCTCTGGGATGTTGGGTCATGCTAGCTCGATATGTCTTGGTTTCTGCTCTTGTTGGTCAAACATTCATGCTATAGACCTCTGATTCTTGTTCATCCCAAAGGATTCTGACCCTACCATCTACACATCTCGGCAGAAATCAAGATTCATCATACCAGATGTTTTTCAAATTTCCAGTTGTCGTGTCTTGGCAATCCTGTACCCACTATGGCATAATTTTCCTCTTCTTAGCTGACAGGAGAGGTGCTCGGCATTATCTTCTGCTGCTGTAGGCCAGCCACTTCAAGTTTTGATGTGTTTAGCATTCAGAGATATGACAGTACTTGGGTCTGATGATAGGTTATACAGACACATAGCACTGCATTGTGGGAAATGGAGGGGGTGCACAAGTCCCCTATCTGTAGGTCTGAGTTTTCTAAAGAGCTCCAGCAGCATAGATGCCAGGCTAGTAGTGCTGTGTGTTACTTTGTTTCTGTTCAAGTAATTGCTGACTTAATATAAATTGGACCTATGCTTAAATATTAATATAATGTTAATTTACAAAATTTACAAAAGTTAGGACTGCAGATAATAATGGGATGCCTTGGAGCAGCTCTGCCGCTTATGCATGTATTTGCAAATGTGTGCGAACTAAACCCCTGTTTTTAATACAAACTGTTAGACAGGATAATTCAGTTTAGACATAAGATGAAGATGTGAAAACAAAGTGTAGCGCTAAAATTTCATAAAACAATGTGACAGTGTCACGTTGAAAATATTTGTATATAAACATCTGTTGTGTAGATATGTACAAAAATTCAAATGGAGATAAAGTCCAAAAAAGTGAAAACCAAAAAGGAACAGCAATATAGTGAACTTCCCTAGGTGAATGTCCACCAAGTAGCTGACTCAGAATCTTCTGTAGGGGTAATACTGATATGGTGAAATGAAATAAAACTGTCCGTAGATCTGTCAAAGCGGAATATTCTTCTATCAGAGAGATGTAAATATATACTCTTACCAGACCAGGTGGACCCACTTGCTGGGGGCAGTGGGTCAATCGAGCTCGTATTGGCCGAAAGCCTGGGAATCGGGTGCTGTACCAACCAAGATGAGACTGGAACCCAGAGGAGGATCGATCCAGAAACGGTGGACCCACTTGTCAGCGAGGATGGATCAATGGAATGCGTGTTGGTCAGGAGCCTAAGACTCAGATGATTCGCAAAACTAAATGGAACTGGAACCAGAACTGAAACCCAATGAAAGATCCGTCTGAAGACTGGTACTGGTTGGAGGGGTGCTCTCAATCGAACCAGGATGAAAATGTGGAGAAATAGACATGCTCCATATGGTGCAGGTCAAAAAGAGGAATTTATTCTTAAAAAAGTACAAACATCAATGACAGATGAGTACAAAAGTTGTGATCACAGGATAAAAAAGGATTTAAAAGCAATGTGGGGAGCAAGTAATGCAAGCCCAAGATGGAGATGGCCGCACTCCAAAACAGATGAGAATAAAAATATCTTTATTGCAAAATCCAGTTACAAATACAGGAAATATACACACTCCCAGGACAGCCAGTAAACACGTTTCACACATCAGTGCTTATTCAATGACGCGTGAAACGCGTTTACTGGCTGTCTTTGCAGTGTGTGCATTTCCTGTGTTTTTAACTGGATTTTGCATTAAAGACATTTTTAATCTCATCTGTTTTGGAGGGCGGCCATCTCCATCTTCCGTCTATATTGAACGCGGCTGCGGCCCGGGCCAGCATCCAGGTGAATCTCAGCACATGCAGTCCATGTAGCCACGGGCTGTTTGGAGCGGTGTCCACCTTGTTTGTCTTCCTTAGGATAATTTGGTTGGTTGCAGACTAGCTGGCAAGCTGGGCTGGGAATTTTCTTTGGTTTTGTTTTGCATGCATTGCCCTTCCATGTGCTCCTTGCGGTGAAGGCCAGTTATAGGTGGGGGCAGTGGCCAATTCAAAAAGGTCCCTCAATTGTATTTAATTTTTCACTAAAAGGGTCAGTTGATATTTAAGAGGGTCAAGTTTTACATACATTTTGTAACATTACACTGTGGCTTTTATTTACTCTGTTTAGGCCGACAGCTCTACATAACTGAAGAGGAGGGGAAGGTTGTTCAGCGCCACTGGGTTGTTTCTGTCCTTGGGCATATTTTACACATTCTTCAACTTGTATAAGAGCAGTGTGAACAGTAAGCTGTTGCTCTGGAGCAACAGCACTTGCAAAGTGCAGTCTATTTGCCTTTTGTAAATCCACCACTGGATGTGTGTACTTACTCCCCCTAAAGCCTAAAAAAAAGCCTCCAAATGTTGTATACTTGGGCAGGTTCTTTTTTTGATTCAACAGGCCAGTTATTGCCCGCTACTTCTCCCTAACATTGCTACAAAATTATCAGAACTGTGGAAGTCAGAATCGCTGTTTGTCTGTACAGACACATGAAGCTTAATCAATACATCTGCCTTTTCCAGTCCCTTATTTACAGCATTGGGGGTGGTGGTAGTAGGGAAATAGCTATTCAATTAAAATGGGACGAAGATAAGGATATCATCTGGTAGAGCCTGAGATGATGAAGTGCTTCCCTTACACTAGGTACACACTATTTGTTTTCGTGGGGTTGAACAAAAAAAAAACTGTCAGCTCTGGTCGGAGCCGCTGTACTAACCATGCGAGGTTAGTTCATCAATCTCCCCCACTAAGCTATTGTAGTCTGATGGGGGTGCCCCCGCCAGAACACTCTGATTCGCACTCTCTGCCATTGGCTGAGAGCGCTGATCGGGAGTCGGTTGGCTGCTGGTTTGCTTCTGTTGGACAGATTGACACATACACGGGCAGAATGTCGGACGTTTTTTTTTTTAACTGGCCGATGTCTCCCGATATTCCTGTGTGTACCCGGCTTTACACCTTTAGACCAAACCCCCCTGGAATGGCAACAGGGAATGAAAGGGCTCAGAATGGTCCAATCCACAGGTGCCGAGATTCCAGTCCACCAGTGCTCACTTCTGGAAGATGAGTTGGCGCAGAGGTATGAAGAGGTAAGTAAAACCTTGGACAGAGGCGTGGCTGTGGATGTGGTATACTTGTGTCGCGGGTGGTTACATTTAGGGGGAAGCATCTGAGTGGTAGCCAGACTCAGATGTACCAATTGTTAGGTCTCATTGACCATTTCTATCCCTGGGAGATAGTGCTGGTGGATAAGTTCACTGGGGCCTATAGGTGGCGCTGTTGCCGTGGGTCCCGGGTTGAACTGCAGTACGAGGTTGTGTCCTTTTTGTCCCCTCTCGGCAGCGGTGCTGCGAGGCTGGGGAACTTGCTGTGCCTGTCGGGAGAGGATATAAAAGGGGGCGGCCATCATCCAGAGGGGTCGTCGGTTCCGCGCTCAGGCACCTTAAGCCTGGGTGCGGGTGTGTCGCCTCCGGGTGCTCTAGGCCCGGAGGCCTGTCGGGTGGTCTCTGGGTGCTCTAGGCCCAGAGACGGAGCTGCTGTTCCATCCCAGACACCTTCAGTCTGGGGTGAGGTACTTCGAGAGAGGCCCGGGGCCCAGTACCTTCGACTGGGTCCCACAAGGGATCAAGGGCTCCTAGGGTGCCCCCTGGAAGTGGGTGCCCGAATCTAGGACGAGGAGGCCAGGGAGGTGACCCTTCCCGAAGAAATCTCTCGTCGTGAGCCGGCGCGGGCCGATTCGTTCTCTGGGCGGGAGAGCCCGGAGAAGCACCGGATGGCGGCGGGAGGGGGGTGTCCCCTCCCGCCGCCTATAAGAACGATCAAGTGGCGGAACTGCCGCTCTTATGGTGCGCAGAATCGCTGGCAGAAAAGAAGGATATCTGAATGATGCCTGTAGCTGCAGGCATCATTCAGATATCCCCGCTGAAAATCAATCACGTCATATGACGTCCTTGGTGGACAAGTGGTTAATATGTTTTTTACAAGTTATCTTTCACTCAACTTATTTAAAGTCCCAAATCCTTTGTCCTACAGTATCAATCTGAATACTATATCTGGAATTTTTGAAATCGGCTGTCTGGCTCCAAGATTGAAATTGCATGTGCATCTAAAGCCTCGTACACATGACCGGTTTTCTCGGCAAGAACTAGCAAGAAAATTGCTGGCAGAGCTTTCTTGCCGAGTAAACCGGCCATGTGTACGAGGCTTTCAGGTTTCTCGTCAAGAAAACTGGCCAGAATCTTGACGAGAAAAATAGAGAACCTGCTCTATTTTCTCGTCGGGATTCTCGTCGGCCTGTTTCCAGACGAGAAACCCGAGAGTGTGTATGCTTACCTGTCGCAGTGGAAACCCGCGCATGCTCGAAATGACTTTGACGCATGAGTGGTAGCTTCCTAGGCATAGGTAGGGTGTAGCAAGATGGCGGCAACGGCATCGAATGTGACGAGCGCACGCTCGTCGTAGTCAATGACGTCACCGTGTTCGTGCCATTCAAAAGAACAGCGGTTCTTTTGAATCGAGCGTGTGAACACTCGGGCGGGACAAGATTCTTGTCAAGAATCTCGTCAGGGAAAAACCACAGGTTTTTTCCTGAGGAGATTCTCGGTCGTGTGTACGAGGCTTAAATGTGTGTATGTCCACGCATTACATGTCCTTGTGTTTCAGCATGTTCATGTAAATTAGCATGCACATCTAACCGGATTACAATTTTCTACCCATTGGTGCACATTCTTTTTTTTTTTTTTATGCTGTTTGGGTGCTTCTTTTAGGTTTTATTGATCGGGTAACTGTGCCACTCACACTGCACACTAATGCCTTGTTTCCACTGAACGGAACGGTTCGGGTCGGTACAGTTTGGAACGGTTTGAATGGTCCGGTCTATTCTGGTGAGCGTTTCCACTGCAAGTCGGACCGTCAGGGACCATTCAGGGTTTAGAAAAAATGCCTAGCGTGTCCGCCAATCAGTGGAATGTATTGTAGCTCCGTCCTAACCGAACCATTCCATTTTCTATGGCCCCACATCTGAAGCAGGACCCAGAATGGTGCGGCACGGTTCGGTTTTATGGCACGCTTTCATAATGGAAACACTCAAAATAGCGTACCGTACCGAACGGTACCGCTCAGTGGAAATGAGGCATAAGTTAGTCTTTTACTTTCAGACAGAGGACATTAAATACTTATGGCACATAGCAGGCCTGGTACCCAGGCCACTTGGCATGCACCCCGGAAACAAATACCTAGCAACCGTAATGCAAACAGTAGTTATTTCCACATTCTGCCCGATAAGGACTTCATTGGTTCATTTTCAATTCTAGATTCCAATTATAGTATGTTCTTTGCCACCAGATGTGGAATTCCATCTGGTCATTTATCTTCAATACATTTATTTGTTCTGTTCTTCATAGAACCTTGAAGTTTAGTGATGTAAAACCAGCGTTACACGGGAGCAGAAGAGAACTTTCGTTTGCTACAAATTTTTATCAAACTCCACGTTGGCACCTGTGTTCTTTATAAGGAACCTTTGTGAAGCCAAAGATGCAAGCCTCTGAAAATTGGATAATATTGATTAACATAAGTTCAGGACTGTGTTTTCTGACATGCCGAACAGCAAAAAATAAATAAATAAATTGTAACTGTGTTGGAGTCAAAAAGTATACATCATTAAATTTATTCAGAGGTTTATATGACCCTTGCAGCCACAATACTCAAGTTTCTCACACGTGTTTCTGGTCTGAGTAGGATTGTAAATTCTTATATCTTATTCCTATACTACATCTGTGCTGTTCAGCTTCCAATTCTATGTTAGTTCACCTTTACCAAAAAGCTGTAGATATAAATAAACTGTGCAGCTTTGACCAAATATTCAAATCTTGCCCTTGTTATAGTTGTAGGCCATTTATGTATCTCCTGAACCCTGACTAACAAATTTCCATAGATGACATCATCCCAACCTGCCTTGTTCATACCTCCCAAATTTTGAACTTGAGCATGAGGGACATTTCAGGGAGACGGTGACCTGCAGCATGCACCACAGCAAAAAAGCGGGTGTGGCCAAACATGATAGTGGGAGGGGCTTAAGAGCCATGGTTAAACAAAACCTGGGCTTCCTTGTAACTATACAATATGCTTTGATTGCTGTGCCACAAGCTGGAGTCTCAGGGATACATATAAGCCAAGGATCACTAAGGCACACATGGAAGGCAGGGAGGAAGAAAGGATCACTATGGCATTTGGATGATGGGAAGGATTACAATGGTACATTGAAGGCAGGAAGGATCACTATGGCACATGGATGGCAGGAAGGGTCACTATGGCACATGGAAGGCAGGAAGGATCACTATGGTATATGGAGGACAGAAAGGATCACTATGGTACATGGAAGGCAGAAAGGATCACTGGTACATGAAAAGCAGGAAGGATCACTACGGCACATGGAAGGCAGGAAAGATCACTATGGCACAAGAAAATCAGGAAGGATCACTGTGGTACATGGAGGACAGAAAGGAAGGGTCACTATGGCACATGGAAGGCAGGAGGGATCATTATGGCACATGGAAGGCAGAAAGGAGGGATCACTATGGCACATGAAAGGCAGGAAGGAGGGATCGCATTAACATGGAAGGAAGGATCACTATGGTACATGGAAGGCAGAAAGGATCACTATGGCTTATGGAAGGAAAAAATCATTATGGATTAAGGATCATTATGGATCATTATGGCACATGGAAGGCAGGAAGGAAGGAAGGATCACTATGGCATATGGAAGGCAGGAAGGATCACTATGGCACATGTAAGGCAGGAAGAATGGAGGGATCACTATGGCACATGGAAGGCAGCAAGGAAGGATCACTATAGCACATGAAAGGCAGGATGGATCACTATGGTACATGAAAGACAGGAAGGATCACTACGGGACATGGAAGGCAGGAAGGATCACTATGGTACATGGAAGGCAGGAAGGAAGGATCACTATGGCATATGAAAGGCAGGATGGAGGAATAGCAATGGCACATGGAAGGCAGGATCACTATGGCACATGGAAGGTAGAAAGGAGGGATCACTATAGCATATGAAAGGCAGGAAGGATCACTATGGCACATGTAAGGCAGAAAGGATGGAGGGATCACTATGGCACATGGAAGGCAGGAAGGAAGGATCACTATAGCACACGAAAGGCAGGATGGATCACCATGGTACATGAAAGACAGGAAGGGTCACTATGGCACATGGAAGGCAGGATGGAGAAATAGCTATGGCACATGGAAGGCAGGAAGGATCACTATGGCACATGTAAGGCAGGAAGGATCACTATGGCACGTGGAAGGCAGGATAATTCACCGTGGTACATGAAAGGCAGGAAGGATCACTATGGCACATGGAAGGCAGGAAGGATCACTATGGTACATGGAAGGCAGGAAGGAAGGATCACTATGGCCCATAAAAGGCAGGAAGGATCACTATGGGACATGGAAGGCAGGAAGGAAGGATCACTATGGCCCATAAAAGGCAGGAAGGATTACTATGGCACATGAAAGGCAAAAAGGAGGGATCACTTTGCTATGGTACATGGAAGGAATAGAGAGAGGGGAGAGTTCACTAACCCGAAGCTGACTTGTCTACAGAATCTCAGGCAGTTACATCACGTGCACTGCTTTAAAATTCACAAGCATAGGATTGGCTGTGCGCTGGGGTTTATGGGCGAGCACTGGGGACATGGGGAGGAGGTGGAGCAGATCTAGCCTCCCTCCTCTCCTATCTGTACGGGTTGAAGAGCGATGGGCCGGTGGGCGGGTGAGTGGGAAGTGGGGGAGCTGTGCTGGCAGGGCACTGAGCGAGTCTCAGCCTTGACAGCTGCAGCACAGCGCGGTGCACACCTGCTAGGTAGACTAGTGGAGTCAAATTCCAACACTGAACTCCACTGTCGGATTCAGCGCAGATTCGCGGACCACTAGGATTTATTGAAATCCCGGTATGGGATTCGCTGTTGCAACCCTGATCCTCCACTCAGCCAATCGGGAAGGGGGTCTGATACCCATCACCCGATTGGCTGAAAGGCCAGGCGATCCTATTGGATGCCTAGGAGGAGGGGAGGAGATGCACGGCGGAAGCGAGGAGGAGAAGAGCCGCCCGGTCCCCACCGCCGCTACATCGATGCCCAATCCCCGCCTCTGCTCCATGGATGCCCGATCCCCGCCGCCGCTCCATGGATACCTGATCCCCGCCGCCTATATGGGGTAAGTGCCAGTGGACCTGTTTTAAGTTGCCGCGCGGGGGGGGGGTTTTGGTTGTTTGCCGCCCCCCCCCAAACAAAAAACCACCAGCCGCCACTGTAAGCTCTTTCAATTTAGGACTACACTATAATGGCACATTCAGGGAGGAATTGAACTATTAGTGAGATACTTCCCAAAGGTTAAATACTTCTAAAGGGATGCCGACACCGCAACTTTTCTCATCAGAACACTGAGAGTGCACCAGGTGATTATAATGAACCAGACTCTCCCATTCCGAATCAGTCTGCAAAGGACATGGAGAAACAAAAAGCTTTTTCTTCAGAGCAACAAAAAAGGTTGACTTCTATAGGCCTCCCAATGGATTACAGGGCAGAAAAAAATGGACATATCGTATTTTCAAAACGCACTGCAGTGTGGAGATGGGAGCTGACACTATCTTTCTTATGGCCAACCATGACAAATAACTTTTATTCACACATTTCAAAACGCAAAAGTGTAACAGTGTAAATATGCCCTTACCACTTTGGACAGGCCAAACTCATCCCCACCCCTCCATTTCATGATGCAGCACTTGCCCCCTTGAGACCTATTGGTTATCCTTGGCGCCGTCACATTCCTATCGCTGTGCAAATACTGATATTCAAAATTTGCATAGGATCTACGTTCCACCCCATTCTTCTCCAAAAAATACCAGTGCTCCTTAATCCATTTTATGAGTTGGATAGCGGTGGAATCATTTGTGTATTAGCACTGGGGGGCCACGGGGACCGCTCTTTTGTCTGAACGTCTGATAATGAAGCCTTGTGTTTGCACAGTTGTTATAGTGCTGTATTTATACTGTGAAATCGCTGCAGATGCTCCCTGTCCTACATAAACCTATAGACTGGAAAAAAAGACATTTGCACAACATGCTGTGTAATCAGGACAAAGAGCCCTGGAGATTTCAGCTGCCGGAATCTGTGTAAAACAGCATTTCCTGACTTGGAATTATATTGCCACCTTTACTGCAGGTTTGGTGTAACCGGCGCTCAGTGCAGCGTGCCGACTCTAGAATGCAGCAAACACATTCAGTCCAATGAATAAATGTTCATGTCCGGTGGTGGTGCAGGGACGAAAAGCTTCACTTTATGTAGTGTGCTGCAATGCTGCTTTCATAAACTCTTATATAGTGTAGGCCACCAATGGCACAAAAGCTTGCACCTTGTATGGGGCGCTACTAGAGTTCTAAATGGTCATCTTAACCCCAAACCATAAATGTAATATATTGCACCAATCATTAGATGTGATTGCTGCACTGCATCAGTTTTCTTTGGCTTTTTTTTTTCCCTGTGTTTTCATCTGATCCAGCCAGTAACTCATCTCCTGTATCAGTGAGACAGAACTCTGGAGGAATGAGCACAGCAGACAGCAGTGTTGTCAATCTGGGGGAGGGTCAGTGGCGGTGCGTCCATAGGGGGCGCCGGAGCGCCGCCCCCCTCTCGCTCCCGCACCGCCACTGAAAGACAATACACAGATTCATGCATTGCATGAATCTATGTATTGTCACCGCTGCCGCGCTGCCCACTATTCATATGGCCGGCCTCCTGGTGAGCGCCGGCCATATGAATTAGAGCGGCGGCCGGCGGTGGGTGTGTTCTGGAAGTATCTATCAGAGCCAGCGGCTCTGATAGGCTTTCCGAATACAGCTCTCAGGCTGTATTCGGCTTCCAAAAACTCCTCCTAGGTACGCACGGGGGTGCGTTCCTTGGAGAAGACTGTGGAGGTTTCAGCCAATCAGGTTCACCGGATCTGGTTACCGGTAACCTGATTGGCTGAAGTGACATCGAGGGCGGGAGAACACATCGAGGACGGCGCGGACCGAGGAAGGTAAGTGCAGGGCTGGGGGGGGGGGGGCAGGCTGCATTTGGGGGAAACTGGCTGAATATGGGGACACACTGGCTGTATATGGGGGACAAACTGGCTGAATATGGGGGGAACTGGCTGTATATGGGGGACAAACTGGCTGCATTTGGGGGGAACTGGCTGTATATGGGGGACAAACTGGCTGCATTTGGGGGGAACTGGCTTTATATGGGGGACAAACTGGCTGCATTTGGCGGGAACTGGCTGTATATGGGGGACAAACTGGCTGAATATGGGGGCACACTGGCTGTATATGGGGACAAACTGGCTGAATATGGGGGCACACTGGCTGTATATGGGGACAAACTGGCTGAATATGGGGGGAACTGGCTGTATATGGGGACACACTGGCTGAATATGGGGGCACACTGGCTGTATATGGGGGCACACTGGCTATATATGGGGACAAACTGGCTGTACATGGGGGGCACACTGGCTGTATATGGGGGGCACACTGGCTGTATATATGGGGGCACACTGGTTATATATATATGGGGACAAACTGGCTGTATATGGGGGGCACACTGGCTGTATATATGGGGGCACACTGGTTATATATATATGGGGACAAACTGGCTGTATATGGAAACAAACTGGCTGCATTTGAGGGGGCAAACTGGTGGCGTTTGGGCACAGTGGCTGCGTTTAATGGGCACAGTGGCGGCAATTGATTATTTTTTTTTTCAGTTTGTTTGCGCCCCCTCAAAAATTTTGAGCACCAGCCGCCACTGGGGAGGGTAGTGTTAAATGTATTAGCAGATACACTTACACATTGAAACCAAACTCCAGCTCACACTTTAAAGTGTAAGTTCACCTTTACAGAAAAATCTTCTTAACATTTGGTAGTCATATCTCCAAAAAATCTAAGAAGTATCTTTTTTTTTTTTTTTAACTCATGGACGAAATGTGAAGAATAACGTATATATCATACAATCATTCCATAATACTGCATATATCATTTGAGGAAAATATGCTAATAAAATAGTTTACCATTTGCAGATGAAAATAAATAAATGGCCCCGGATTTCATTTTTAAAATCTGGTCACCTTACCTTACAGTGAAAGGGGAACTCTGCAAGTTCAGATATAAAAGGGGAACTCTGTGGACTCTGATGTAAAGGGGGACTCTGATGTAAAGGAGGACTCTTGTTATTAGCTTCATATGATTAGAAATGTTATTTATTAGAAAAATGTATGTATAAATAAAAATTGCTGTGCGCCGCTAAAGTGTTCGGGTTTGACTTGAAGAACCCTAAGGCTACTTTCACACTGAAGCGCTGGATGCACTGGCGGTATAGCGGCGCTATTTTTAGCGCCGCTATACCATCGTTTTTGCCATGATTTGCGGGCGCTAGCGGGGTGATTTTAACCCCCGCTAGCGGCCGAAAAAGGGTTAAAGACTGCATTTTGGAGGGTGCTACCCCATTGATTTCAATGGGCAGGGGCTCTATAGGATCGGTATTTTTACCGCTCCTACCGTGCCTCAAAGATGCGACTTGCAGGAGTTTTGACCCTCCTGCAAGCGCACCGCTCCAGTGTGAAAGCCCTCTGGCTTTCACACTGGATACAATGGAGCGGCTTTTTCAGGCGCATTGCAGGCGCTATTTTTAGCGAAATAACGCCTGCAAAGCGCCTCAGTGTGAAAGGGGCCTAACTGTGGGTAGCTGAAGCTGCTGTCTGTTCACTTCCTGGATTTACACAGAGACACACCTCCAGCTCTGAGGCCCTTCAGCTCTCATTGGCCCTCTTATTACTCATCCACCCTCCCTTCCTGGCAAACTCTCATGAGAGTAAGATAAGGTGACCAGATTTTTTAAATGAAATCCGGGGACATATTTTTTTTTTACTAGTGATGGCGGCAATCAGCGACTCGTAGCGGGACTGCGATATTGCGGCAGACAATTTGGAGACTAATGCCCCGTACACACGAGCGGAAATTCCGTCGGAAAAACCTTGGATGGCTTGAATTCCGACGGAAATCTGCTCAAGCTTGGCTTGCATACACACGGTCACACTGAACTTTCGACCGTCAAGAACACGGTGACGTACAACACTACGACAAGCCAAGAAAATTAAGTTCAATGCTTCCAAGCATGCGTCAGAATTTTTTCCGTCGGAAAAATTGAGAACCTGCTCTCAATCTTTTGCTGGCGGAAATTCCGACAGCAAAAGTCAGATGGAGCATACACATGGTCGGAATTTCCGACCAAAAGCTCACATCGGACTTTTGCTGGCGGAAATTCTGACCGTGTGTACACGGCATTAGTGACACTTTTGACGCTTTGTGGGAACCAGTGATACTAATACAGTGATCAGTGCTAAAAATATGCACTGTCACTGTACTAATGACACTGGCTGGGAAGGGGATAACATCTAGGGCAATCAAAGGGCTAAATGTGTACCTAAGAAGTGTTTTCTCACTGTGGGGGAGGTGCTTTTACTAAGGGATGGTATAGATCCCTGTACCTGCTTTGCAGGAACACAGGATCAATTAATTCTGCACTGACTGTCTTTGAAATTGCCACAGCTCCTGTTTAGATCAAATCCGGGGACAAAACCGGGGACAGACTTGGTCCGGGGACAGTGTCCTCAATCCGGGGACTGTCCCCTGAAACCGAGGATGTCTGGTCACCCTAGAGTATAAGCCTAGGCTAATGACCAAACAAGAAACAGGAAGTGGGCTGTAGAAGGTATTTACTGGCAGAAAAAAAAATGTTTTATTATCCAAAGTTAAAACAACAAGGGCAGAAGATTTAATAGATGGAAAGATGAAAAAATGACTGAAAGTCCACTTTAAGGGGATTGTCTCATCAATGTACAGTAAACTGAAGCTTAAGCTTTTCAAAAACAACAAACTTGCTGGCTGGATCACCAGGTGAAAATAGAAGAAAGAAAACCTAAAAAAAAATAAAGCAAATGCAGCGATCAAATCTAAGAATTGGTAAACTGCAATATAATAAATGTTTTCTTTTGGGTTTAATACTGCTTTCAAGGGTTAGTTCATCTTTACCAAAAACTGCCTATGCAGGTAAGGGGCACCTGTAAATTAAAACAAACGGTGCAGCTTTGAATAAAATGTAGGCCATTTACGAACCTCCTGAAGCCTGGCTGGAAAACTTTCAGAGATGTATTCTTCCCATTCAGAGCTTAGTGACGTCATCACGCCACCAGGAAGGAGCTGCCTGCATACAAATGGTGATGCTGTGATCTATGTACCTGCATATGTAACAAGATGTTTTTAAGGTGGCGCACTACTGATAATTAGTACACTTACACTGTGAGTGTATTTTAGTATGTTTTAATAAATGGCTAATGGTATTTTAAAGCAATAAAACACTATGTACAGTTTCTATTCCTTTTGAGCGATATAGATGGTGGAGAGATTGCTTGGATGATTTTTATAACATTGGCAATCCTAAAGGAGGTTTGAAAATCGTGTTAAGCCATATAGACCCCCATTAAGGGGAATATACACATGGTGACCTTTATTGGGTCTAGGTATTAAGGTGAGCAGGACAGTGATTGGTGGTGGTATTCACTGAAAAGTGGTCACATTGGTGAACATGGGAAATTTATATATAATTCTGTGTATTACATTTACGGTATTACAGTGGTGGTCATAGCTCCCAACTGTCCCTGATTTCTAGGGACTGTCCCTGATTTGGAACAATGTCCCTCTGTCCCTCTTTCCTCCTCATTTGTCCCTCATTTTGATCTGATCTATATAGTTGTATATAAAATGCACTTTTTACCTATCAAAAAGTGTTTCCCAGTGCTAAACCTTCCAATTTCTAAATTGCTGCATTTGTAAATTCCAAAAGCCAATATAAAGGAATAGTAGTGGTAAAAAAAAGCATTTGTGGGTTTACCAATCTTGTTTTTTTGTACAATTCTCCTTTAAGGGGGTGTGGCAAGGGGTGTGTCCTATGCCTGCATGTGTTTGCTGATAGGTGTCCCTCATTCCCATCTCAAAAAGTTGTGAGGTATGGTGGTGGTGGAACCCTGTCACCTTCACATTGGATTTTTGAACTCCTATTTTGTACTTTGGACAAAAGTTGGAGGGTACTCCAGTGACTGCTGATCTTGTCTTCAGGTCTTCAACACAAAGATTGACGCCGCATCATCCTCCGGGGCCCCTGCAACTGGACTTGCTGCAACATTCATCTGGAGGTATCTCTATTAATGACTATATTTACCTGGGTGTATATACAGTGGGGAAAATAATTATTTGATCCCGTGCTGATTTTCTAAGTTTGCCCACTTACAAATAAATAAGGGTCTTTCATTTTTATCATAGGTGTATTTTAAATGATAGAGACAGAATATCAACCAAAAATCCAGAAAAAACACATAGTTATGTAGCCGACCCCCAAAATTGGGGTCGCTGTGCCTTAAATTTAAGGGCAGCCTGAGCATTGGTTTGGCTCAGGTTATTCAGATTCTATGGGTTGGACTCTGCTCTGCTGTGGTGTTGCCTGGGTGTATAGTTCCCCTTGACCTGTGGGTGGCACTGTCGCTCAGGTCTGGGGTTGAACCACAGGTGACATTATAGCGTGATTGGGTGTCCTCTTTCGGCAGCCATACAGAGGGTGTGTTTTCGGCTGCTGTGCATGCTGGGAGAGGGTACATAAGGGGCAGACACCATGATTTAGGGGGGATTCCAAGGGGGAACCCTTGGTGGCAAGAGTCGCGCTCATTGGCCTGCTGGCCAGGGGTGCGTGAACTGGTCGAGAAGTCTTGGGCACCTTTAGCCCGAGGCTATGGTGTTCCAGGTAGGCCCAGTACCTTCAACTGGGTCTACAGCTCAACCACTGGAGTCCCAGGGAACCCGAAGGAGGGTGGCCCGCTCTGAAGGAGAGGAAACCAGGGGAGGACCTGTCCGGAGGATCGGTGAAGGAAGTCACTGTCTCAGGAGAGGCCTGGTTGCCTATCAGAGGGAAGGATTCCGTGAGTTGCATAGTAGCGCCTGTGATGTGCCCCATTGGCACCTATGGTCTCTAAAGGTTGCAGGCATTAAAGAGTTCTAGATTCAGGAACTAAAGGATTCTGTGGCAGAGGATCTCCTGAACTTGTCTTTGAAGGGGACTAAATCTGAAGTAATTGTTCGTGCTCCACTCCGGCTGCTAGAACTGTGAGAGGGATCTATCCGGGCGAGCGGTGCCCACTCAGGCTTGAGTGGAGAATAGGGTAACTGGGTGCCGCGTACCTGAACTTGTCTCCCTACCCAACTCTATCTCTGTTTTAACTTTTTCCCAATCTGTTTCAAGCAAGGGAAATAAACTCATCTGTTGGAGTTTAAACACAGTCTGGACATTGGCCTTCTTTTGGGAGAGAGAATAGACTTTTCCCTATATTCTAGGGATGAGAACCAATGGAGGGAGGTAACTCGCTGCAGGACCCAACAATAGTATGAACACCGATCATCCTCTTATACCAGGAGGATACGGGCATGTGGCACAGTGAGCAGGAAAAAAAGGTCCGTGTGTTACAGTTAGATAGCAGGTGAGGTTGAAAAAAGACACAAAGTCAAACCTATGATACAACACAAGTCCAACACATGATACAAATGTTATAAATTGAGTTGCAGTTCAGTGAGTAAAATAAGTATTTGATCCCCTACCAACCAACAAAAAATTCTGGCTCCCACCGACTGGCTACTGCTTATGTGATACACAGATTAGTCCTGTCAATTTAGGAAGGTGGGCCCTGTTGAGGGGCTTTGGTAAAATATCAGTGGTCTAAATAGATCTTTGATATTTTAGCTTTGAGACAGAGAAAGGAGATTGAGGACACCTCAATCTCCATCTCTGCAGCCTCAGCAGCACATAATGAATGAACAGGAATAACTCTGTATAGAGCTTCCTGTTCATCCATGTTACGGCACCCCAAATACGAAAGGGGGTATCGTCGTTTAGATCCCTTCCCGCTCCTGGACACACATTTGCTGCCGATCCTCCACAGTCAGACGACCCCTTCCCATAGGAATTAATCCTTCTGGAAGAACGAGACGCACTCTGTATCTTCCTAGAATCGAATGACTTTGAGAAAAACATTGTAACTTTAAAAACATTGTAACTTTTATACCCATCCAATACTGCATTAGTTTAACATGAACAATGGTCCAGCTCCACCCACAACATAACAGACCCAATCCACATTTAGGCCTCATGCCCACGGACGTTTTTACAGCCGCGTTTTTGAGCGTTTTTTACAGCTTAAAAATGCCTGTCCATGTTAGTCTATAGCTTCATGCCCACCTAGACGTTTTTGAGCTGCAAATAGCATAGACGTTTTTAAGCTGTAAGGCCTCATGCCCACGGACGTTTTTACAGCCGCGTTTTTGAGCGTTTTTTACAGCTTAAAAACGCCTGTCCATGTTAGTCTATAGCTTCATGCCCACCTAGACGTTTTTGAGCTGCAAATAGCATAGACGTTTTTAAGCTGTAAAAAAAACCCAGGACCAGTGCGTTCCTCAGCGTCAGAATTAGGCAGAAAAAAACGCGAGCGTCAAAAAACGCGCACTAACGCGCAAAAAACGCGCACTAACGCGCGGTCGCGTTTTTAGCTCCGACGTTATTTTTTTTTTTTAAAATAAAAATAAATTTACAATAACATGGACAGGCGTTTTTAAGCTGCAAAAAACGCAGCTGTAAAAACGCCAGTGGGCATGAGGCCTAAAAAAAACCCAGGACCAGTGCGTTCCTCAGCGTCAGAATTAGGCAGAAAAAAACGCGCACTAACGCGCAAAAACGCGCACTAACGCGCGGTCGCGTTTTTAGCTCCGACGTTTTTTTTTTTTTTTCAACAAAAAAAATAATATTTACAATAACATGGACAGGCGTTTTTAAGCTGAAAAAAACGCAGCTGTAAAAACGCCAGTGGGCATGAGGCCTTACAATGAAAGGGTTTTGTAGCCGGTCTGTCTGTTGAGTACAATACACACAAGTATGCAGGTGATTCATCAACATCTCTTCAATTAACCCGTCTGCTGCCAGTTCCACAACCTATAATTATAGGCTTAATTCCCCCAAACCACAATGGACAATAGAATGTAAATCACCACAAACAATGAACAGGTCTTTTAGAAGCTGGGATTAGCATTACACTAGGCAGACAGGTGATTGAGGCTGAACACCTCAGTATCTCTCAATTTAACCTGTTGAGTTCAGAAACAGTAAATAGTCCTTTACAGATATCCTTGGGGATATGGTGGATAAATATTACAGACCCATTTTAGGTAGCCCAAGATATATTTCTTAATGTCCATTATTTCCTGGCTCACCCTGTGTCCAAAGTGACCCTCCTGTCACACATCTCCCCTTTCGGCAGGAGACTAACACAGGAGGTGACCCCAGACGGGTTGACTCCGAAGTTAGTCCATAGGTTCATTCCTCCAATGCCGGTATCCACACCGTACCCCAAATAAATTGCTCCAAACAGAGCATTACTTACCCAGCCAACCTCTGCCTCTCTCAGAGAACATACCCGCCGCTGGGGAGAAGACAGGGTGACTGGGCTCAGTCCGTCATGCTGTTGGGGATCTGAGCCGACTGCCCAGCATCCCTGAGGTATACAAGTGGAGACTGAAGTCCCATCCCCTTGTGGTAGGTGAAAATCCCCCAGTGCTTGCAAAGCAAGGCTGACATCCTCCTGTCCCAGTGTCACACCATTTTCTGGGGTTGTGTCAGTGAGGACCGAAGTCCCATCCAGTACCACAGGAACTCCCTCTTCTGTTAGTTGAGAGCAGAGGCCCGCGGCACTCTGCTCTGTTGCCAGCTCTTCCGCTGGGTTGCTGTGAGTGGAGACCGTAGTCCCATCCACCGATATCCGCTCAAGTGGCAGTTGTGTGCAGCGGCCAGTAGCATTCTGCCCTGCTGCCAGTGATTCAGCTGGGGGTAAAAGCTTTACCACCTCAGCTTGTTGCTGGAGAGATGGGCCAACTGCCCCGGCTCCCTGAAACTCCACAGTTGTTTCCGGTGCTGGGCAGAGGTTGCTAGCACTTCTGCTGGGGACTCCACCCCATCTGCTCTGGCTACCTGTTGGGGAGGGAAAAGGGCTGCTTCTCCTCCCTGCATCTCTGAAATCCCCTGGGAAAGAGGAACCATCACCTTCTCACCTCGGGCCTCCAAAACTGCCACGGGTGTAGAGCAGGGGTCTGTAGTACTTTGTCCTGCTGCCAGTACTTGAGCAGGCGATGCATAATCCATAACATCCTCTGAACAGTCCCTTAAGTCCATACCTTCTGTAATCTGTGGCTGGGGAGATGAGCCAACTGCCCTAGCTCCCTGGAACTCCATATCATCCACTTCGGCTTTAGGGATGGCAATCTTCAGATATTCCACTGCCGATTCTTCAGCCAGGCTAGCTCCCTGGAACTCCATATCATCCACTTCGGCTTTCGGGATGGCAATCTTCAGATTTTCCACTGCCGATTCTTCAGCCAGGCTAGCTCCCTGGAACTCCATATCATCCACTTCGGCTTTAGGAATGGCAATCTTCAGATTTTCCACTGCCGATTCTCTGGCATGCTGCTGAACGCATTCTAGCAGTTTCCTGTATCCCCTTTCCAGATGCTGTTCCTTCCTTAACAAATAGTCTAGATCAGGTTTAAGCTCTGAGACCCCTGAAAGACCAAGCATAGCCTCTCTGTATTCTCGCAGGTCCTCAAGGGTAGGTTCCCCTTCATCGCCAAACACAAAACAATCTGTAAGGCTCTCCCACAGCAATCCAGGGCCTCCAAAGTCATATCCCTCCGGAGAGCATTCTGTTGTCTCTCTTAAATATCCCTGCTCTGCGTGCCATTGCAGAGCCCGATAACGACTGTCCAGCTCTATCTCCTGCTGGACCAGCCTGTCCAACTCAGTCACCCATTGCTCCTGGGGCCGCTCTCCCAGGAATGCCATCCGCAATGCCTGTTGGTCACTGGCCCGTTGTTCAGGGGTTGGAAAGCATTTGTCCTGTTTTATACCAGCGAGCTGGAGGGCTCCAATCCAGAGCTCCACCCGAATCAGCTGCCTGAGCTCCAGGTATTCAGCCGCAGACACAGTCCTGGTGTATGCTGAAAGGACGATTTGCAGCAGCCCCGGGAACTCTGATGCCAGATCCATATCTTCGCTGGTGTGACCAAAGTCTGCTTATCCTGATCTTGGATCCAGGTGGAGGTTTGAATGTCCCAGACTGCAGGAAGCATCCCACCGCTGCCAACCAGTGTTACGGCACCCCAAATACGAAAGGGGGGTAACGCCGTTTAGATCCCTTCCCGCTCCTGGACACACATTCGCTGCCGATCCTCCACAGTCAGACGACCCCTTCCCATAGGAATTAATCCTTCTGGAAGAACGAGACACACTCTGTATCTTCCTAGAATCGAATGACTTTATTGAGAAAAACATTGTAACTTTTATACCCATCCAATACTGCATTAGTTTAACATGAACAATGGTCCAGCTCCTCCCACAACATAACAGACCCAATCCACATTTACAATGAAAGGGTTTTGTAGCCGGTCTGTCTGTTGAGTACAATACACACAAGTATGCAGGTGATTCATCAACATCTCTTCAATTAACCCGTCTGCTGCTAGTTCCACAACCTATAATTATAGGCTTAATTCCCCCAAACCACAATGGACAATAGAATGTAAATCACCACAAACAATGAACAGGTCTTTTAGAAGCTGGGATTAGCATTACACTAGGCAGACAGGTGATTGAGGCTGAACACCTCAGTATCTCTCAATTAACCTGTTGAGTTCAGAATCAGTAAATAGTCCTTTACAGATATCCTTGGGGATATGGTGGATAAATATTACAGACCCATTTTAGGTAGCCCAAGATATATTTCTTAATGTCCATTATTTCCTGGCTCACCCTGTGTCCAAAGTGACTCTCCTGTCACAATCCATAAACTGAAGCATAGTAAACACAGTTTACTATGCCTCAGCTATGAATGAAAAAAAAAAAAACAGAGTCAGTGATCTTTACTAGTCACTGGCTCTATTCATTAAAACAAGGAAGGGTCGCACTCCATCCTCCTTCCCTGCTCTTCATCCTGACGGGGGGGGGGGGGGAGGGGGCAGCAGGACAGGGATAGGGAGGTGGCGGAGGCGGCATGTACAGCAACCAATGCTCTCCATCCTCCTTCCCCACTCTTCATCCTGATGGGGGGGGGCGAGGGGGCAGCAGGACAGGGATAGGGACGTGGCGGGGCGGCACGGAGAGCAACCAATGCTCTCCATCCTCCTTCCCTGCTCTTCATCCTGATGGTTGGGGGCGAGGGGCCAGCAGGACAGGGATAGGGACTTTGCGGGGGCGGCATATACAGCAACCAATGCTCTCCATCCTCCTTCTCCGCTCCTCATCCTGAGGGGGCCAGCAGGACAGGGATAGGGACGTGGCGGGGGTGGCACGGAGAGCAACCAATGCTCTCCATCCTCCTTCCCTGCTCTTCATCCTGAGAGGGGGGGGCAGCAGGACAGGGATAGGGACGTGGCGGGGGCGGCATGTACAGCAACCAATGCTCTCCATTATCCTTCCCCACTCTTCATCCTGAGAGGGGGGAGGGGGCCGTGGCGGGGGCGGCATGGAGAGCAACCAATGCTCTCCATTTCCTTCCTGCAGCTGCTGAATGTCTGCAGGAGGGAGAGGAGGAGAAGCAGGCATTCAGCGGCTACATGGAGGAATCGGTTCCTCTACATGCCGCCGCCCCCACCATCCAGGTGTATAGGTGGGCTGGATGGGGCCCCCGGAGCATGGGGCTAGGTCGCTATCGTGACCCCTGTATGTACGCCACTGAAAATCCTGTATGGGGAGGGTCATTTCTCACACTCCCTCCAAAAGATGGCTACGTATGCAATAAAACTCATACCTAGATTCCACATTAACTCTCCAGCATCTATCAAAAAAACAAAATATCCATTCTGACCCACAATGGACTCTATCATAAAGTGGGGCCAAGAGAATGATAACGTGTAAAATAACCCAAAACTACCAATCAGATATTCCCTCTCACTAAATAAGAGCTGTCAGAACAATGAAAGCTGATTGCCAATTGGTTGGTGTGGGTTACTGCACTTTGCACCTTGCCTTATTAAATAAGCCGCTTTGTGTACAGAAGGTTTTTTTTCGTGCTCCCGATAAGACTGGCTAACTAATTAAGACAACAGTTATCAGAGTGAGAAACTGGATGTGACACAATTAAGAATATATTAATGCAAATCGGAAATGCTGCATTGTTAACCCATTCCCTGCCCTGGGAGAGCGGACCATCACCTTTGTAGGGCTGAGCGTTTTCCTAAGGCGGCCACTTGGTGGCGTCCTAAACAAAAGGATTCTGGAAGCTGCGGTCAGGAAGAAGTCATTTCTTTTATTGCTGGGATTTAGAGTCTGCACCAGATTTACTACTCTGTACAGTCACTGAATGATGGGTATTATGTCAGCGCTACAAATAAAAATCACATTCCTCCAGCTGGCCAAGTCTCAGCACTAGAGGATGCTAACACGCAATATGCACAGTACACGTGAGTGTTTGGATGACCTCTGCATGCGTTACAATGTTATAAAAATACATTCACAGTAATGCATAGAAATGTTGTATCTGATTTGTGTAAAGCAAAAGAACTTTGGTTATTTCTGCTTTAAAGAGGAACTGCAGTCTAATCACATAATTTGTTATAAAAACATCTTTGCCACTCTGAAGCTTCTCTTCAACCACTTTGCATATTATTTTATATATACTGTGATTCTGTACTTGCCAAATAAGCTACAAAAATCTCCCTCCACTAAGTCTGGCTGCAGCCATTTTAACTATGGGCAGCTGAAGCTGCTGCCTGTTCACTTCCTGGATTTACACAGACACACAGAGGCACACCGCCAGTTCTGCAGCTCTTATTGGCCCTCTTATGACTCATCCCCCTCCCTTCCTGGCAAACTCCCACTAGAGTGAGAGAGGGATAGGGTTGCCACCCGTACGGGAATGACCCGTACAGTCCGGTTTTTGACACTTGTGCCCGGGTTTCTGTTCTCTTCTAACCCGGACACAGCAGTATACCTGCAGTCCCAACCGTCTCCCTCACTTTGCTTTTTCCCCCGCAACTTGCCTGCTCCCCGCCACCCCGCCAGTTGGCCAGCCTGTAAATCCTCGCCGCCACTGCTGAGAGTGAGAGTTTTAGCAGCGCAGGGGACAGAGAGAGGAGTAGAAGCAGCGGTGACAGGCGGCCCGCCCAGCCAGAGCTCCTTCACAGACATCGGAGCTGTACAGGGATTTCCTCCTTATCTGCTACGGTGAGTCACCCCCTCCCCCTCTGCACTATGACCTGAGCTGTGTGTGTGTGACTCTGAACATCTTCACTCACTACACTGTCATTCACCTTTTTAAGAGGGAGGAGGGGGCAGATGTCTGTATTCTTCCTGACAGGTGGTCTCTTTCTGCCAGAGGGGGGTTAGCAATGTCCCCTCCCATCATCCCTCACCTATTCCTGGATGGGGGTCCCCCTTATTACCCCCCCTGCAGTCCTACTGGCTGGGGGTCTTCTATAACTGGAGGGGGCAGGGAGGCAAATTCCTGTATATCTGGATGGGGGTCCCCTCTTATCACTCCCCCCAGCTGGGGATCTTCTTTACTGGAGGGGGGGGTCCTATGTTCCTGGATTGGGATCCCCTCTTACAGTGGTGGCTGGTGCTAAAAAAAAATTGGGGGGGGGGGCATGCAAACAAACAAACTGAAAAAAAACCCATCAATTGCTGCCACTGTGCCCATCAAACGCAGCCACTGTGCCCATCAAACGCAGCCACTGTGCCCATCAAACGCAGCCACTGTGCCCATCAAACGCAGCCACTGTGTCCATCAAACGCAGCCACTGTGTCCATCAAACGCAGCCACTATGCCCCATCAAACGCAGCCACTGTGTCCATCAAACGCAGCCACTGTGTCCATCAAACGCAGCCACTATGCCCTCAAACACAGCCAGTGTGCCCATCAAACGCAGCCAGTGTGCCCATCAAACACAGCCACTGTACCCATCAAACGCAGCCACTGTGTCCATCAAACGCTGCCACTGTGCCCATCAAACGCAGCCACTATGCCCCATCAAACGCAGCCACTGTGTCCATCAAACGCAGCCACTGTGTCCATCAAACGCAGCCACTGTGTCCATCAAACGCAGCCACTATGCCCTCAAACACAGCCAGTGTGCCCATCAAACGCAGCCAGTTTGCCCATCAAACGCAGCCAGTGTGCCCATCAAACACAGCCACTGTGCCCATCAAACGCAGCCAGTGTGTCCATCAAACGCAGCCAGTGTGTCCATCAAACGCAGCCAGTGTGCCCATCAAACGCAGTCAGTGTGCCATCAAACGCAGCCAGTGTGTCCATCAAACGCAGCCAGTGTGCCCATCAAACGCAGTCAGTGTGCCATCAAACGCAGCCACTGTGTCCATCAAACGCAGCCAGTGTGCCCATCAAACACAGTCAGTGTGCCATCAAACGCAGCCACTGTGTCCATCAAACGCAGCCACTGCGTCCATCAAACGCAGCCACTGTGTCCATCAAACGCAGCCACTGTGCCCATCAAACGCAGCCACTGTGCCCATCAAACGCAGCCAGTGTGCCCATCAAACGCAGTCAGTGTGCCATCAAACGCAGCCACTGTGTCCATCAAACGCAGCCAGTGTGCCCATCAAACGCAGTCAGTGTGCCATCAAACGCAGCCACTGTGTCCATCAAACGCAGTCACTGTGTCCATCAAACGCAGCCACTGTGTCCATCAAACGCAGCCACTGTGCCCCATCAAACGCAGCCACTGTGCCCCATCAAACGCAGCCACTGTGCCCCATCAAACGCAGCCACTGTGTCCATCAAACACAGTCAGTGTGCCATCAAACGCAGCCACTGTGTCCATCAAACGCAGTCACTGTGTCCATCAAACGCAGCCACTGTGTCCATCAAACGCAGCCACTGTGCCCCATCAAACGCAGCCACTGTGTCCATCAAACGCAGCCAGTGTGCCCATCAAACGCAGCCAGTGTGCCCATCAAACACAGTCAGTGTGCCATCAAACGCAGCCACTGTGTCCATCAAACGCAGCCAGTGTGCCCATCAAACGCAGTCAGTGTGCCATCAAACGCAGCCACTGTGTCCATCAAACGCAGCCACTGTGTCCATCAAACGCAGCCACTGTGCCCCATCAAACGCAGCCACTGTGCCCCATCAAACGCAGCCACTGTGCCCCATCAAACGCAGCCACTGTGCCCCATCAAACGCAGCCACTGTGCCCCATCAAACGCAGCCACTGTGTCCATCAAACGCAGCCACTGTGTCCATCAAACGCAGCCACTGTGTCCATCAAACGCAGCCACTGTGCCCATCCATTGCTGACACTGTGCCCATCCATTGCTGCCAGTGTGCCCATGAAGTGCCGCTACTGTGCCCATCAAATGCTGCCAGTGTGTATCGCCCGCCCGGCACTTACCTTGTCTTGGTGGGGCAGCGGTGTCCACGCTCCTCGATGTCTTCTCCCGTCGTCTCTTCCCGGCCTCTGCGATAGGCGTCCAATCACAGCGCTTGTCGCTTCAGCCAATCAGGTGACAGGTAACAGACCCGAGCACCTGATTGGCTGAGAGGCAGTTCAGTGTTAGGAAAGCGAAAATTCATTCGCTTTGCTAACACAACACTGAGTGAACAGCGAGGCGCCCAGCATGGACACCTTTTTGGATGCCTAGTAGAGCCTATGGCTCTAATCAGGTTCTTCCAAAAAATACACCGCCGCTGTAATTCAGGTGCCCGGCGCCCGACAAGGGGCCGGGTACCTGAATAGGGTGTTAGCGGCGACCATAGATAGATTCATGCAATGCATGAATCTATCTATGGTGATAGAGAGGTGGCAGGAGAGAGGGGGCGGCGCCTGTGCGCCCTTTATGGACGCACCACCACTGCCCTCTTATCACCTCCCCGCAGTCCTCCTAGCTGGCGGTCTACTTTAACTGGAGGGGGGATGGAGGGGGATTTCCTGTTTTCCTGGATTGGGGTCTCCTCTCATCACCCTCCTGCAGTGCTCCCCACCTGGGGGTCTTCTTTAACTGGAGTGAGAAGAAGGTTCCTGGATGAGGGTCCCCTCTTATCACCCCCTGCAGTCCTCCTAGCTGGGGGTCTTCTTTATCTGGAGGGGGGAGTATTTGTCAGTATTCCTGTATGAGTGGAAGGGAGTCCCTTCTAATCACCCCCCATGCACTCCTCCTGTTAAGGGGTTTCCTTCTCCTAGAGAGGGGTCAGTAAGCCTGGAAGTGTGTGTGAATGGGGGGGGGGGTCCCTGACTCCATTTGGGGTTCTCATATTACTTCTTGCACTTCTGCATGTGGCTCCCTATACTTAGCTCTCAGATCATTGCCCCTGGGCAGTTGTACAGAGTCCTTCCGGCCCCTTTCATTCCAACCTCTGTCAGCATTAGCTGAGCTTGGGGGGGGGGATTACACTGGGGCACAGACTAACCTGGGGGGATTACACTGGGGCACAGACTGACCTGGGGGGATTACACTGGGGCACAGACTGATCTTGGGGGGGGGGGGGATTTACACTGGGGCACAGACTGACCTGGGGGGGGGATTACACTGGGGCACAGACTGACCTGGGGGGGATTACACTGGGGCACAGACTAACCTGGGGGGATTACACTGGGGCACAGACTGACCTGGGGGGGATTACACTGGGGCACAGACTGACCTGGGGGGGGATTACACTGGGGCACAGACTGACCTGGGGGGGATTACACTGGGGCACAGACTGACCTGGGGGGGATTACACTGGGGCACAGACTGACCTGGGGGGGATTACACTGGGGCACAGACTGACCTGGGGGGGATTACACTGGGGCACAGACTGACCTGGGGGGATTACACTGGGGCACAGACTGACCTGGGGGGGATTGCACTGGGGCACAGACTGACCTGGGGGGATTACACTGGGGCACAGACTGATCTTGGGGGGGGGATTTACACTGGGGCACAGACTGACCTGGGGGGGATTACACTGGGGCACTGACTGACCTGGGGGGGATTACACTGGGGCACAGACTGACCTGGGGGGATTACACTGGGGCACAGACTGATCTTGGGGGGGGATTTACACTGGGGCACAGACTGATCTTGGGGGGGGGATTTACACTGGGGCACAGACTGACCTGGGGGGGATTACACTAGGGCACAGACTGACCTTGGGGGGGGGGATTTACACTGGGGCACAGACTGACCTTGGGGGGGGGGGGTACTGGGGAACAAACTGACCTTGGTGGGATTATACTGGGGGGACAAACTGGCCTTGGGGGGATTAGACTGGGGGCAGACCAATCATCTGGCCACACCTACTGTTCATCACGGCACCGCATTACTGCTCTTCTCGGGGCACCCAAAGATGTCCCAAGTCTTTTACAATCCTATAATGTATACTGGAAAAAAAACGAAAAAATTGCTGTGCGCTGCTAGAGTGTTCGGGTTTGGCTTAATGAAAAGGTGGCAACCCTAGAGAGGGAGCTGTGCATGATGTCATAAGCCTAGGCTAATGACCAGACAAGAAACAGGAAGTGGGCTGTAGAAGGTATTTACTGGCAGAAAAAAAATGTTTTACTATCCAAAGTTAACACAACAAGAGTAGAAGATTTAATAGATGGAAAGATGAAAAAATGACTGAAGGTCGGCTTTAAGGGACCCTGTCAGTATAGAAATCTGGAGAATGAATTTGCAAGTACTGTGGCTGTCATCCTTATCCTTGCTTTACCACCTAGTGCATAACTTACCTGAAATAAGCATGCAGCCAATGAAGTGGTAAAGCTGAAATATGGGCAAACCACTCAATATGCTGATGGCATGCGCATAATGGAGCTGTTTAACCTGCCAAAGGATTTGTATTTTTTTCCATCCAGTCTTGAGATTTAAAAAGCTCTGCCAAAGAGCACAGCTCTGTCTGGCAGGGCAGAAGATCTGTCTGCTGAGTTAAAGCTAAACTCCAGGCAACCTAAAAATTCTGCTTTGAAGTGGAGTTGCACGCACACTGCAAGAGTTAACTGCTCTATGGCCACGGGTCCCCTAACCTGACCTGCTGATAAGCAGGCCGCCACCGCACAGCGGACCGTGGCTGTGCCATTTTGCAGTCTGTGTCTACTCCCCCGGGTCTCCCGCTCAGCCACTGATGACATCCTATCAGCAGGGCAGGGGGCGTTAGAGAGCGGGAGACTTTAATAATAAAAAGCGGATAATTACCCTCTTGTTAATATGATAAGTTGGGCAGCTTCCACCCTCCATTGGCAGGGGGGCGGAAGACCTGGGAGAGTAGACACAGACTGCTAAATGGCACGGCCGTGGTCCGTGACAGGGCTGTCATGGACCGTAGTTGCCACTCACCTGCCTGATTGCAAGGGGCACGGTGATGGGGGGACCATGACTGCAAGGGGCACTGCGATGAGGGGGATTCCATGACTTCAAGGGGCACTGTGATGAGGGGGATTCCAAGACTTCAAGGGGCACTGCGATGAGGGGTATTCCATGACTTCAAGGGGCACTGTGATGAGGGGGATTCTATGACTTCAAGGGGCACTGTGATGAGGGGGATTCTATGACTTCAAGGGGCACTGTGATGAGGAGGTTTCCGTGACTTCAAGTGGCACTGTGATGAGGAGGGTTCCATGACTTCAAGGGGCACTGTGATGAGGGGGGTTCCATGACTTCAAGGGGCACTGTGATGAGGGGGGTTCCATGACTTCAAGGGGCACTGTGATGAGGGGGGTTCCATGACTTCAAGGGGCACTGTGATGAGGGGGGTTCCATGACTTCAAGGGGCACTGTGATGAGGAGGGTTCCATGACTTCAAGAGGCAATGTGATGAGGGGGATTCCATGACTTCAAGGGGCACTGTGATGAGGGGGGTTCCATGACTTCAAGAGGCAATGTGATGAGGGGGATTCCATGACTTCAAGGGGCACTGTGATGAGGAGGGTTCCATGACTTCAAGAGGCAATGTGATGAGGGGGATTCCATGACTTCAAGGGGCACTGTGATGAGGAGGGTTCCATGACTTCAAGGGGCACTGTGATGAGGGGGGTTCCATGACTTCAAGGGGCACTGTGATGAGGGGGGTTCCATGACTTCAAGGGGCACTGTGATGAGGGGGGTTCCATGACTTCAAGGGGCACTGTGATGAGGGGGGTTCCATGACTTCAAGGGGCACTGTGATGAGGAGGGTTCCATGACTTCAAGAGGCAATGTGATGAGGGGGATTCCATGACTTCAAGGGGCACTGTGATGAGGGGGGTTCCATGACTTCAAGAGGCAATGTGATGAGGGGGATTCCATGACTTCAAGGGGCACTGTGATGAGGAGGGTTCCATGACTTCAAGAGGCAATGTGATGAGGGGGATTCCATGACTTCAAGGGGCACTGTGATGAGGAGGGTTCCATGACTTCAAGGGGCACTGTGATGAGGGGGGTTCCATGACTTCAAGGGGCACTGTGATGAGGGGGGTTCCATGACTTCAAGGGGCACTGTGATGAGGGGGATTCCATGACTTCAAGGGGCACTGTGATGAGGGGGGTTCCATGACTTCAAGGGGCACTGTGATGAGGGGGGTTCCATGACTTCAAGGGGCACTGTGATGAGGGGGATTCCATGACTTCAAGGGGCACTGTGATGAGGGGGATTCCATGACTTCAAGGGGCACTTTGATGAGGGGGATTCCATGACTTCAAGTGGCACTGTGATGAGGAGGGTTCCATGACTTCAAGGGGCACTGTGATGAGGGGGGTTCCATGACTTCAAGGGGCACTGTGATGAGGGGGATTCCATGACTTCAAGGGGCACTGTGATGAGGGGGATTCCATGACTTCAAGGGGCACTGTGATGAGGGGGGTTCCATGACTTCAAGGGGCACTGTGATGAGGAGGGTTCCATGACTTCAAGGGGCACTGTGATGAGGAGGGTTCCATGACTTCAAGGGGCACTGTGATGAGGAGGGTTCCATGACTTCAAGGGGCACTGTGATGAGGAGGGTTCCATGACTTCAAGGGGCACTGTGATGAGGAGGGTTCCATGACTTCAAGGGGCACTGTGATGAGGAGGGTTCCATGACTTCAAGGGGCACTGTGACGAGGGGGGTTCCATGACTTCAAGGGGCACTGTGATGAGGAGGGTTCCATGACTTCAAGGGGCACTGTGATGAGGAGGGTTCCATGACTTCAAGGGGCACTGTGATGAGGGGGGTTCCATGACTTCAAGGGGCACTGTGATGAGGAGGGTTCCATGACTTCAAGGGGCACTGTGATGAGGGGGATTCCATGACTTCAAGGGGCACTGTGATGAGGGGGGTTCCATGACTTCAAGGGGCACTGTGATGAGGGGGGTTCCATGACTTCAAGGGGCACTGTGATGAGGAGGGTTCCATGACTTCAAGGGGCACTGTGATGAGGGGGTTCCATGACTTCAAGGGGCACTGTGATGAGGGGGGTTCCATGACTTCAAGGGGCACTGTGATGAGGAGGGTTCCATGACTTCAAGGGGCACTGTGATGAGGAGGGTTCCATGACTTCAAGGGGCACTGTGATGAGGAGGGTTCCATGACTTCAAGGGGCACTGTGATGAGGGGGGGTTCCATGACTTCAAGGGGCACTGTGATGAGGAGGGTTCCATGACTTCAAGGGGCACTGTGATGAGGGGGATTCCATGACTTCAAGGGGCACTGTGATGAGGGGGGTTCCATGACTTCAAGGGGCACTGTGATGAGGAGGGTTCCATGACTTCAAGGGGCACTGTGATGAGGAGGGTTCCATGACTTCAAGGGGCACTGTGATGAGGGGGTTCCATGACTTCAAGGGGCACTGTGATGAGGGGGGTTCCATGACTTCAAGGGGCACTGTGATGAGGAGGGTTCCATGACTTCAAGGGGCACTGTGATGAGGGGGGTTCCATGACTTCAAGGGGCACTGTGATGGGGGAGCTGTGATTGCTAGGGGCACTGTAATATAATGGGGTACTGTGATATAAAGGGGACTGCACTGTTTACAGTGATTTAAAGGGGGAACTGTGGTGTGAAGGGGGACTGTGGACACTGATATAAAGAGGGGTTGTGATGTGAAGGGGGGGCTGAGGACCAGTTCCCTGAATTTCCCCTTCCCATCCCCCGTCCCTGGAACAATTGGCTCCACAAAACTGGTCCCTGGTGCCAAAAGGGTTGGGGACTGCTGCTCGCAGCTAGAGGATGGAAAGACACTTGTACTTACCTGATCCTTGGCTCCCCTGTGTTCCTGCAGTGGTCCCTCCATTGGTGTCCTCATATTCAATGCAAGGCTGTGGACCCTGCGTCAGTCCTGATGACATCAAGACTTTGGACGCCTGGTGAATAGGGGGGAGGATGCTGCAGGGACTGGCCTTGCAGTGCAGAGGGGAGGATCAAGTATATCTTCTTTTCCGTACCCTCTAGACCTAAACGGGCAATACGTAGAATTTTTAACGTTCCCGAAGTCCAGCTTTAAGTAAGACTGGGCATACACATATAGATGGTTTTCATTCAGCCTGCTGAAAAGATCTAACAGATTCCTCCATCCACACTATACAGCACAAAGGAACACATTTCCCATTGCAGCTATTGTGGTTTGACAGCCGACCCCTTTGGCTGTCACAATACCCGAACGAAAGCTGCATCTGATTCAGCTGACAATTTTCTATCCAGCTCCTTCAAATTTTCAATTGAAGGACATCAGATGGGAAGGTGGAGACGGGGTCACCCATTGATGAAAGTTACAGGTGAACTGCCTGAAATCCCTACAGTGTATGGTCAGCTTTACATTTGCAGGTCTTGTCTCTCCCCCAGTCTGTGATTGGACAGTGAAAGGAGATGCAGAAAACTGATGAGCTTATCTCTCTGTCATTCTGTTCACTTTTGCTATCAGCATGTTCCTTGACAGCACATGAGCACTACAGCACAACTGATTGGCTCCTTGTGCTGCTTCTTCTTTTCCCAGGTTGGGTGCTGCTGCGTAGAAGATTGCAAGAGGCTGATACCAGGTCATATTCAGGTACTTACACTGCTTGCATTTAATGATACACTATATTGCCAAAAGTATTGGGACACCTGCCTGTACACGCACATGAACTTTAATGACATCCCAGTCTGAAGCCTCGTACACAGAAATCCCGTCAAGCCCGTGTGTACAGGGCTTGAGTCCGTAAGGTTCAATATTGAGTTAGCCCACCCTTTGCAGCTATAACAGCTTCAACTCTTTTGGGAAGGCTGTCCACAACGTTTAGGAGTGTGTCTATGGGAATGTTGGACCATTCTTCCAGAAGCACATTTCTGCGTGTAGTGCTAGCCCCGTAGGAGCAGCTGGAGTATTACACTGACAGTCCTCACTGGCAGCCAGGTGAAAGGTATTTTCTGCAGCCAGGCACATACACAGTTCGGCTCGTTGTAGTCAATGACCCGTCAAGGGGTGCCGTTTTTGTAGTTTTATTTTGTAGGAACGTGCATAGGGTAGGGGATTTTAGAAGGATACTCTGGAATAAAACTATACACAACTCTAGCTGATCTAAAATTGAGTAGCAGGTGAAGTCCCTTGCTAGGAGCAGATGACAGACTTCTCCTATGTAGCAATGTAGAAATCAATAGCATGAGCAAAGTCTCTTGTAAAGCAGGACAGGTAGACAAAGCTTTTCAGGTACAAGCCAGTTATGGCAGGCTGCTCAGTAGGGATGAGCTCCGCGTTTGAGTCGAACATACTTTCGACTCGAACATCGGCTGTTCGATCGTTCGACGAAGATCGAACGTTTTGGGTCGTTCGCGCCAAATTCGAGTGACGCGAACGGCCCATAATACACTGCGCCATCGCAGTGCAGTCCCGGCTCTGTGATTGGCCAAGCATGCACTGTGACCCCGCATGCTTGGCCAATCACAGCGCTGGCAGCGAGGAGAGCCATAATTGGCCACAGGCAGGATGCCTGTGGCCAATTATAGCTCAGGGGGATTTAGTACACGCCCCACACTATAAAAGGCCGCCAGCGTGGCGGCCTTTTGTAGTGTGTTCCTGCGCAGGGAAAGAGAAGGATAGGCAGGGACAGTGTCAGTGATATTCTTTGTTAAACCTTGTGTGTAGGGACAGAGAAGGATAGGCAGGGAGAGTGTCAGTGTCATATTCTTTGCTAAACCTTGTGTGTAGGGAGAGAGAAGGATAGGCAGGGAGAGTGTCAGTGTCATATTCTTTGCTAAACCTTGTGTGTAGGGAGAGAGAAGGATAGGCAGGGACAGTGTCAGTGATATTCTTTGCTAAACCTTGTGTGTAGGGAGAGAGAAGGATAGGCAGGGAGAGTGTCAGTGATATTCTTTGTTAAACCTTGTGTGTAGGGACAGAGAAGGATAGGCAGGGAGAGTGTCAGTGTCATATTCTTTGCTAAACCTTGTGTGTAGGGAGAGAGAAGGATAGGCAGGGAGAGTGTCAGTGTCATATTCTTTGCTAAACCTTGTGTGTAGGGAGAGAGAAGGATAGGCAGGGACAGTGTCAGTGATATTCTTTGCTAAACCTTGTGTGTAGGGAGAGAGAAGGATAGGCAGGGAGAGTGTCAGTGATATTCTTTGTTAAACCTTGTGTGTAGGGAGAGAGAAGGATAGGCAGGGAGAGTGTCAGTGATATTCTTTGTTAAACCTTGTGTGTAGGGAGAGAGAAGGATAGGCAGGGACAGTGTCAGTGATATTCTTTGTTAAACCTTGTGTGTAGGGAGAGAGAAGGATAGGCAGGGACAGTGTCAGTGATATTCTTTGCTAAACCTTGTGTGTAGGGAGAGAGAAGGATACGCGGGGGACAGTGTCATATACTTTGATAAACCTTGTGTGTAGGGAGAGAGAAGGATAGGCAGGGACAGTGTCAGTGATATTCTTTGTTAAACCTTGTGTGTAGGGAGAGAGAAGGATAGGCAGGGACAGTGTCAGTGATATTCTTTGTTAAACCTTGTGTGTAGGGAGAGAGAAGGATAGGCAGGGACAGTGTCAGTGATATTCTTTGTTAAACCTTGTGTGTAGGGACAGAGAAGGATAGGCAGGGACAGTGTCAGTGATATTCTTTGCTAAACCTTGTGTGTAGGGAGAGAGAAGGACACGCGGGGGACAGTGTCATATACTTTGATAAACCTTGTGTGTAGGGAGAGAGGATAGGCAGGGGACAGTGTCAGTGTCATTTTTGCTAAGCCTCCTGCACAGTATAATACAGTGTCAGTATATACAGTCATCTGCAGCACTTACAGCGGGCGTAGTGTGCCTCCTGCACATTATACACCTGAAGCTAGCCCTTATTGCTCGTGGTTTTTTTTCTTTTGTGTTACACTAAAGCCTCGTACACACGACCGAGTTTCTCATCCAAAACCGGCAAGAAAAGTGCCGCGTGAGCTTTTTTGTCGAGAAAACCGTTCGTGTGTATGGTTTTACGACGAGAAAATTGCCGTGAATCTCGACGAGAAAATAGAGAACCTGCTCTCTATTTTCTCGTCAGGATTCCAGATTTCCCCGTCGTGTTTCTCGTCGGCCTGTTTTGTGATGAGAAAATGGTTTGTGTGTATGCTTTTACGACTCTTCCAAAAGCGCGCATGCTCAGAATCAACTATGAGATGGGAGCGCATCTTCTGGTAAAACAAGCCTTCGTAATGGAGATAGCACATTCGTCACGATCCAAATTTTTGCATCGTTTAAATGTTGTGCATTGAAATCTTCTTTAGAATGTTACATTAATCCAAACGAATGAACTTCTTTTGCTGCTGATATTCACACAGAGTTATGACTATCTTTTTTTAACCTTTTTCATGCTGCTCTTAAGAAGATTTATGTGTATTATATCGTGCAAGTTTTTAGGAATATTAAAAAATTTGATATTTTTCAAACTGATGTTAATTGTAATTTCGCAATGTTTTGGTAGTGATCTTCCATTGAATCTTTTAATATATATTATTTAAATTTTACACACTTTTTTGGGAAATACGATTTAGTTATTTTTTGGGGGGGTTGTTATCTGTCCCTTTTTTTGTCAGTCAAATGTATCTGCTTACTCCAAAGCTAGATTTTACATTTTTACAAATACACATAGTCAAGTATGAACTTAAAGAAAAATAACATTTATTCATGTTTGAACTAAAATAAAGAGAAGGCAGCGCTGGAGAAGCTGCTGCCATTTGTGCATCCCAGGGACCCCAGAGCACACAGCAACCCTGTGTGGACACTAAAATTGTGAGCTTGAGAAGGCCAACATTTCTGAGCACAATCTGATGCTGGCCTCCCAGAGGTCAGGAACAGCAGCAGGTGATATATATGTCCCAAGTGTGTGGTAGTACAACAGGCTGCCTTCTGTCCGACCACAATGAAGGCCATCACTTCCTCGTCTTCCTGGCAACCTTCCCTGCAACCTTTCCTGAAGCCTTCCCTGCAGCCTTCCTTCTTCGTTTGGCTGGAGGCTGGGCCACTGGAGGGGTACTCCTGTCAGGAGGAGGAGGAGGTGGAGGAGAAGGGGGTGGGGCAGAAGAAGAAGGTGGAGGTGGAGGAGAAGGGGGTGGGGCAGAAGAACAAGGTGGAGGTGGAGGAGAAGGGGGTGGGGCAGAAGAAGAAGGTGGAGGTGGAGGAGAAGGGGGTGGGGCAGAAGAAGAAGGTGGAGGTGGAGGAGAAGGGGGTGGGGCAGAAGAAGAAGGTGGAGGTGGAGGAGAAGGGGGTGGGGCAGAAGAAGAAGGTGGAGGTGGAGGAGAAGGGGGTGGGGCAGAAGAAGAAGGTGGAGGTGGAGGAGAAGGGGGTGGGGCAGAAGAAGAAGGTGGAGGTGGAGGAGGAGGTTGAGGTTGGGACAGTTGTGCCACCTCACAAATAGCTGTATTGGGGGTAATTTTTTCCATCACCCCCTTGTTGAGCAAGGTGATGAGCAGGGGCTCGCATAGGAGGCGTTGCTCCATGCTCATCACCTTGAACTTTGCCTCCACTAGGCCGGCAATGGCCTCTTCAGGGGATGTGGGCTCTTTGAGGGTGGCATGGGCCTCTTTAATAAGGGCCATTGCTGCCTCACTGGTGGTCCTGTCCCTCCTGCCTCTTTTGGGAAGCCGGATGGGAGGCACCTGGGATCTGGTGCTTCTCCTTTGCCCTGGCTGCCACTGGGCCCTGCCACCTCCTGGCTGCCACTGGGCCCTGCCACCTCCTGGCTGCCACTGGGCCCTGCCACCTCCTGGCTGCCACTGGGCCCTTCCTCCTCCTGCCTGACAGTTTCCAGACCCTCCTCCTGGCTGATTTCTTCCTGTGTATGAAAAAGGGACATAGTTTAATATGTTGGTTTAATCTTTGCATCAAACTTTATAAACATGATTGAAGCAATTAGAATGTAAATCCTGAAATCATTTTTTCTAATTTACACCTACATCAGATTGACTATTTAGCACCCAATTAAGTGCAGACTAATGTCTCGAGATCTTGATTTCACTTGTGGAAGCCAAATTATTGTATGTTTCTCATCTTGACATATTTGTCAAACATTAATTTTATCCCAATACATTTTCATTTAATACTATACCTGGCTCCAGATGGGCAAATCAGGATCATCCAGGATGGCTGCCTCCTCTTGCTCCAGAGAAGGCTCAGGTTGGCTGCAGGGAAGTCTGGGGGGAAGAGTGGAGAGTGATGGCCTTGCCTCAATGTGGTCATCCAGGAAGGACATCCTGCTGTAGTACCACAAAATCGGGACATACACATCATCTGCTGCTGCTCCTGACCTCTGAGAAGCCAGGACCTTAGAGCGTTCAGTCCTGTAGGTGCCTCTCAAGCTCCCAATTTTAGTGTCCACTTGTTTTGCTGTGGCTGTGGGCACCTTGGTATGCACAAATGGCAGCAGCTTCTCCAGCGCTGCTTTTCTCACCCCTCTTTTTTTGTGGATGGGGTTTTTCGTCTGCCACAGAGCCGGCAGCTCCCTTACCCGGTCAATAAATTCCGCCAGGAACTCTTTGTCGCTAATAAAGACATTCATATTGTATCTGCAAGTTTAAGAAATAATATATAACTAATATATAACTAATGTGAGGCAAACAGTCTAACCTCCTTAACATCGTAGTCACCATATATATCCTACAACATTCTCAAAACAGTATAGGCCAACAATTTGGCACAGTCTCAAAATCACATACCTTCGTTCGCACGTCCGTCACTTGAACTCCTCTCTCCGCACACCGAACGTACTATAGTCACATGTGTGTTTGCTATATACACACCACGCATGCGTCAAAATACGAACACGTCGCTCCGCACACGTCGCCCGCCCATGACGTTCTAACTAACATCTTTTCCCCGCCCCTTCTCTTTCGGCGCGCAGACAGATATGGCGGAGTTACAGCAGGTGTCTGATAATTCCGCAAATAACGAAGAGAAGACAAGCCCGGAGACCGAGGAAACGTCACGATCAAGGAGGAGATTCAAGGCATCGAATATGTCTTTTGCAGAGATGGCGGAGATGGTGGACATCTTGCTCAAGTCTGATTATGACGCAAAGCATGGGCCGTATAGCAAACCAAATAGAAGGCAGGCCAAAATCCTCACTAAAGTCGTGAAGAGTCTGAAGACGAATTTCGGGGTGAAACGCTCAAATGAGCAGCTCAGAAAGAGGTGGTCAGACCTCAAACTGAGGGAGCCAGAGCAGTTAAGGAGCATTAAGAGAATGCTAGCAAAAAGTAAGTAAAATGTACACTTTTATGCTATTAATCCTTTTCTAAACTGACATGTTGCTGGTTTAGTTTTTTTTTCTTATTGGACTCCCTTCCAAAATGTAATATTTTGAACTTGGTTGGGCACAGTAATCGTTCGTTACGTTACAGACACTTCGTTCGGCCACTATCCGCTGTTTTGGCTTATTTTACAGCCACAAAAGTAATTAGACATCTGCCATTTTTTTGGAAATTTGGGGCACAAAGTTTTAGGCTAGATGATGTGTTTGTAAAGAGAATGAAATGCAAACTTTTATCAGTGTGAAGGAGAGGACACTCAGCAGCTGCTTCCACATCTGTACTTTGGAGCACTATAGTGTGGGCCACCAGACCCGCCTTTTTTGGGTGTCCCACACAGGTGCATCAGAGAATTTTTGTGTTGCCTACATGTCTAAAAAATGACAGACAAAGGTGAATACTAAACATATTCTTGGTCAGAAATAATGCATTCATCTTTAACTTCCGGCCAAACACACACTTGTACCCCACTTCCAAGCAATTTAGCCTGTTTTTATTTTTTACATAGAGAATTTCTGTGTGATAACTCTACCTTTTGTTTGATTCTCATAGGGGAGAGAAGACTGGGAGGAGGACACTCCAGGGAGCACAGGAACCCCACAGCTTCACAACAACCCCAAACTCCCAAAGACCCACAACCGAAGGATGTTGAGGAAGTTGAGGTGGAGGAAGGAGAAGTGCAGGAAGGAGAGGTGGATGACGTTGTGGAACTGGTCACCACAACAGGTCAGTATCTGTCACCACAGCTTCAGGTAAGAGAGGTAGGCCTGCAGAGTTATAATACCTTTTTATTTTATTTTTAGGGGATGTGAATGTTGGGGTGAAGGATAGTACAGGTTTCTCTGCTGACAGTGCCCTCCGCCTCATCCAGCAAGTGATGTAATGTAGCACGGAACTGGACAAAATTAAAGAAAGAATTCATGTGATGGATCAAACATTTAAAGACATTCTCGATGTTTTGGGGAGAATTCAATAAGGCATCCAAACCCCCTTTTTTTTCATGTTTGTTCTTCAACTTTTTAAAAACTTTTTGACAATCAAACCAGCCAAAAATTGAATCTGCACACAGTGTGTCAACATGTGCTATCTGCCATCAGGGGATATCCATGTACGTCTTTTGGGGGTGCAACCCCTTCCTCGTATCTAAAGTAGGTGAACTGAGGAAGGGGTTGCACCCCCAAAACACGTCCATTGATCACCCCTGATGGCAGATAGCACATGTTGACAATAGGGATCAGGAGTCTAAAATCCCTATAGGAAAATAATCCCAATTGTGTGCATATTCAATTTTTGGCTAGGCAAGGGGTGGCAGGACCCCATATTAGGACGGGCACATAGAGACATATAGTTTGTGTAAGTGAATGTCTCAGATTGCTCCGAGGTATCCAATTTTGTAATTTTTGGAATGCAACTGTTGTTTTTGTATTTTCCTAAGAAAACAATTGCCGGTTTGTGGCCAGGCAAACAAAAAATTTAAAATAAAATAAAAAAGGTGTGTGAATTTGCACATAGTAAAAGATTTGAACACAAACAACGTGTAGCTTCTTTTTCTAATATGCTCTAACCTTATTTGGTAATTTTTTAAAGGTTACATAGTGAAATGGTTGGTATTTACTAAAGGAAGATACACTTGGCACTACAAATGCACTAAGACAAACTAGGAGACAGGAAACCAACAAAAGTTAGAAGTTTAAACCAGATTTTTATTTTGATCGTTAGACAGGAATCTTTAGACATAGCCTGGCATAGGAATTGCCCCCCTACCCGTGAAATAGTCCATGTATTTGTCCCGAACCTCACGGGCATTTTGGGGGGGCAAGCCAGCACGGGCAGATTCGAGGCCCGGCAGGGGATTATCAGGGGAAAGTCCAGCCTCAGGCAAAACTGAGGCCATATAGGAATTGGATTTGCGGCAGAGAAAATTGTGTAGCACACAGCAGCATAATACTACATAGTTTATTTTGTAGTCCGCCAAGTGTATTGAAGTCATAAAAAGGCGGAACCGGCTGGCCATTATGCCAAAGGCATTTTCAACGACTCTTCGGCCCCTGGCCAGCCGGTAATTGAACACCCTCTTCTCTGGGGTCAGGGTCCTCTGAGGAAATGGCCTCATAAGATGTGGTCCGAGCCCGAAGGCTTCATCAGCCAAAAAAACAAAGGGGAGTCCTTCAATATTCCCTACATCCGGTGGCAATGCAAGGTCGTCACTCTGAAGACGGAGGGCAAACTCCGTCTGGATGAAGGATCCCCCATCGGACATCCGGCCATTCTTCCCTACATCAACATAGAGGAATTCATACCGTGCTGACACCACCGCCATCAGCACAATGCTATGAAACCCCTTGTAATTGAAGTAGTAGGACCCAGAACGGGGTGGCGGCACGATGCGGACGTGCTTCCCGTCTATAGCACCACCGCAGTTGGGGAATTCCCACCGCGTGGCAAACTCCGATGCCACAGTCTGCCATTCCTGTGGCGTGGAAGGAAGCTGTGGAGTCAAACAAGATGAAAAAATATTAGAATACACAAATCAAACATTACAAGGAGATTCTAAGAAAATACATTAGAGGCCAACATCAAGCAAAGTCTACGTTTATTAAGGTGTTTTAAATAAGTATAATGGTAGGCTCATGTATCATATTCATCACCCCCTATGATGGTCCATGAATAAATTATAATGGGGAGGGGGGTAGATGTGTTTGGACACAGGATAGCATTGCAGTGGTGGTGCGTCCAGAGTGGGCGCTGGAGCACTGCCCCCTCTCTCCTGTGCCCGTCACTCAGAACAATACATAGGTTCATGCCTTGCATTAACCTATGTATTGTCTATGCCGCCCACTATTCAGGTGGATGGCCCCCTGTTAAGCGACCGACATATGAAGAACTGCGGCATTTATGGGCTTAAAATTGCATATCAGAAACAGGAAGGAAAATTGTCTTGCACATTACAGCCTGAGGGATGTAATTGGCTTCAGAAAAGTTAAATAGGGGACGCAGGGGGGGGGGGGGCATTCCTTGGGTAAACACTGACAGGCTGCTCTGCCAATCATGTTCAACAAGTCTGTTTAATGGTAACATGATTGGCTGATGCAACATCAAGGGAAGGAGAAGACATCAAGGACAGAAGAAGGATGGCGCTGACCACAAGAAGGTAAGTGCAGGGCTGGGGGGGAACTGGCTGCATTAGAGGGGACAAAATGGCTGCATTAGAGGGAACAAAATGGCTGCATTGGAGGGGACAAAATGGCTGCATTAGAGGGAACAAAATGGCTGCATTGGAGGGAACAAATGGGGGCGTTTAATAGGCACCAGAGCAAAAAAGGAGGAAGTTTATTTCCTAAATTGGGGTTTGAACCCCCAAACATTTGGAGCAACAGGCGCCCCTGCTGGAAAGGTTAGTGAAGGGAAATATGCATGGAGGAGAAAAAAGGGGCAATCTAAAGCTTCCAGCATGCATGAGGACAAAGGGGACATTCTCAGCATATTACAATCATGGTAATTAGGGAAGGATGAAAGAAATACAATACATTAGCATACATGTAATACATAAAATGTGATGTTAATGGAGAAAACTTACCCTAATATAGTCCTCCTGCAGGACTTGTATAATGGCAGAACAGGTGTCTGGGATTATGAGGCCCAGAGCCTGGGGGGAGATGCCTGTCGTGAACTTCAAGTCCTGAAGACTTCTCCCTGTCGCCAGATAACGTAACGTGGCGATGAGCCTCTGCTCAGCACTGATGGCTTCCCGCATAACGGTGTCCTGCCTGGTAATATAGGGGGACACCAAAGCCAACAGTTCCTGAAAAACGGGGTCAGACATCCGCAGAAAATTCCTGTAGTCCTCAGGATTATTCTCGACGATGTCCCGCAGCAGAGGCATATGGCAGAATTGGTCCCGCTGGAGCAACCAATTCTTGGTCCATGAACTCCTCCTCACACCATTCATGGACTGGTCTTGGTCCAAAACAAGCAGACCAACACCAAGCGCACGCACAGCACGAACTCGACGACGAGAACGTCCAGGCGACATGGCTAGGAAACGGTCGTCTTATCAGAACGTACAGAACAGAACGCACTTTAGAACAGCAAGGCCTATGAATAACGAACTGAAAAACAGAAACGAACAGGCAAGAACGCACTGTAAAACAGATACGACCTGCCTAGACGCCCTGAAAGTCAAGATACGAACCCACAAGCACAAACTGAACCGCAGCAAACGAACTGAAAAGTACGAAGACTGAAAAGCGCAAATCGTCTCTTCCCAAACTTTTACTTCACACGCGGTAACACGAGATCAGCAAAAGCAGCCCAAGGGGTGGCGCCAAGAAAAAAAATCTTCCCCTTTATAGTGCCGTCGTACGTGCTGGACGTGACCGCGGAGAACAATGAGGAAATTGGGAAATGTCAGTGTGTACGCATGGAAAGCTTGACGAGAAAATCGACAAGGTTAACAAGAATCTCGTCGGAAAAAACGACGTGTTTTTTACGACGAGAAACTCGGTCGTGTGTACGAGGCTTAACAGGCATCTGCAGCACTTACAGCGGGCGTAGTGTGCCTCCTGCACAATATACACCTGAAGCTAGCCCTTATTGCTCGTGGTTTTTTTCTTTTGTGTTACACTAACAGGCATCTGCAGCACTTACAGCGGGCATAGTGTGCTTCCTGCAAAATATACACCTGAAGCTAGCCCTTATTGCTGGTTTTCCCATCTCCCTGCAGGCCATTAGAATGTCTGGAAGGCAAACAAGGAGAGGCAGACAGTCAGGAGCCAATAAAAGAGGGCAAGCAGGCTCTGTGTCTATAGACAACAGTGCTGGTCGTGGACGCGGTGCCTCGTCATCAGCACGTGGCCATGGGACACGCTTGTCCTTATTTTCGGCAGCTGGACGTGTTGAGCCGCATCATGCCAAAGACTTGGTAGAGTTGATGACCAAGCCCTCCTCATCCTCCTCATCCTCTCTCACCCAGGCTCAGGGTACTGTCAAAGGAGCTGCCAAAGCGTCCTCTTCCCTGGTATCAATGTCATCATCAGTCACTCCTTCCCTAGACCCACCATGTCCTCCTAAGGAGTCGCCCGAACTGTTTGAGCACAGTGTTGGGTACATGCTCCAGGAGGATGCCCAGCGTTTCGAAGGGTCTGATGATGATACCCAGCTAGAGGAAGGCAGTAGCGTGAGAGCAGAGAGAGGGGATGCTCAAGAAGGACACCAATCTGGCAGTCATGTTCCAGCAGCTGCAGCATACTGCCAGATTGGCTCCAGTGATGAGGAGGGAGGGGATGATGAGGTCACTGACTCAACGTGGGTGCCTGATAGGAGAGAGGAGGATGAAGAGGAGGCACATCTCCAACGAGGCAGGATGCCCTCGGGGGGCCAGCGTAAGGGCAGCACACCGACTGAATCACACCGCAGAGCTCCGCCTGTGCTGGGCGCTGCCTCTGCCCGTTATTCAAAAAGTTCTTTGGTGTGGGCCTTTTTTGAGTCGAGTGCATCAGATCGCACCGCTGCTGTTTGCAACATATGTCTCAAGCGTATCTCGCGTGGCCAAAACATCAGCCGCTCGGGCACCACATGCTTGACCAGACATATGTTGACCTGCCATGCAGCTCGTTGGCAAGCCTACCTTAAAGACCCAACCCAAAGAACAAAGCGGACCTCCCCTTGCACCGCATCAGCTGGGATCTCCAACCCCACTATACCTTCAGTCCTCTCTGAAACCTGCACTGAGAGGAATGAAGGTGTAGAATTAGGTGTGTCACAGCCAAGTACTTGCGGGCACTCTGCTAGCAGTACACCGACGTCCGATTCTAACAGGCAAATTTCCCTGCCCCAGCTGCTGGACCGTCGAAAGAAGTTCACTCCCAGCCATCCACATGCCCAGCGGTTGAATGCTAGCTTGAATAAATTGCTAGCAATTCAACTGCTGCCTTTTCAGTTGGTAGACTCGGCCCCCTGCCATGAGTTTGTGCAATGTGCGGTTCCTCAGTGGCAGGTTCCCAAACGCCACTTTTTATCACGGAAGGCGATTCCGGCTCTCTACCGGCATGTGGAAGGCAATGTCCATGGCTCGCTGGACAGGGCGGTCAGCGGTAAGGTGCATATTACCACTGACTCATGGTCCAGCAGGCATGGACAGGGATGTTACCTTTCTTTCACGGCCCATTGGGTCACTCTTTTGGCAGCTGGGAAGGATGCAGGACAAGGTGCAGTAGTGTTGGAGGTTGTTCCGCCGCCACGCCTCCAAAATGCTACTACTGGTTGTGACACACCTCTCTCCTTCACCCCCTCCTCTTCTTCTTCCTCCATGGCCTCTTCCTGTGCTTTGTCCTCGGAATCAGCGGTGCTCCGTAGGCGTTCAAGGGGCTACGCAAGTTCGCAGGCAAAAAGATGCCATGCCGTGCTTGCGCTGGTGTGTTTGGTGTGTTTGGGGGACAGGAGCCACACTGGGGCAGAGGTTCTGTCTGCTCTGCAGGGGCAGGCCGAGAGGTGGTTGATGCCACGCCAGCTTAAGCCAGGAATGGTGGTTTGCGACAATGGCACCAACCTCCTCTCCGCCCTCCGACAGGGACAACTGACCCATGTGCACTGTGTGTCTCACGTCCTTAACCTGGTGGTGCAGCGGTTCTTGGGCAGGTACCCGGGCTTACAGGATGTCCTGAGGCAGGCCAGGAAAGTCTGTGTGCATTTCCACAGATCATATAATGCCAGTGCTCGCCTGGCTGGCTTGCAAAAGGAATTTAACCTGCCCAAGAACCGCCTAATCTGTGACATGCCCACCAGGTGGAACTCAACGTTGGCCATGCTGCAGCGGCTGCACACGCAGCAGAGGGCCATCAATGGGTACCTGTGCGACTACGGCACCAGGACAGGGTCAGGGGAGCTTGGATTTTTTTCACCACGCCAGTGGGGCATGATCAGGGGTGCATGCACTGTCCTGGCACTATTTGAGGAGGCCACGAGGATGGTGAGCAGTTACAGTGCATGCATCAGTGACACTCTACCTCTTGTCCACCTGTTGGAGCATACGCTGCGTGGCATAATGGACAGGGCACTTGAGGCAGAACAGAGGCAGGAAGAGGAGGACTTCCTTGCCTCTCAAGGCCCCCTTTACCCAGACAGTGTTCCTTCTGTCCCACCCATCGCACAGGAAGAGGACGAGGAGGAGGAGGAGAAGGAGGAGGATTGTCTCAGCATGGAGGTGGAGCCTGGCATTCAGCATCAACAGCAGCAGTCTTTTAGAGATGATTTACAGTCCCAACAAACCCGTGGACCTGTACGTGGCTGGGAGGAGGTGGCTGCGGATCGTGTCGTCCTTAGTGACCCAGAGGACTCCGGACCTAATGCCTCAGCTAACCTACGCTGCATGGCCTCCCTGATCCTGCAAAGTCTGCGGAAGGATCCTCGTATTCTTCGGATCAAGGAGAGGGACCATTACTGGCTGGCCACTCTCCTCGATCCACGGTACAAGGCTAAGATTGCGGACCTTATCTTACCGTCGCAGAGGGAGCAGAGGATGAGACAACTCCGGGAGGCCTTGCAGAAAGGTCTGTGCAATGCGTTCCCAGAGACTGGGAGGTTACAAACTCCTGGTCCGGGACAACGAGTTGCTAAGGCTTCGGTCAGTCAAAGAAGGAGCGGTGGGGAAGGTGGCCGTCTGACCGATGCGTTCAGAAAAATTCTTTAGTCCGCAGCCCCCAGGTATGATCGGTTCCAGCAACCATCGCCAGCGTCTGATATACATGGTGCAGGAATACCTAGGGGCAAGGTCAGATTTGGACACCTTTCCCACCAAAAATCCTCTGGCTTACTGGGTCTTGAGGATGGATCACTGGCCAGAGCTTGCACAGTATGCAATTGAGCTACTGGCCTGTCCTGCATCCAGCGTTCTTTCGGAACGCACATTCAGTGCTCCTGGAGGATTTGTCACGGATCACAGGGTGCGCCTGTCCACCGACTCGGTTGATCGACTGACCTTCATAAAGATGAACCAGTCTTGGATCACCACCAGCTACCAAGCACCTGAAGCTGATATAACAGAATAATTTATTTTCAAATGTCACATCCCTTCAAGACTGATGCTGATGCTGAGTGACTGTCCTGTTATGTTGACTGACTATCCTCCTCCTCCTCAATGATCCGATTCATGATGATATCTTGGAAAAACATTTTTGTTTCTGGGTGCCGCCACCAGTGGCTAAGGCCCAATTTTTCAGCCCCTGTTTAACAGGGGCATGTAATTACAATTTTTGATGCAATGCTTTGCAGCAGGGCTCATTGCTGTGCTCCAAGTACAGTATCTGTGAGGGGTTGCAGTGTTGTGACACCAGTGGCTAAGGGCCAATTTTTCAGCCCCTGTTTAACAGGGGCGTGTAATTAAAATTTTTGATGCAATACTTTGCAGCAGGGCTCATTCCTGCACTCCAACTAGAGTATCTGGGAGAGGTTGCAGTGTCGTTGCACCAGCACCAGTGCCTAAGGGCCAATTTTTCAGCCCCTGTTTAACAGGGGCGTGTAATTACAATTTTTCATGCAATACTTTGCAACAGGGCTCATTGCTGTGCTCCAAATACAGTACATGTGAGGGGTTGCAGTGTTGTGGCTCCAGTGGCTAAGGCCCAATTTTTCAGCCCCTGTTCTACAGGGGCATGCAATTACAATTCTTGATCTAATAATTCACAGCAGGGCCCATTCGTGCACCCACCAAGAGTAACTGTGAGGGCTTACAGTGTTGTGACAACACCACCACCACCACCAAAAGGCTCAATTTTTCAGCCCCTGTTCAACAGGGGCATGCAATTACAATTCTTGATCTAACAATTCACAGCAGGGCCCATTCATGCGCCCACCAAGAGTAACTGTGAGGGCTTACAGTGTTGTGACAACACCACCACCACCACCATCAAAGGACCCCATTTTTCAGCCCCTGTTCAACAGGGGCATGCAATTACAATTCTTGATCTAACAATTCACAGCAGGGCCCATTCGTGCGCCCACCAAGAGTAACTGTGAGGGCTTACAGTGTTGTGACAACACCACCACCACAGGCCCAATTTTTCAGCCCCTGTTCAACAGGGGCATGCAATTACAATTCTTGATCTAACAATTCACAGCAGGGCCCATTCATGCGCCCACCAAGAGTAACTGTGAGGGCTTACAGTGTTGTGACAACACCACCACCACCACCATCAAAGGCCCAATTTTTCCTACCACTGTTCAACAATGGCAAGTAATTACAATTCCTGATATAATAGTTGACAGCAGGGCGTTCCAGCGCCCACCAAGAGTAACTGTGAGTGCTTACAGTGTTGTGCCAACACCAACACCTAAGGGGCCAATTTCTGTAGAGTATATACGGCAGGCCCCTAATTTCAAACATCCAACTTACAAACGACTCTTACTTGCAAACGGAAGGAGACAGCAGGAAGTGAGAGGAAATCTACCCCTAGGAAGGGAAATTCTCTCCTGTAAGAGTTAATATGGGAAAAGGTGTCTCCTCTCTACTGATGCTTTATCACCAATCCTTGTTTCAATAAAAACCCCACTTTTCAAAAACATTTGTGATTGGGACGGAAAGTGAGGTGAATAGTTCTGAACAGGGGCACAGACAGCAAAACAAATGTTACAGGGGTGATAACCCTTCCCTATGTTTTCCAAAAAGCTTAAAAATATATTTTTTGGCTGGAGCTACACTTAAACAATGTACTTGTTCAAAATTACAAACAGATTCTACTTAAGAACAAACCTACAGTCCCTGTCTTGTTTGCACCGCCTGTATACGGCTGTTCAGAGTATATAGGGCCTTTTTTATTTTGTGTACGGGGTTCCCCTTAATATCCATACAAGACCCAAAGGGGCTGGTAATGGGCTGGGGTAGAGGGGGGGCTGATGGGGTAGCCATGCCATTTTTCTCAAAGATTTTCATCCGTATTTCATCCAGTTTTAAATGGCTTTTTTTCCTTTACAAATTTCATTTTGTGCAGGGACAGTTCTAAACACGGGAAACACATGCCACTTCACAGGCATACTTTAGACAGCCCCCAGGTACGATATTTAAAGGAATATTTGCCTTTTTTTTTTCACTTTATGCATCAATAAAATGACTGCTGCCAAAAAACGGCCGTTTTTAAAACTTTTTTTTGCATTGATACATGTCCCCTGGTGCAGAACTCGGGTTCCCAAACTCTTTTTAGGACAATAACATGCATATTAGTCGTTATAATTAGCACTTTAGATTTCGAACGTTCGCAACTATTGTATTTAAAAGGGTTCTAACGTTCGTGCGAACTTTCGGTCTGTTCGCAGGTTCTGGTGCGAACCGAACCCGGGGGTGTTCGGCTCATCCCTACTAAAATATCAGAAAGTGCAAAAAATTTATCGCGCCCAATATAAATGAAAAAGAATAATAATAATAAATTATTCTAATGTGAAATAATTGAAAATAGATACAATAAACAAAACTCATAGAATAAACATCCACTGTAGTGTCTTAGTCCACAACCACCCTAAGTGAGAATCAGGGTGAAGTAGAAATCAAGAAAATCAGTGATTATTAAAAAGTAACCATAAAGTCACAATGAAGTGACGTACAATAATGTAAAAAAAGTCCTTGATAAACTTATTTACAACACCAAAAAATGAAAAAAGAAAAAGAATCAGAAAAAACAAAAACAAAAAAGAAGGGGAGGGGAAAAACTTGTCCAATGTAATCAATGTTTCACAGAGGAGAAATGGAGGGCTCTTCTAAAGATGTTGAAGATGTTGAAGACAGAAGAAATATCCCAAGAAATATCCCAGGAAAGTCCACACAGACCAAGAGGAATAATCACATCCACCACGGTGAGAATGGTTAGAAGATGGTTACTTTACCAGAAGTGTTGGACCTCCTCTGTGGCAAGGTCTAAAGAGCCTGCAGATACCACCCTCTGCGGGGTACAGATGATGGTTCCTGAAATCCAGAAGATATCACCAAACCGCAATCCTGGTACTAGCTCCTAGTACACACTGTCACTTCAGCTGACACGAAGCAGGCCTCCAAGATCGAATGCAGGCACATGAAGGAAAGAAAAGGGGACTCGAGTAGTGTATTACCTCCAGAAACGTTTATTCCACACTCGCGAGGCATACAAATTCCAAAGTGCAAATTTTAAAAAAGCCGGCATAAAATAATAATAGCATTCGCCCGTGCATTGATACATGTCCCCTGGTGCAGAACTCGGGTTCCCAAACTCTTTTTAGTCGTTATAATTAGCACTTTAGATTTCGAACGTTCGCAACTATTGTATTTAAAAGGGTTCTAACGTTCGTGCAAACTTTCGGTCTGTTCGCAGGTTCTGGTGTGAACCGAACCCGGGGGTGTTCGGCTCATCCCTACTGCTCAGCAGTCCAAAAGTAGTAGAACTGAGAAAAGTCTCATGCAGTAGCAACAGCTGGAAAAGCTCTTCAGACCACTAGCCAGTGATCCCTTTAGTTGGACCCTTGGCTGACTGTATTAGCTCACAGGGGTAGCCAAAAAGAACAGGCCCCCAGATCATAAGACATGGCTCTCCCTGGCTGGTGCACTTCACCATCTGGGCAGGGAAGGACCCAGAGATCACATGTTCCCTGAATATAAAGGCCAATCCCAGCATGCTCAGGGGCACCTCCCCTGTAATTGGCTGAGACTGCTACATATTAATGCTGTGTATTTGCCTAACTCCCACCCATGTTCTAGAAAGCTCTACTAGTTTCTAGAAGGTGGGAGGAGTTCAAGCAAACTCAACAGCACCAGAACACAGGAGCAGCCCTAAGTAATAAATTGCAGCATTCTGTTAAGCAGACCTGCTAAAGATAGATTTGCCTCTAGCCCCACAGTTAGTCAGAAGAGCAAATTACACAAGTTTAACTATTTACATCCTAGCACCTAAACTAGGAGGGTGCTACATGAGGTCAGGCACTGATGTAGACGAGAAGGGCCTGGTTTGCAGTCTCCGCTCTAATTCATCCCAAAGGTGTTCTATCGGCAGGGCCGGCGCTCCCACTAGGCGAACTAGGCAGCCGCCTAGGGCGCACTGCCGCCTAGGGGCGCAGCCACAGCCGCTGGGTCCCCTCAGGATTGGTTCCCCCCTGGCGGGTGGTGCGGTGCAGAGTGTAGTGGGAATCGGCTCCCGCGGCTCCATCTAGCTGTCTGCAGAGTTGCTTGGCGGGGAGAAGGAGCAGGCAGATCCCCCCCCTCCCCCAGAGCCAGGGGTGACCATACCTATGTCCAGCAGCCGTGGGTGTTAGCTATCTGTCCGCCCCGCCTCCCTCCCTGGGTGATGTGCAGGCGTGCAGCCATTGGAGGAGCAGGGCGAGCGGCATTGTGCACAGAGACAGCCAGATGGACTGGCCATGGGACACACGCTGGGCTCAGGCCGCCGGGCCACTTGTCTTTGAGGAGCCCGCAGCAAAGCTGCTCCTGCAGCCTGCCCTGCTTACCCAGCCTCTCCGCGGTCATCCACCGGAGCCCGGGGGTGGAACCAAACGATCAGCTGATCGGATCGGGGACTAGCTGGAGGAGGTCTCCCTTGCGTGAGCTGTGACTCACAGCCTGTAGGAGACCCGATCTTCTAATCCTGGGACTTGTGACACCGACTGCTGCACGCTGTGGAGGGAGCTAGAAAGAAGTGCCCGAAGGTAAGAACTTGTCATGTGGTCGGGGAAGCGCTGGGGAAGAGGGCTTCCAAGTTCCAGTCAGACCTTTTGACTGGTGTGTGTGACTCCCTCCACCTGGCTCCGCTCCATCCCTCCACCTGGCTACACCCCCTCTCTTATCCACCTGGCTCAATCCCTCCACCTGGCTACACCCCACTCCTATCCACCTGGCTCCATCCCTCCACCTGGCTACACCCCACTCCTATCCACCTGGCTCCATCCCTCCACCTGGCTACACCCCACTCCTATCCACCTGGCTCCATCCCTCCACCTGGCTACACCCCCTCCTATCCACCTGGCTCCATCCCTCCACCTGGCTACACCCCACTCCTATCCACCTGGCTCCATCCCTCCACCTGGCTACACCCCCCACCTATCCACCTGGCTCTATCACTCCACCTGGCTACACCCCCCTCCTATCCACCTAGCTTCATCCCTCCACCTGGCTACACCCCCTCTCTTATCCACCTGGCTCCATCCCTCCACCTGGCTACACCCCCTCTTATCCACCCGGCTCCATCCCTCCACCTAGCTACACCCCCTCTTATCCACCTGGCTCAATCCCTCCACCTGGCTACACCCCACTCCTATCCACCTGGCTCCATCCCTCCACCTGGCTACACCCCCCACCTATCCACCTGGCTCCATCCCTCCACCTGGCTACACCCCCCTCTTATCCACCCGGCTCCATCCCTCCACCTAGCTACACCCCACTCCTATCCACCTGGCTCCATCCCTCCACCTGGCTACACCCCCTCTCTTATCCACCTGGCTCTATCCCTCCACCTGGCTACACCCCCTCTCTTATCCACCCGGCTCCATCCCTCCACCTAGCTACACCCCCTCTTATCCACCTGGCTCAATCCCTCCACCTGGCTACACCCCACTCCTATCCACCTGGCTCCATCCCTCCACCTGGCTACACCCCCTCTCTTATCCACCCGGCTCCATCCCTCCACCTAGCTACACCCCACTCCTATCCACCTGGCTCCATCCCTCCACCTGGCTACACCCCCCACCTATCCACCTGGCTCCATCCCTCCACCTGGCTACACCCCCCACCTATCCACCTAGCTTCATCCCTCCACCTGGCTACACCCCCCTCTTATCCACCCGGCTCCATCCCTCCACCTAGCTACACCCCCTCTTATCCACCTGGCTCAATCCCTCCACCTGGCTACACCCCACACCTATCCACCTGGCTCCATCCCTCCACCTGGCTACACCCCCCACCTATCCACCTGGCTCCATCCCTCCACCTGGCTACACCCCCCTCTTATCCACCCGGCTCCGTCCCTCCACCTAGCTACACCCCACTCCTATCCACCTGGCTCCATCCCTCCACCTGGCTACACCCCCCTCTTATCCACCCGGCTCCATCCCTCCATCTAGCTACACCCCCTCTTATGCACCTGGCTCAATCCCTCCACCTGGCTACACCCCACTCCTATCCACCTGGCTCCATCCCTCCACCTGGCTACACCCCCCTCTTATCCACCTGGCTCCATCCCTCCACCTAGCTACACCCCCTCTTATGCACCTGGCTCAATCTCTCCACCTGGCTACACCCCCTCTTATGCACCTGGCTCAATCCCTCCACCTGGCTTCACCCCCCTCCTATCCACCTGGCTCCATCCCTCCACCTGGCTACACCCCCCACCTAACCACCTGGCTCTATCCCTCCACCTGGCTACACCCCCCTCCTATCCACCTAGCTTCATCCCTCCACCTGGCTACACCCCCTCTCTTATCCACCTGGCTCCATCCCTCCACCTGGCTACACCCCACTCCTATCCACCTGGCTCTATCCCTCCACCTGACTGCACCTCCCTCCTGTCCACCTGGCTCCATCCTCCCCCCACCTGGCTGCACCCCCTCCTATCCACCTGGCTGCACCCCCCTCTCCCGTCCACCTGGCTCCACCCCCTTACCTGGCTAACCCACCTCTACTGTCCACCTGGCTCCATCCTCCCCCCACCTGGCTGCACCCCCTCCTGTCCACCTGGCTGCACCCCCCCCTCTCCTGTCCACCTGGCTCCATCCTCCCTCCACCTTGCTGCACCCCCTCTCCTGTCCACCTGGCTCCATCCCTCCACCAGGAGTTCTGGGGCTAAAATTATTGAATTCATTTTGATTTTTTTTTTTTTAGGGGGGGGGGGGGGCGCAAGTAGCTGGTCTCGCCTAGGGTGCAAAATAGTCTTGCACCAGCCCTGTCTATCGGGTTGAGGTCATCCATGTCTTTATTTACCTTGCTTTGTTCACTGGTCCAAATCATTTGGTGGAGGGGGATTATGGTGTGGGGTTGTTTTTTAGGGGCTGGGCTTGGCCCCTTAGTTCCAGTGAAGGTAACTTTTGTGGCATCAACATACCAAGAAATTTTGGACAATTTCATGCTCCCAAACTTGTGGGACCAGTTTGGGGACGGCCCCTTCCTGTTCCAACATGACTGCGCACCAGTGCACAAATCAAGGTCCATGAAAGACATGGATGAGCGCAGGGCCGGTGCTAGACTATTTTGCACCCTAGGCGAGAATAGCTACGTGCGCCCTCCCCCCAAAAAAAAATCAAAATGAATTCAATAATTTTAGCACCAGAACTGGTCCAGGTGGACAGGAGAGGGGGTGCAGCAAGGTGGGGGAAAGATGGAGCCAGGTGGACAGAAGATAGGGGTGCAGCCAGGTGGAGGGATAGAGCCAGGTGGACAGGGGGGGGGGTGCAACCAGGTAGAAGGAGAATATAGCCAGGTGGACAGGAGAGAGTGTGCAGCCAGGTGGAGGGAGGATATAGCCAGGTGGACGGGAGAGGGGGTGCAGCCAGGTGGACAGGAGAGGGGGGTGCAGCCAGGTGGACAGGAGAGGGGGTGCAGCCAGGTGGACAGGAGAGGGGACGTGCAGCCAGGTGGACAGGAAAGGGGAGGTGCAACCAGGTGGACAGGAGAGGGGAGGTGCAACCAGGTGGACAGGAGAGGGGAGGTGCAACCAGGTGGACAGGAGAGGGGGGTGCAGCCAGGTGGACAGGAGAGGGGGGTGCAGCCAGGTGGACAGGAGAGGGGGGTGCAGCCAGGTGGACAGGAGAGGGGGGTGCAGCCAGGTGGACAGGAGAGGGGAATGCAGCCAGGTGGACAGGAGAGGGGGTGCAGCCAGGTGGAGGGATGGAGCCAGGTGGAAAGGAGGGGGGGTGCAGCCAAGTGGAGGGGGTTACACACCAGTGATGAGGGCTTCTAGTCAGACCTTATCCCAGCGCTTCCCCCCCACCACCTGACAAGTTCTTACCTTAGGGCACTTCTTTCCATCTCCCTCCACATGTCAGGCAAAGGGCAGCAGTTGGACTCACCAGTCATGCATGGGAGACCTCCTCCAGCTCCTCCCCCTTCAGCTGATCATTCCATTCGGTTCCACCCCCGGGCTCCGACGGTCGGCCGCGGAGAGGCTGGGTAAGCGGCAGGAGCAGCTTTGCTTTGGGTTCCTCGCTCCTCCAGGACAAGTGGTCCGGCGGCCTCGGCCCAGCGTGTGTCCTATGGGCCAGTCCAGGCCTGGGTGGATCCATACTGGCTGTTTCTATGCACAATACCGCCTGCCCTGCTCCTCCAATGGCTGCACATTACCCAGAGAGGGAGGCGGGGCGGGCAGAGAGCTGACACCCACGGCTGCTGCTGGACATCAGCATGGTCTCCCCTGGCTTAGTCCGAGGAAGGGGAAGATCTGCCTGCTCCTTCTCCCCGCCCAGCCACTCTGCAGCCAGCCATATGGAGCCGCCTCTCAATACACTCCGCACCAGCCACCACCCGTTAGTGGGGGAACCGATCCTCTGAAGGGGACCCAGCTGCTGTGGCTGCGCCCCTAGGCGGCAGTGCGCCCTAGGTAGCTGCCTAGTTCGCCTAGTGGAAGCGCCGGCCCTGGATGGGCGAGTATAGGGTGGAAAAACTTGACTGTCCTGACCTCAACAAGACAGAACACCTTTGGGATGAATTAGAGTGCAGACTGCGAGTCAGTTTAAAAACATACAAGCCGACGTTACCAAGCACACAGCGGGTATTCCCACAGGCCATGCACATTCTTGCATGCAGCCCTCTGTAGCATCAATACTATCCCATATGGACTAGACAGTGTTTGAAGAAAAGGTTCATGAAATAAACAGAGCAGGTCCACTTCTCAAAATCAGCAGCTGGGTTAGCAAGTTGATGTCACCAGCACTGCAGGCCGGAGCGCCGCGCCACAGTGGCATTAATGTCAGCAACGGTCCTGAATACCCAGAGACGGCTCTTCAATTAAGGCAAATTAGGCGGCTGTGAGGCCCCTGTGAGTGCAAGGCCTTAGGCGGCCACCTAAATTGCCTAATTAGAGACGCCTCTGCTAGAAGGTTACGGGGTGAAAGCACCAACAACACCCAAAGACCAATTTATCCGCACCTGTTTGACAGGGGGCGTCAAATTTCAATTTTTTACAGCAAGGCCAATTCTTGCTTTCATCAAGACTACCTCTAGAACAGGGATGCCCAACCGCTGGCCCGTGGGCCACATGTGGCCCGCCATTTCCTGTTCTGGGATGGCAGGTCGGCAAGTCCAGATCGCGGGTTTCCGACTCGCCATCCCCGAGCATTAGTGTAAAGAAAGAAGTCGGCGCTACTGGAAGCAGAGCCGATGCTTCCCATATAGTGCTGGCTCCTGTCAGACGCGAAGTGATACCAAATGTACTCCGCCTATGACAGGAGCGATACAGGAAGCATCGGCTCTGCTCTCTACTGCAGCCGCATGCTTCCTTCAGAGCTCCTGTCACACTGATGCTCGTAATGGTGGGTTGGGAACCCGCGATCTGGGACAGCAGCCACCAGGGATACCCACCAACAGTGCCAGCAGTACCCACCACCAGTGCCAGCAGTACCCAGTGCCAGCAGTACCCACCAACAGTGCCAGCAGTACCCACTGCCTGTGCTAGCAGTACCCACCAACAGTGCCAGCAGTACACACCCACAGTGCCAGCAGTACCCACCAACAGTGCCAGCAGTACCCACCAGCAGTGCCAGCAGTACCATCCACCAGGGGTAGCCACCAGCCGTACCATCCACCAGGAATACCCACCAGCAGTACCCACCAGCCGTACCATCCACCAGGGATACCCGCCAGCAGTGCCGGCAGCAGTACCAACCAGCAGTACCCACCAGCAGGATCCACAGCAGTACCAGCCAGCAGTATCCACCAGCAGTACCAGCCAGCAGGACCCGCAGCAGTACCCACCAGCAGGACCCGCAGCAGTACCAGCCAGCAGTACTCACCAGCAGGACCCGCAGCAGTACGCATCAGCAGGACCCGCAGCAGGACCCACCAGCAGTACCCACCAGCAGGCCCCACCAGCAGGCCCCGCAGCAGTACTAGCCAGCAGACACCACCAGCAGTACCGGCCCTGGAGGGCAGCCATCAGGAGCAGCCACCAGCCATACCTTCCCTTGGGCAGCAGCAGCCGTCAGTCATACCCGCCTGGGGACAGCAGCAGCCGCCAGCCATACCTGCCTGGGGGACAGCATCAGCCACCAGCCATATCCGCCTGGGGGACAGCAGAAGCCAGCGATGCCTGCAGAAATCCTGAAAAAAAAGTGACGATTGAAGTCAGTTGAGGTGCAGGTAAACCGCAGTGCATCAGTGTGAATGCAGCCTTAGGCCCCCTTCACACAATCGACCTGTTCGTTTTTTTGGGCTGACCCAATCAGACCCTCCATTCACCTCTATAGTGTGGCATGATGTATACAGAATTGTGTCTGTTTACACCCGCCTATCTCTAATCCAATCTGCTTAAAAAAACAGAAGGGGATCTGTCCCCTTCTGTCTGGGAGGATCGGATCAGAGGGTCCATAGAGTAGGGTGGGCTGTGTCCTTGTCTGCTCTGCATATGCAGAGTGGACACGGACCTTTCATCTGCCCGCTCTGCTCAATGTAGTTCACGACCGGTTACCAAGTTACTAAAGTGGCGTTCGCTCTTCAAAAGGTTGGGCACTCCTGCTCTAGAAGGTTACGGGGTGAAGGCACCAACAACACCCAAAGATCATGGATTGTCGCTGGACAGACTGCATTACAACGCTGGAATGGCTTTTTTTGTTTTTAATAAAGGACTTCTGTCTGTGTGGTTTTTAAAATTTTTGACACTTTCTTTTGTTAAATGGTAGGGTTACAATGTACCCTGTTACCAATTCACAATTCACATAGGGGGGGGCGGAATCTGGGGGTCCCCTTTGTTAAAGGGGGCTTCCAGATTCCGATAAGCCCCCCGCTCGCAGACCCCCACAACCACCGGGCAAGGGTTGTGGGGATGAGGCCCTTGTCCCCATCAACATGGGGACATGGTGCTTTGAGGGGTCACAGACCCCCAAAGAATCCTCCCCATGTTGAGGGCATGTGGCCTGGTACGGTTCAGGAGGGCTGGGGCGCTGTCTCGTCCCCCCTCTTTTCCTGCGGCCCACCAGGTTGCGTGCTCAGATAAAGGGTCTGGTATGGATATTTGGGGGGAACCCCACGTCATTTTTTTTTATTTGACGCAGGGTTCCCCTTAATATCCATACCAGACCTGAAGGGCCTGGTAATTTAATTTTTAATTTTTTTTTGTCAATGACTGTTCTCTGTATTGCCGGGAGCCGACAATTCATTATAGCCTTGAGTGCTTTTAAATTACTTTTTTTCCTTCAGAAATGACACTTTGTGCATGGACAGTTCTAAGCACGGGAAACAAGCGCTACTTTACAGGCATACTATACACACCCCCTAGGTAAGAAATTTAAAGGAATATTTCACTTTTATTGTTTCACTTTAAGCATTATTAAAATCACTTCTCCCGAAAAAACTGCCATTTTTAAAACTTTTTTTTGCATTGATACATGTCCCCTGGGGCAGGTCCCAGGTCCCCAAACTCGTTTTATGACAATAACTTGCATATAAGCCTTTAAAATAAGCACTTTTGATTTTTCATGTTCGAGTCCCATAGACTTTAACGGTGTTCGGATGATCGAACAAATTTATTGCCTGTTCACATGTTCTGATGCAAACCGAACTGGGGGGTGTTTGGCGCATCCCTACAGGTGATACTCGAAAAATTTGAATATCGTGCAAAAGTTCATTTATTTCACTAATGCAACTTAAAAGGTGAAACTAATGTAGCGGCCTCACCCTCTCTCTCTTCTTTAGTGGTTACTTTGGCTTCGGTCTAGGGGTACCTTGAAGGGGAGAGCGAGGTGTGCCACGGCCCATGTCCTCTAGATTACAGCATGTAGAGGTGAAGGCCAGCATAAAATTACATTTAGGCTGTGTATACGCTCAGAGCCAAGTCTGTTCTGCTGATAACCCCACTTTGCTCCCAGTAATTGGAGTACCTCACACTGAAAAAGGTCCAACACGTATTTATTCCATAACGGCAAACAAATAGCCTTTGCGAGCAGACAGTTTGAGACCCATAGAACAGTCCAGTATTGGTGGGGAGTAGGTCAAGGCACAATCCTCAAAGAAAACTAAACCGTTGAGGTTTCACCAACGGTTGCTAAGCACAGTGGCTGTTAAATGGACTTTTTAGTTGCAGAGTCTCTTCCAGCGACTCTAGTGAACAGGAACTGGAGTTACCTTCGCTACGTTGCAGCCCCTGTCAGGGGTAAGACATCCCTCCAAGAGAGTTACCGGAGGCCCCGCCGTCACCGGATTAATCCTGTACCGGGCTATTCGGAAGGGTTACACTCCCTGGCCTCCTCGCCTCAGATACGGGTCCCAACACCTTAGGGCCCCTCGGACTCCTCCACCCTTGCAGAACCCAGTCGAAGTCCTGGGCTCCAGGCCTTGGCCGTAGTACCTCACCCCAGGCTTAAGGTGCCTGGGATGGACTCCATCCCTCGCTCTGGCCAGGTCAAGGGCACCTGGGCTCGGAACTCCGGAATGCCAGCACCCAGGCTGAAGGTGCCTGGGTGCGGCCGCATCCTCCAACTCGGAAGCCCGAGGTCAGGGCGTCCGCCCCTTTTATCTCCTCTCCCCTCGCGTCACAGAAAGAGGGAGAACAAACAGCAACAGCTCCCATTTCTCCAAAAGAGTAAAACGCCCAAATAAAAAAAAAACTAGGGCACAGTCCTTGTGTTCCGGCAAGTTCAGCAATGAACAATAAACAGAGCACACAGGAGTCTTTTCCTCCTAAAGGTAGAACTTTGGGTGCGGCAGGAACAGGGGCTTCAAGTGCTTATCGAAAGTCTCCACATTATATTCAATGTTCTCTCCGTCTTTGCGACAAATAAGCATCTTGTCCGCATGGATGTGCCAACCCAACATCCACTCCGCTTTACAGTCCTTGAACTTCTTGGACACGGGGGATGAGCAAGAAAGGTATCGGCGAGCATGGGGCACTTTGAGCTTTTCCCAGACAAACTCATCATACCATCGCTGCCGCAGGACCTCCACTTCAAAAAGCAAGTCCCGGGGTAGGTATGGGTACTCCCACCCATATTCACGGGCAACTCTCTGACAGAAGAGCCGCAGTAGCCGGGCCAGAGGTGGCATTGTGGCACAGTCTCATTCTCCAGGCTGGACAATGGACTCCGGATGCCAAGGTACTTTAACTACCTCCATTGGCTTGGACCTAGGAGCCCGCAGTAATGAACGTCGCGTTCCCGTCACCGGAACGGATGAAACAGTAGGCGATTCAGAGGATGGAAGGGTAGGCAGGAGACCAGATTCCTTCCCGGCCTCCGGGACCTCCACCCGGGGTGTACTATCCCCTGTAGACATGGGCAGATCCCTTGGCGCACGGAGCGCGGGTAATGGCATCTTATCCCAACCCTTGCGGTGAAAGACCTCGTCAATCTCGCCATCATCGCCGGCATCTGACAGCGACTCTAGGTCGGAGGTGTCGTACATTTCCGCGGGCAGGTAATTCCCAGTAGATGTAGAATCACCCTCCCTTACGGGCTCCACCGACAATGGACTCCCGACACCTCCAACCACACTCACAGTCCCAACCCCTGGCTCACCTGGGCCTTCAGTAGAACAGGGATGTCCAGGGCTCTTCCCTCTGGATCCATCCAGGCCAGGCAAGCGGTGGGGCAAAGCTCTTCCACGACCATAGGATGCCTGTACAAGGCCGACTTTCCTCTTCGGAGGTAGGAGCAGGGAGCTTGTGGTGACCGAAGCAGCATCCTCTGATTTTTCAATCTCAGTCTCTGGTTGGGCACTCTCTTTGCCCTGGTCAGCGCGCACAGAAATCTCGGCAAAGGCCTGGATCTCCCCTTCCGGAGTGGCGGTACCTGTGAGGCAGTTGAGGTGGAAGGCCCGGGGCCTTTCTGTGAATGGTTCCACCTCAAAAAGAAACTCCTTGCAGGCCTCACATCGCCCGAATGGCTTCAAGCTGACAACCAGTCCCGAGCAGCCGGGACAGATCATACCGAGGGCCTCTATGTCTCTGCATACATACAGAGCCAAACGTCCTCTGGGTCTTATTCCTGTATCCGTTATGGAAGCAGCAAAGGAAGTCATCTTCGTGGGGTACGGAACCGAAATCCATGGGGTACTTGAGGTCATCCCGACTGTCTGCTGCTCCATTGCGCACTGACCAACTCGCGCTAGAATCCCTACGTGACTACTTCCACATGGCCAGACTCCTCCCATAGTCTGCACTTTTTCGCGGGCTTTCCCTTCTCCCCGCCCACGAACTGCGCAGCTATGGTGTGCCTCGTGGCGCGCCTGCCAACATGGACGACCTACTCGGAACTCCACCGGGCAGCAAAGTCCAAACACAGAGGTTCCCAGCTCCATACACGAAACACACATCCCGGACTTACGAGCCCCCACGTGTAGCGGCCTCACCCTCTCTCTCTCTTCTTTAGTGGTTACTTTGGCTTCGGTCTAGGGGTACCTTGAAGGGAAGCGCAAGGTGCGCCATGGCCCATGTCCTCTAGATTACAGCATGTAGAGGTGAAGGCCAGCATAAAATTACATTCGGGCTGTGTATACGCTCAGAGCCAAGTCTGTTCTGCTGATAACCCCCCTTTGCTCCCAGTAATTGGAGTACCACACACTGAAAAAGGTCAGGTGGAAACAGCGAATTTTACTTCCCTCAACGTTTTTCACAGAAGATCTGTACAGATCTATTGTAGATCAAAGCAATTTATATGCTTGTCAATTTATCGCTTCAAATCCAAATTTGACCCTTGCCAGAGAATTTGGCTGGAAACCTCTAACGGTTCCTAAATTTAAGACCTTTCTGTGCCTCTCCCTCCTAATGGGCATTACTAAAAAGAGTGCGTTGCAGTCATATTGGCCCATTGACCCAATTCATCATATGCCCGTGTTCTCTGCTGCCATGGCCAGGACTAGATACGAGCAAATCTTGCGGTTCATGCACTTCAACGACAATGAACTCTGACGTCCCCGGGCTGAATATGTTTTGCTCCACAAAACTCGGCTGCGCTTTATACCCTGATCTGTGAGGCTGAGCTGTACACTCTGTCCTGTGATGCTGGGGCTGTATAATCTGTCCTGTGATGCTGGGGCTGTATACTCTGTAATGTTTTATTGTTACTGTGTTTTATTCTTTTTGCTTTGCAGGTATGTCATTCAACTGTTTTACTGTACTGTTACTGTGATTTATTGTTAACCATTGCTTGCTTTGCAGGTACACCATTCAGCTGTGTCAGGACACCTGAGGCCAGATGACAGATGCACAACGTAGGTCAGGAGTGCACCGCTACGGTAGGGGACCCTTCCGCTGACTGCTGCGGATGGAACTCTGGGTAGTTAAGGAAGGCAGGTCTACTGGAGAACCAAGGCAGATCCCCCAGAGAGCTAGAGCATAAGATTCCCCAGGGCGCAGAGTCTGAGAGCCAGCAGGCGTTCACCAGAGCCTCTAGTGGTGAGGATGGACTGGGCTGCAGCTAGCTCCAGGTCGTGGCCCCCAGAGTCCCCCAGCTCACGCTCACAGTAGGCTAAGGAGGATAGTAAGGGAATAAGCCAAAAGGTCGGGACGACTAGCAGACAAGGATAAACATAGGACACGCCAAGGTCAGGGTCACAAGCGGGCAGGGATAGTCAAGAACAAGCCAAGATCGGTAACTGGAATCAGACGTAGAAGTCTAGAAGACACAGCAAGTCGGACATGAAAGCTAACATACAAAGTTTATCAGCAAGGCTGTCTTGCAGTGCACAGGTTAATATAGAGTTCTCTGATAGGGCCTGGGGTGGGGCCATGCTTGGAGGAGAGATTATTTAAGCAGCCAGGTGAGAGTGACTGGCCTCTAAGGTGAACACATGGAGAGAAAGGTGAGCTGACAGACAAACATTACTTCATATCCATGACAGCTGCAGAACTGATTTGTCTATTTTGACAGCAACAGGGTTGCCCCTATGCTTTGCCGTATATGTTTAACTCTTTTTTTTGCAATAAAAAAAAGTTGTTTTGTTGAGTTAATGTTTTATTGATACTGTGATTTATTGTTAATCATTGTTTGCTTTGCAGGTACACCATTCAGCTGCAGCACTGATTTATTTATTTTGACTGCAACACTGTTTGCTCTCACGATATGTAAATTTGTGACTCCAGCGCTGTAGGAGGTGATTTCACCACCACAGTTAAAAAAAGATCATATATGCCAAAGCATAGGGGTAGATCGGCCCTATGCTTCGGCATATATTTTTATTCACTTTTCTTGGCAGAGATTTCTACATCCACATAGATCGATGTGAATAGTGGAATCTGTTGGGCATGTATGCCCATCATTAGAAGTAGGTGGATGCAGGGCGTTAGTCCAATGGTGGGCATACCACTGATCGATCAATGTGAATGGAGGGATCTGTTAGGTTCTTTTTTTTCATTCAGTTCACAGGCTGCATGAAAAAAAAAAAGAACATTACAATATATTCCCCAACAAGGACCAGCAATGTACTGGTATGTTGCTGGATTTTAAAGGGGTTGCTCCACCGGAAAAAAAAAATTAAAAGCCAGCAGCTACAGCTACAGCAGCTGCTGGCTTTTAATATCTGGACACTTACCTGTCCTGGAGTCCAGCGACGTCCGCAGCAGAGGACGAGCGATCGCTCGTCACTCTGCTGCTCCCTCCGCCATCCTCGCTGAGGGAACCAGGAAGTGAAGCCCTGCGGCTTCATGCCCGGTTCCCTACGGCGCATGCGCGAGTCGCGCTGCACCGTTCTGATTGGTGCTCCTGTGTTCTGGGAGCGGAGTGTCTCCCAGAACACCAAGGGAAGTCTGCGGGAAGTGACGTAACTCCCGCAGATTCCCGGAGACAGGACTCCCGGATGTGGGTGAAAATACCTGTCTTAGACAGGTATCTTCACCCCCCTCCCCCCTGAAAGGTGTCAATTGTGACACCGGAGGGGGGGAGGGTTCCAAATAGCAAAAGTTGCTATTTAGGGTGGAGCTCCACTTTAAGTGGTTATACCGGAATGATGCCTGCCGGATTAGGCATCATCTTGGTATCGTTTTCTTTCAGCCGGCGGTCGGCTTTTATGTAAAAGCAATCCTAGAGGCTAATGGGAAGTGGGAAGAGACACCCCCCTCTCGCACCGTCTACCATGGTTTTCTCAGGCTCTCCTGTCCCACCGGGGAACCCTAGAATGCAGCCGGTGGTTCCACCAGCTGACCATAGAGCTGATCGGAGACCAGAATGGCTTCAATCTTCTCTATGGCCTAAGAAATCAGGAGGCTACAAGCATTTCCTGACTTCGGTTTTGCCGGATATAAACAGCGCCATTGGGAAATTGGGAAAGCATCTTATCACACCAAGTTTGGTGTGGTCAGATGCTTTAAGGGCAGAGGAGAGATCTAGTCTAGTAGACCCACCAAATTAAAAAAAAAGAGTACCTTTCCCTACCTATTGCTATCATAGGGGATATTTACATTACCTGTGATAACAATATAAATGATAAAAAAAAATTAAAGGAACAGTGTAAAAATAAAATAAAAAAGCAAAATAAGTAAGTTAAAAAAAAAAAAAAAAATGGATTTTAACATAATTATTATACACAAGGAGGGAAAAGACCCACTTGATGTAGCCTCCTACAGGTCTATTGCCCTGTTGAACACTGACATGAAGGTCTTGGCGAAGGTTTTGGTGGCTAGATTAAACAGGGTTATATCAAAACTTATCCACCCCGACCAGTCGGGTTTTATACCTGGAAGAACAACTAGTGTTAATATAAGGCGGTTATATCTGAATCTCCAGGTCCCGACGGACAAGGATGGGAAGAGGGCTATTTTGTCCCTGGACGCCACCAAGGCCTTCGACAGTTTGGAGTGGCAGTACCTGTGGAAGGCCATGGAAATGGCCCAACTGGACCCAAGCTTCATCAATTGGGTTAAAATGCTCTATAGAGCACCAGAGGCTAGAGTAAGACTGAATGGCGAGGTGTCCGATAAGTTTGGACTGGGGAGGGGGACCAGGCTGGGATGTCCCCTGTCACCCCTCCTCTTTGCCATTGCAATCAAACCTCTGGCCATTGCTCTCAGATCATCCGATCAGGTGAGGGGCTTTAGAAGAGGTGATCTGGAAGAAAAAGTTGCATTATACGCAGATGACCTCTTGCTCTTCCTCGGAGACACACAGGACTCCCTTCGGAAAGCCATGAACATCGTTAACAGTTTTGGTCAAATCTCTGGACTAAAGATAAACTGGGCAAAGTCCAGTTTGCTACCTCTGGTGGGTCCCTTGCCTGAGGAGGTAGCTCAGATCCCAGTTGTGAATAAATTTAAATATCTAGGTATAAACATTTCTAAAGACCCTCAACAATACACCTCTGATAATATTGAGCCCCTGTTGAATAAATTCAGGGGCAAAATAAAAGTCTGGAAATGCTTGCCAATATCTGTGGCGGGTCGGTGTAATTTGATCAAAATGATTTGGATGCCCCAGCTCCTTTATGTATTACATAATTCGCCAATTTGGCTCTATAAAAAATGGTTTAAAAAAATAGAGACTCTGTTCAGGGAAATGATATGGAAAGGTGGTCCAGCTAGAATCCGGTTAAGTACCCTGCAACTCCAGAAACAGGAAGGAGTAGCGCACCCACACCCTTATAGGTATTTTTTGGCGTCACAACTTCAGTATTTAGGAGGAGCAATGTAGCTGGCCAAGAAGTAGGAAGAAAGATACTCCTTCAAAACACTTCACATGAATCCATACCTGAAGCTTTGGAGGCAGGGTCTTTCTCCCCAAGACTCCGAACTCTGAATCTAATGATGAGGGTTTGGGAAACAGCGAAAACAATATTGGTTTATAGAGGTTTTACGGAATTTACTCCACTGTGGGATAATAGTAAATTAGGGGAGCTCCAGAAGATAGGGACAATAAGGGAATGAAAGAGATGCAGAATAACATTTATTTCACAGTTATATCAAGAAGACACCTTGAAAACCTTCGAGGAATTGAGAGCTCAACACACCTTACCGAATAAATCTTTTTTAAAATATTTACAGGTCAGGCATGCACTAGAAGAACAGTTTAAAGGACAGACCCTAGAATGGAGCACAATTCCTGTACTCCAAAAATTAATTAATGCAGATTCAGTGAAAGGCCTAATTTCAAAAGTATACCCACATATTAATTAAAGGAGATTGAGCAGGTTAGAACCCCCCTTTTACAAGACGAAAGGGGAAAAAGATGTAGGAGTTATCTCTGATACTCAGTGGAATAGGATTCTTGAACTGGCCCCATTGGTCTCGCTGTCCCCCTCACAGAGGATGTCACATCTTTTTTTGCTGTATAGAACCTATTATACCCCTTATAGACTTTTTCAGTTTGGCCATCGGCCAGATCCTAGCTGCCCCAGATGTGGAGATTTAGAAGGGGATTTGCTCCACATGTTTTGGAAGTGTCCGAAGATTTTCCGGTACTGGACGGAGGTGGTAAAAACCATTGACAGGGTGTTTGGAATCTCCATTGAGCTGATGCCGAAGCAATGCCTACTGGGATTAGTGGGGGAAACGGGTAAACCAGGAAATTCCCAAATAGCAGTTATGAGATGCCTATTCCAAGCAAGGATTCTGATTGCCCGTAGATGACAGTCAATACGGCCTCCATCTAGTGAGGAATGGCTGAATAGTATGAATGGGGTAATCCTTAAAGAGAAATCGGTATATATAAAGCAAGGCATTCCAACGAAATACGATATGATCTGGAAATCCTGGTGGGAAGCAAGAGGGATCAGTATGTAACTCTTAATAAACGCAAAAAAAACAAAAAAACAATTAAGGGATGAGCAGCGACCCAAGAGAAACCAATTGATGAGGGAGTGGAAGTTGAGGAAACGAGTGGGAAGAATGAATCTGTGAAAGTGATGTGAATAGGTATGAATCTTAGTCTTAGAATAGTAGATTTTATAGACAACCCCACGGGATCCCCTCCACAGGTATATCCTCATAGATATATATGACATGTAAGTCAAGGGAGAGAAACTGGGTCGGAGGGCCTGGACTTCATGGGGAAGACTGTCTATAATTGTTGTAAACTGTGAAAAACGTAATAAAGAAATAAAGTATAAAAAAAAAAAAAAAAATGAAAGCACCCCTGTCCCTCCGTGCTCGTGCACAAGGCAAATGTTGTGTCATATGTAAACAGCAATTGCACAATGCATGTGAGGTATCGCCGCAAACGTCAGAACGGGCAGTAATTCTAGCAGTAGACCTCCTCTGTAAATCTAAAGTGGTAACCTGTTAGGCTTTTAAAGAATGAAAAAAAATTTATATAATTTGTCGCTGCTGCACAGGCGTGCGCAATTTTAAAGAATGTCGTGTTTGGTCGTGTTTGGTATCTATTTACTCAGCATAAGATCATCTTTTATACTTTACCAAACATTTCTGCAATATAGTGTGTTTTTGTGCATTAAAATTCAAAAAAGTGTTTTTTTTTCCCCAAAAACAACTGTGTTTGGAAAATCGCTGTGCAAATACTGTGTGAAAAAAATAATAATTGCAACACACACCATTTTAGTCTGTATGGGCCTCTGCTTTAAAAAATATACGTTTGGAGGTTCAAAGTAATTTTCTAGCAAAATTTTTTTTTTCATGTAAACAAAAAGTGTCAGAAAGGGCTTGGTCTTCAAGTGGTTGGAAGAGTGGGTGATGTGTGGCATAGGGATAATTTTTAAAGCAGAGGCCCATACATAAGCCGAAGAACACCCACCCGATTTGGTTCGCACCAGAACATGCGAACAGGCAAAAAGTTCAAGCGAAAATGCGAACCCTATTAAAGTTTATAGGACACGAACATGAAAAATCAAAAGTGCTAATTTTAAACATTATATGCAAGTTATTGCCATAAAAAGTGTATGTGGACCTGGGTCCTGCCCCATGGACATGTATCAATGCAAAAAAAAAGTTTTAAAAACTACAGTTTTTTCAGGAGCAGTGATTTTAATAATGCTTAAAGTGAAACAATAAAAATGAAATATTCTTTTAAATATCATGCCTGGGGGTCCCCTTAGTATGCCTGTAAAGTGGTGCATCTGTGTGATATGTAGAACAGTGCTACAGCAAAATGACATTTCTAAAGGAAAAAAATGAATTAAACTTGCTCGCGGCTGTAATGTATTTCTGGCTCCCGGCAATATAGATGAAAAATCTATGAAAAATTGGCGTGGGTCCCCCCCCAGTCCATACCAGGCCCTTTGGGAGGCCTCCCATCGAGGCAGAGCTTTTTTTTAAATATTTTTTGGGTTCGTCAGGCGGCGTGAATGAAGATGAATGACATCGTGGGACACTTTTTTTTTCTTTTCTAATAAAGCGATAGTCAAAAACTGTCTATTGTGGTTTTTACTTTTTGACACTTTTTTTGGTGAATGGGTAGGGGTACAGTGTACCCGATACCCATTCACATGGAGGGGGGCCAGGATCTGGGGGTCCCCTTGTTAGAGGGGGCTTCCACATTCCGATAAGCCCCCCACCCGCAGACCCCCACAACCACCGGGCCAGGGTCGTGGGGACAAGGCCCTTGTCCCCATCAACATGGGGACAATGTGCTTTGGGGGGACCCCAAAGCACCCTCCCCATGTTGAGGGCAAGCAGCCTGGTATGGTTCAGGAGGGAGGGGGCCGCACACTCGTCCCCCCCCTTTTCCTGGTCTGCCAGGCTGCTTGCTCAGGTAAGGGTCTGGTATGGATTTTTGGGGGACTCACGCCATTTTTTTTTAAAATATTGGCGTGGAGTTCCCCTTAAAATCTATGCCAGACCCAAAGGGCCTGGTATGGATTTTGGGGGGGGGGGGCCCGTGCCATTTTTTTCATAATTCTGTCATAGGGTTCCCCTTAACCACTTCAATACACTGTATTATATATTCTACACTGACTGCACTGTTTAGTATATACATATGTATGTATTTACTAGACTGCCTGCACTGTATATATAGTCTACACTGAATGCAGAGTATATATATATATTTATATATATGTAGCGGTGCCCCCGTAAGGGCTGCTAATAGACTCTGTACCCCACTGATTACCTTGACTCCGCAAATCCTCTCTTACCTCTGACACCCTGGGTTCCATCATGTCACAGCTGTGGTAGTAAATAGAGACTCACACAATATTAACCACTTCAACACCGGGCTTTTTTTACCACCTCAATACTGGGCCTATTCTGGCACTTCTCTCCTACATGTACAAATCATCATTCTTTTTCTAGAAAATTACTCAGAACCCCCAAACATTATATATATATGTTTTTTTAGCAGACAACCTAGAGAATAAAATTACGGTCATTGCAACTTTTTTTCTTGCACGGTATTTGCGCAATAATTTTTCAAACGCCTTTTTTTGGAAAATATAAAAGATGCTGTTAGATACCTAACATCTCATGCTTTAAAATTGCGCACACTCATGGAATGGCGCCAAACTTCGGTACTTAAAAATCTCCATAGGCGACGCTTTAATTTTTTTTACAGGTTACCAGGTTAGAGTTACAGAGGAGGTCTAGTGCTAGAATTGTTGCACGCGCTCTAACGCACGTGGCGATACCTCACATATGTGGTTTGAACGGCGTTTACATATGTGGGCGGGACTTACGTGTGCGTTCGCTTCTGATCGCGAGCTACCGGGGACAGGGGCGTTTACATTTTTTATTTTTTTTTGATCACTTTTATTCCTATTACTATCACTTTTATTCCTATTACAAGGAATGTAAACATCCCTTGTAATAGGAATGTGTGTGACAGGTCCTCTTTATTGAGAGATGCGGGGTCAATAAGACCCCACATCTCTCCTCCAGGCTGGAAAGCATGAGATCGTGAAAAAAAATTCACTGATCTCATGTTTACTAGCCGCAATGGCGGCTTTGTTTACATCTGAGGACCCGGGCGTGACTCACATCGCGCCCGGGCCTCCGACGGTCATAGAGATGGCTGGTGACCATCTGGTCACCAGTCATCTCTATGCTTCCTATCCGGCGCCGGACGATTCATTCTCCGGGCCCCCGATGGCACGGGAGAGCCCGGGGGAAGCACCGGATGGCGGCGGGAGGGGGGGGGATGTCCCCTCCCGCCACCTATAAGAACGATCAGGCGGCATAACCGCCGCCATGATCATTCTTATGGTGCACAGAATCGCCGGCAGAACAGAAGGATATCTGAATGATGCCTCTAGCTGCAGGCATCATTCAGATATTTCCCCACAAAGCCTAGGACGTCATATGACGTCCACCCAGGATGGGAGATCCCATCTGTGGACGTCATTTGACTATGGGCGGGTAGGGAAGTGGTTAAAGAAACAGTTCAAATATGATTACTGTAGTATCAAAACACAAGACACATATGTATATCAACTTTGGTAAATAATGGAAACACTCCTGTATACACCGCCCTTTGCCCCGGTTCACATAGGGGCGACTCGTCAGGCGACTCGGTCGCCTGACGAGTCGTGTCCCGCTCTGTTGAATGGAACTGTTCTAATAGGAGCGACTCAGGTCGCGCCGACTTAGAAAAAGGTTCCTGTACTACTTTTGGGGGCGACTCGGGACGACTTGCATTGACTTCTATACAGAAGTCATTATGCAAATCACCTAAACCGGGCCTCTCAAGTCGTCTTGAGATCGCGTCGCCCCCAAAGTCATGCCGCCCCTGTGTGAACCGGGCCTAAATCTCAAACTTATCTAGTAAACACAATATATTGGAGTAAAGTTCCCTGAATTGTAAATGGACACAGATATTAACTCAATACAGGGACCTTTGTGAACAGGTTAACAGAAGGGTAAACACTTGGCACTATATCTGATGTGTCAGATCTCTCCCCTCTGCATCCTCAACCCACAGGCCAGCAACACTGCACAATATTGAAAACAGTATAAACAATATTATATTCAATAGGATGGCTCCCTTTAACAGTTCAATGCAATTTGAGCAGATGGGGAGAGAACTATAAAAAGGTGAGAAAAGGGTATTCCTTGAAATCCAGCTAGCCTCTTTTTAGTTGTAAATAAAGTAATCCAAAAAGGTAAAGTGTGACAAAGTTAGCAAAGCTGTTATTTATCCTGGTAGTAGTATAGCTTCCTTCTTTTTCTTCTAAAGATGTCATCTGATATGGCTACTGGTATCAGTAATGTGTACTGAGCATAGGCATCTACTGACTGTGTCCTTTATAACAGAGAGTTTACCAGCAGTGTCCTTAACTATAGCAAGGGCTATGTACGCTCACCACTCCAAGTGTCAGATGGACTAGATAACGGTGCAGATGGAGAAGACTCCAGCTCTGTGTCTTTGCTCTGTAAAATGGTGGCCGCCGCGCCACGCTGCAGCTCACTGGAATCTGAGTTGCAGGCGCCTCTGGATGATCCGGAACAACCGCCAGTCCGCTGCACTGAAGAAGCGATGCTGTCCGCAGAGATCCCTCTGGGTATAGCTGTCCGGCTCCCCTTTGTGTAGGCCGCAAATCGTCAGCAACTCCCTGTCACACAGACCTCCTTCTGGCAGAGTAAAAACGGTGTCCAGAGAGGCTGATCTAGGCCACACCAGCCCCTTTTATATCCTCTCCCAGCAGTCTGTTCTGGGCACTCAGCATTCTGTTCCTTGTAGTTCAGATCAGTCCTGCTGGCAGTGTCACTTCTGCATTCTGAACGACACAATCCATGATGCTTTGCTCTGAGTCCTCACACAGGAAGAAAAAAAATTCACACAAAGAGTACAGCATACACTAGAGGGAGCCAACATTATGAACAATTATGAACATAATAGCTGCCCTTCGCTACATACAGTGGGGTAAAAAAGTATTTAGTCAGCCACAAATCGTGCAAGTTCTCCCACTTAAAAAGATGAGAGAGGCCTGTAATTGTCATCATAGGTAAACCTCAACTAAGAGAGACAAAATGTGGAAACAAATCCAGACAATAATGGAAGAGAAAAAACTGCGCCACTTATAGAAATTTTGGACCAAAGTCTAATATGAATTTTATGCTAGTTTTAAATGCACATAGTGAACTAGCAGGCTTTACACCAAATAGTCCAGTAATATTCCACAAATGTCCATAAATCCTTATAGCGGGGGAGCCACAGATATCACACCACAGTGACTACTCAAAGTAAACCGTGAGGTATCCACCACCAACAGAAGGGGAAGCAGCTTACCAGAAGGCAAGCGGTTTGGGGCATCCGACTGTTACCCAGCCGCGGCCTTTAGTGTTGTGATCATCCCTTCATGAACCAGTACGTCCCGTTCGGATGGACCGTAAGTCGCAATATCCAGATCACCCCAGCATGGAATAGAGAGGGCGGACCAATAGTGTAATTCCGTAAAATATTGGTTTAATAAAAAACTTAAGTTATACTTACAGAGGTAACAGTAAAAACAACATGTGAACAATAAATGCCGGCCGGCATATCAGGAGTCTCACTCCTCGAGTGTGGTGACGTCACTGAGCGTCCTCCTTTACGCATTTCATCATCACGTAGATGTTTTCAATAACATTGTCTGATTTGGAAATAATTTTTTTGCAAATTGTGGTGGAAAATAAGTATTTGGTCACCTACAAACAAGCAAGATTTCTGGCTCTCACAGTCCTGTATCTTCTTCTTTAAGAGGCTCCTCTGTCCTCCACTCATTACCTGTATTATTGGCACCTGTTTGAACTTGTTATCAGTAGGGATGAGCTTGGTGTTCGACTCGAACATCGGCTGTTCGATCGTTCGTCGAATATCGAACGATTTGGGCCGTTCACGCCAAATTCGAGTGATGCGAACGGCCCACAATGCACTACGCCATCGCAGTGTCATCCAGGCGCTGTGATTGGCCAAGCATGCACTGTGACCCCGCATGCTTGGCCAATCACAGCGCCGGCAGCGAGGAGAGCAATGATTGGCCACAGGCAGGATGCCTGTGGCCAATTATTGCTGAGGGGGTTTAGTACACGCCCCACACTATAAAAGGCCACCAGCGCAGCGGCTTTGTGTAGTGTGTTCCGGAGCAGGGAAAGAGAAGCATAGGCAGGGACAGTGTCATTTTTTTTCTTTACTAATCCTGGATTCCTTGTGTTTAGGGACAGAGAAGGATAGGTAGGGAGAGTGTCAGTGTGTTATTCTGTGCTAAACCTTGTTTGTAGGGACAGAGAAGGACAGTGAGGGAAAGTGTCAGTGTGCTATTCTGTGCTAAACCAATCTTGCTGAACCATATTTCAAATCCTTGAGTTTAGGGACAGAGAAGGACACTCGGGGAAAGTGTCAGTGTGCTATTCTGTGCTAAACCAATCTTGCTGAACCATATTTCAAATCCTTGAGTTTAGGAACAGAGAAGGACACTCAAAGAAAGTGTCAGTGTGCTATTCTGTGCTAAACCAATCTTGCTGAAGCATATTTCAAATCCTTGAGTTTAGGGACAGAGAAGGACACTCGGGGAAAGTGTCAGTGTGCTATTCTGTGCTAAACCAATCTTGCTGAACCATATTTCAAATCCTTGAGTTTAGGGACAGAGAAGGACACTCGGGGAAAGTGTCAGTGTGCTATTCTGTGCTAAACCAATCTTGCTGAACCATATTTCAAATCCTTGAGTTTAGGGACAGAGAAGGACACTCAGGGAAAGTGTCAGTGTGCTATTCTGTGCTAAACCAATCTTGCTGAACCATATTTCAAATCCTTGAGTTTAGGGACAGAGAAGGACACTCAGGGAAAGTGTCAGTGTGCTATTCTGTGCTAAACCAATCTTGCTGAAGCATATTTCAAATCCTTGAGTTTAGGGACAGAGAAGGACACTCAGGGAAAGTGTCAGTGTGCTATTCTGTGCTAAACCAATCTTGCTGAAGCATATTGCAAATCCTTGAGTTTAGGGACAGAGAAGGACACTCAGGGAAAGTGTCAGTGTGCTATTCTGTGCTAAACCAATCTTGCTGAAGCATATTGCAAATCCTTGAGTTTAGGGACAGAGGACACTCGGGGAAAGTGTCAGTGTGCTATTCTGTGCTAAAGCAATCTTGCTAAACCATATTTCAAATCCTTGAGTTTAGGGACAGAGAAGGACACTCGGGGAAAGTGTCAGTGTGCTATTCTGTGCTAAATCAATCTTGCTGAACCATATTTCAAATCCTTGAGTTTAGGGACAGAGAAGGACACTCAGGGAAAGTGTCAGTGTGCTATTCTGTGCTAAACCAATCTTGCTGAAGCATATTGCAAATCCTTGAGTTTAGGGACAGAGAAGGACACTCGGGGAAAGTGTCAGTGGGCTATTCTGTGCTAAACCAATCTTGCTGAAGCATATTGCAAATCCTTGAGTTTAGGGACAGAGAAGGACACTCAGGGAAAGTGTCAGTGTGCTATTCTGTGCTAAACCAATCTTGCTGAAGCATATTGCAAATCCTTGAGTTTAGGGACAGAGAAGGACACTCTGGGAAAGTGTCAGTGTGCTATTCTGTGCTAAACCAATCTTGCTGAACCATATTTCAAATCCTTGAGTTTAGGGACAGAGAAGGACACTCGGGGAAAGTGTCAGTGTGCTATTCTGTGCTAAATCAATCTTGCTGAACCATATTTCAAATCCTTGAGTTTAGGGACAGAGAAGGACACTCAGGGAAAGTGTCAGTGTGCTATTCTGTGCTAAACCAATCTTGCTGAACCATATTTCAATTCCTTGAGTTTAGGGACAGAGAAGGACACTCAGGGAAAGTGTCAGTGTGCTATTCTGTGCTAAACCAATCTTGCTGAACCATATTTCAAATCCTTGAGTTTAGGGACAGAGAAGGACACTCAGGGAAAGTGTCAGTGTGCTATTATGTGCTAAACCAATCTTGCTGAAGCATATTGCAAATCCTTGAGTTTAGGGACAGAGAAGGACACTCGGGGAAAGTGTCAGTGTGCTATTCTGTGCTAAACCAATCTTGCTGAACCAGATTTCAAATCCTTGAGTTTAGGGACAGAGAAGGACACTCAGGGAAAGTGTCAGTGTGCTATTCTGTGCTAAACCAATCTTGCTGAAGCATATTGCAAATCCTTGAGTTTAGGGACAGAGAAGGACACTCAGGGAAAGTGTCAGTGTGCTATTCTGTGCTAAACCAATCTTGCTGAACCATATTTCAAATCCTTGAGTTTAGGGACAGAGAAGGACACTCGGGGAAAGTGTCAGTGTGCTATTCTGTGCTAAACCAATCTTGCTGAACCATATTTCAAATCCTTGAGTTTAGGGACAGAGAAGGACACTCAGGGAAAGTGTCAGTGTGCTATTCTGTGCTAAACCAATCTTGCTGAAGCATATTGCAAATCCTTGAGTTTAGGGACAGAGAAGGACACTCTGGGAAAGTGTCAGCGGGCTATTCTGTGCTAAACCAATCTTGCTGAACCATATTTCAAATCCTTGAGTTTAGGGACAGAGAAGGACACTCAGGGAAAGTGTCAGTGTGCTATTCTGTGCTAAACCAATCTTGCTGAAGCATATTGCAAATCCTTGAGTTTAGGGACAGAGAAGGACACTCAGGGAAAGTGTCAGTGTGCTATTCTGTGCTAATCCAATCTTGCTGAAGCATATTGCAAATCCTTGAGTTTAGGGACAGAGAAGGACACTCAGGGAAAGTGTCAGTGTGCTATTCTGTGCTAAACCAATCTTGCTGAAGCATATTGCAAATCCTTGAGTTTAGGGACAGAGAAGGACACTCGGGGAAAGTGTCAGTGTGCTATTCTGTGCTAAACCAATCTTGCTGAACCATATTTCAAATCCTTGAGTTTAGGGACAGAGAAGGACACTCAGGGAAAGTGTCAGTGTGCTATTCTGTGCTAAACCAATCTTGCTGAAGCATATTGCAAATCCTTGAGTTTAGGGACAGAGAAGGACACTCGGGGAAAGTGTCAGTGTGCTATTCTGTGCTAAACCAATCTTGCTGAAGCATATTGCAAATCCTTGAGTTTAGGGACAGAGAAGGACACTCGGGGAAAGTGTCAGTGTGCTATTCTGTGCTAAACCAATCTTGCTGAAGCATATTGCAAATCCTTGAGTTTAGGGACAGAGAAGGACACTCAGGGAAAGTGTCAGTGTGCTATTCTGTGCTAAACCAATCTTGCTGAACCGTATTTCAAATCCTTGAGTTTAGGGACAGAGAAGGACACTCGGGAAAGTGTCAGTGTGCTATTCTGTGCTAAACCAATCTTGCTGAACCATATTTCAAATCCTTGAGTTTAGGGACAGAGAAGGACACTCAGGGAAAGTGTCAGTGTGCTATTCTGTGCTAAACCAATCTTGCTGAACCATATTTCAAATCCTTGAGTTTAGGGACAGAGAAGGACACTCGGGGAAAGTGTCAGTGTGCTATTCTGTGCTAAACCAATCTTGCTGAACCATATTTCAAATCCTTGAGTTTAGGGACAGAGAAGGACACTCAGGGAAAGTGTCAGTGTGCTATTCTGTGCTAAACCAATCTTGCTGAAGCATATTGCAAATCCTTGTGTTTAGGGACAGAGAAGGATAGGCAGGGGACAGTGTCAGTGTCATTGTTGCTAAGCCTCCTGCACAGTATACACCTGAAGGTAGCCCTTATTGCTGTTTTTCCCATCTCCCTGCAGGCCATCCATTAAAATGTCTGGAAGGCAAACAAGGAGAGGCAGACAGTCAGGAGGCAATAAAAGAGGGCAAGCAGGCTCTGTGTCTGGGGGCAACAGTGCTGGTCGTGGACGCGGTTCATTGTCATCAGCACATGGCCACCGGCACGCTTGTCCTTCTTTTCGGCAGCTGGACATGTTGAGCCACATCATGCCGAAGACTTGGTAGAGTGGATGACCAAGCCCACCTCATCCTCCTCATCCTCTCTCACCCAGGCTCAGGGTACTGGCAAAGCAGCTGCCAAAGCGTCCTCTTCCCTGGTATCAATGTCATCATCAGTCACTCCTTCCCTAGACCCACCATGTCCTCCTCCTGAGGAGTCCCCCGAACTGTTTGAGCACAGTGTTGGGTACATGCTCCAGGAGGATGCCCAGCGTTTCGAAGGATCTGATGATGATACCCAGCTAGAGGAAGGCAGTAGCGTGAGAGCAGAGAGAGGGGATGCTCAAGAAGGACACCAATCTGGCAGTCATGCTCCAGCAGCTGCAGCATACTGCCAGATTGGCTCCAGTGATGAGGAGGGAGGGGGTGATGAGGTCACTGACTCCACGTGGGTGCCTAATAGGAGAGAGGAGGAGGAGGAGGAGGATGAGGAGGAGGCACATCTCCAACGAGGCAGGATGCCCTTGGGTGGCCAGCGTAAGGGCAGCACACCGACGGAATCACACCGCAGAGCTCCGCCTGTGCAGGGCGCTGCCTCTGCCCGTCATTCAAAAAGTTCTTTGGTGTGGCCCTTTTTTGAGGCGAGTGCATCAGATCGCACAGCTGCTGTTTGCAACATATGTCTCAAGCGTATATCGCGTGGCCAAAACATCAGCCGCTTGGGCACCACATGCTTGACCAGACATATGTTGACCTGCCATGCAGCTCGTTGGCAAGCCTACCTTAAAGACCCACACCAAAGAACAAAGCGGACCTCTCCTTGCACCGCATCAGCTGGGATCTCCAACCCCACTATACCTTCAGTCCTCTCTGAAACCTGCACTGAGAGGAATGAAGGTGTAGAATTAGGTGTGTCACAGCCAAGTACTTGCAGCCACTCTGCTAGCAGTACACCGACGTCCGATTCTAGCAGGCAAATTTCCCTGCCCCAGCTGCTGGACCGTCGAAAGAAGTTCACTCCCAGCCATCCACATGCCCAGCGGTTGAATGCTAGCTTGGCTAAATTGTTAGTGCTTCAACTGCTGCCTTTTCAGTTGGTAGACTCGGCCCCCTTCCGTGAGTTTGTGAAATGTGCGGTTCCTCAGTGGCAGGTTCCCAAACGCCACTTTTTCTCACGGAAGGCGATTCCGGCTCTCTACTGGCATGTGGAAGGCAATGTCTTGGCCTCGCTGGACAGGGCGGTCAGCGGTAAGGTGCATATTACCGCTGACTCATGGTCCAGCAGGCATGGACAGGGACGTTAACTTTCTTTCACGGCCCATTGGGTCACTCTTTTGGCAGCTGGGAAGGATGCAGGACAAGGTGCAGTAGTGTTGGAGGTTGTTCCACCGCCACGCCTCCAAAATGCTACTACTGGTTGTGACACACCTCTCTCCTCCACCCCCTCCTCTTCTTCTTCCTCCATGGCCTCTTCCTGTGCTTTGTCCTCGGAACCAGCGGTGCTCCGTAGGCGTTCAAGGGGCTACGCAAGTACGCAGGCAAAAATATGCCATGCCGTGCTTGCGCTGGTGTGTTTGGGGGACAGGAGCCACACTGGGGCAGAGGTCCTGTCTGCTCTGCAGGGGCAGGCCGAGAGGTGGTTGACGCCACGCCAGCTTAAGCCAGGAATGGTGGTTTGCGACAATGGCACCAACCTCCTCTCCGCCCTCCGACAGGGACAACTGACCCATGTGCCCTGTGTGGCTCATGTCCTTAACCTGGTGGTGCAGCGGTTCTTGGGCAGGTACCCGGGCTTACAGGATGTCCTGAGGCAGGCCAGGAAAGTCTGTGTGCATTTCCGCAGATCTTATAATGCCAGTGCTCGCCTGGCTGAGCTGCAAAAAGAGTTGAACCTGCCCAAGAACCGCCTTATATGTGACATGCCCACCAGGTGGAACTCAACGTTGGCCATGCTGCAGCGGCTGCATACGCAGCAGAGGGCCATCAATGAGTACCTGTGCGACTACGGCACCAGGACAGGGTCAGGGGAGCTTGGTTTTTTTTCACCACGCCAGTGGGGCATGATCAGGGATGCATGCACTGTCCTGGCACCATTTGAGGAGGCCACGAGGATGGTGAGCAGTGACAGTGCATGCATCAGTGACACTGTACCTCTTGTCCACCTGTTGGAGCACACGCTGCGTGGAATAATGGACAGGGCACTTGAGGCAGAACAGAGGCAGGAAGAGGAGGACTTCCTTGCCTCTCAAGGCCCCCTTTACCCAGACAGTGTTCCTTCTGTCCCACCCATTGCACAGGAAGAGGAGGAGGAGGAGGAGGATTGTGTCAGCATGGAGGTGGAGCCTGGCACTCAGCATCATCAGCAGCAGTCTTTTAGGGATGATTTACAGTCCCAAGAAACCAGTGGACTTGTACGTGGCTGGGAGGAGGTGGCTGCGGATCATGTCGTCCTTAGTGACCCAGAGGACTCCGGACTGAATGCCTCAGCTAACCTACGCTGCATGGCCTCCCTGATCCTGCAAAGTCTGCGGAAGGATCCTCGTATTCTTCGGATCAAGGAGAGGGACCATTACTGGCTGGCCACTCTCCTTGATCCACGGTACAAGGGTAAGGTTACGGACCTTATGTTACCGTCGCAGAGGGAGCAGAGGATGAGACAACTCTGGGAGGCCTTGCAGAAAGGTCTGTGCAACGCGTTCCCAGAGACTGGGAGGTTACAAACTCCTGGTCCTGGACAACGAGTTGCTGAGGCTTCGGTCAGTCAAAGAAGGAGCGGTGGGGAAGGTGGCCATCTGACCGAAGCGTTCAGACAATTCTTTAGTCCGCAGCCCCAAAGTATGATCGGTTCCAGCAACCATCGCCAGCGTCTGATATACATGGTGCAGGAATACCTAGGGGCAAGGTCAGACTTGGACACCTTCCCCACCGAAAATCCTCTGGCTTACTGGGTCTTGAGGATGGATCACTGGCCAGAGCTTGCACAGTATGCAATTGAGCTACTGGCCTGTCCTGCATCCAGCGTTCTTTCAGAACGCACATTCAGTGCTGCTGGAGGATTTGTCACGGATCACAGGGTGCGCCTGTCCACCGACTCGGTTGATCGACTGACTTTCATCAAGATAAACCAGTCTTGGATCACCACCAGCTACCACACACCTGATGCTGATATAACAGACTAATTGATTTTAAAATGTCACATCCCTTCAAGACTGATGCTGATGCTGAGTGCCTGTGCTGTTATGTTGACTGGCTATCCTCCTCCTCCTCAATGATCCGATTGATGATGATAGCTTGGAAGATCATTTTTGTTTATGGGTGCCGCCACCAGTGCCTAAGGCCCAATTTTTCAGCCCCTGTTTAACAGGGGCGTGTAATTACAATTTTTGATGCAATACTTTGCAACAGGGCTCATTGCTGTGCTCCAAGTACAGTATCTGTGAGGGGTTGCAGTGTTGTGCCACCAGTGTCTAAGGTCCAATTTTTCAGCCCCTGTTTAACAGGGGCGTGTAATTACAATTTTTGATGCAATACTTTGCAACAGGGCTCATTGCTGTGCTCCAAGTACAGTATCTGTGAGGGGTTGCAGTGTTGTGCCACCAGTGCCTAAGGCCCAATTTTTCAGCCCCTGTTCAACAGGGGCATGCAATTATAATTATTGATCTAATAATTCACAGCAGGGCCCATTGCTGCGCCCACCAAGAGTAACTGTCAGGCCTTACAGTGTTGTGTCAACACCACGACCACCACCACCACCACCAAAGGCCCAATTTTTCAGCCCCTGTTCAACAGGGGCATGCAATTATAATTATTGATCTAATAATTCACAGCAGGGCCCATTGCTAAGCCCACCAAGAGTAACTGTCAGGCCTTACAGTGTTGTGGCACCAGCACCACCATCAAAGGCCCAATTTTTACTACCACTGTTCAACAATTATATGTAATTACAATTCCTGATATAATAGTTGACAGCAGGGCGTTCCAGCACCCACCAAGAGTAACTGTGAGTGCTTACAGTGTTGTGCCAACACCAACACCTAAGGGGCCAATTTCTGCAGAGTATATACGGCAGGTCCCTACTTTCAAACATCCAACTTACAAACGACTCCTACTTGCAAACGGAAGAAGACAACAGGAAGTGAGAGGAAATCTACCCCTAGGAAGGAAAATTCTCTCCTGTAAGAATTAATATGGGAGAAAGTTGTCTCCTCTCTACTGATGCTTTATCACCAATCCTTGTTTCAATAAAAACACCACATTTCAAAAACAGTTGTCATTGGGACGGAAAGTGAGGTGAAATGTTCTGAACAGGGGCACAGACAGCAAAACAAATGTTACAGGGGTGATAACCCTTCCCTATGTTTTCCAAAAAGCTTAAAAATAGATTTTTTGGCTGGAGCTACACTTAAACAATGTACGTGTTCAAAATTACAAACAGATTCTACTTAAGAACAAACCTACAGTCCCTGTCTTGTTTACACCGGTCTTGTTTACACCGCCTGTATACTGCTGTTCAGAGTATATAGGGCCTTTTTTATTTTGTGTGCGGGGTTCCCCTTAATATCCATACAAGACCCAAAGGGGCTGGTAATGGGCTGGGGTAGGGGGGGGGGGTGATGGGGTAGCTATGCCATTTTTCTTAAAGATTTTCATCCATATTACCGGGACCAGACATTACATTAAAGCCGCAAGCAGTTTTAAATGGCTTTTTTTTCCTTTAGAAATGTCATTTTGTGCAGGGACAGTTCTAAACACGGGAAACAAGTGGCACTTCGCAGGCATACTTTAGACACCCCCCAGGTACGATATTTAAAGGAATATTTGACTTTTTTTTTTCACTTTATGCATCATTAAAATGACTGCTCCCGAAAAACGTCCGTTTTTAAAACTTCTTTTTGCATTAATACATGTCCCCTGGTGCAGAACCCGGGTTCCCAAACCCTTTTTAGGACAATAACATGCATAATAGTCATTATAATTAGCACTTTAGAATTCGAACGTTCGCATCCATTGTATTTAATAGGGTTCTAATGTTCGTGCGAACTTTCGGTCCGTTCGCGGGTTCTGGTGCGAACCGAACCCGGGAGTGTTCGGCTCATCACTAGTTATCAGTATAAAAGACACCTGTCCACAACCTCAAACAGTCACACTCCATACTCCACTATGGTGAAGACCAAAGAGCTGTCGAAGGACACCAGAAACAAAATTGTAGACCTGCACCAGACTGGGAAGACTGGCAAGCAGCTAGCCAAGCAGCTTGGTGTGAAGAAATCCACTGTCAGATCAATAATTAGAAAATGGAAGACATACAAGACCACTGATAATCTCCCTCGATCTGGGGCTCCACGCAAGATCTCACCTCGTGGGGTCAAAATGATCACAAGAACGGTGAGCAAAAATCCCAGAACCACACGGGGGGACCTAGTGAATGACCTGCAGAGAGCTGGGACCAACGTAACAAAGGCTACCATCAGTAACACACTACGCTGCCAGGGACTCAGATCCTGCAGTGCCAGACGTGTCCCCCTGCTTAAGCCAGTACATGTCCGGGCCCGTCTGAGGTTTGCTAGAGAGCATTTGGATGATCCAGAAGAGGATTGGGAGAATGTCATATGGTCAGATGAAACCAAAGTAGAACTGTTTGGTAGAACCACAACTCGTGCTTTGAGGAGAGAGAATGCTGAGTTGCAACCAAAGAACACCATACCTACTGTGAAGCATGGGGGTGGCAACATCATGCTTTGGGGCTGTTTCTCTGCAAAGGGAACAGGACGACTGATCCCTGTACATGAAAGAATTAATGGGGCCATGTATCGTGAGATTTTGAGTGCAAACCTCCTCCCATCAGCAAGGGCATTGAAGATGAAACGTGGCTGGGTCTTTCAGCATGACAATGATCCCAAACACACATCGCCCGGGCAACGAAGGAGTGGCTTCGTAAGAAGCATTTCAAGGTCCTGGAGTGGCCTAGCCAGTTTCCAGATCTCAACCCCATAGAAAACCTTTGGAGGGCGTTGAAAGTCCGTGTTGCCCAGCGACAGCCCCAAAACATCACTGCTCTAGAGGAGATCTGCATTGAGGAATGGGCCAACATACCAGCAACAGTGTGTGACAACCTTGTGAAGACTTACAGAAAACGTTTGACCTCTGTCATTGCCAAAAAGGATATATAACAAAGTATTGAGATGAACTTTTTGATATTGACCAAATACTTAATTTCCACCATAATTTGCAAAAAAAAATATTTCCAAATCAGACAATGTGATTGTCTGGATTTGTTTCCACATTTTGTCTCTCATAGTTGAGGTATACCTATGATGACAATTACAGGCCTCTCTCATCTTTTTAAGTGGGAGAACTTCCACAATTGGTGGCTGACTAAATACTTTCCCCTTCACTGTATATATATATATATATATATATATATACTACACTAGGGTGACCAGACATCCCCGGTTTCCAGGATTGAGGACACTGTCCCCGGAGCCAGTCTGTCCCCGGATTTGTACCCGGATTGCAGTGGCATGGAGAGGGCATCTGGAACTCTCGCCCCGGGTGCAAAATTTGGGGGGGGGGGCGCAAAATCATTACTGTGCCCCCCCAAGTGTGTTGTTTTGCCCCCCGCCCAGGGACTCCTGTAGTCCAGCCTGTCTCGTGTGTGTGTGAGAACATCAGAGGGGAGGGGTGGTGCAGAAGGTACGGTGGCTATTGGAGAAGCTCTTGGCAGGGGATACTGAGGAGCGGCGGGGTGTCAGGAACAGTACCTGGTGCTGGGGAGAGCCCTGCTCCGATAGATTATCATGGAGGCCATGGAGAGGTGAGCAAAATCAACCGATCTACACTGTTCATGTGAGGGGGGGTGTGAGTAGTGCAGGAATCAGGTAGGTGAGTGTAGTGGTCAGTATAGAACTCAGGTAGGTCAGTGTAGTGGTCAGTATAGGAATCAGGTAGGTCAGTGTAGTTGTCAGTATAGGAATCAGGTAGGTCAAGGTAGGAATCAGGTAGTTTAGTGTAGTGGTCAGTGTAGTGGTCAGTGTAGGGATCAGTGTAGGGATCAGGTAGATCAGTGTAGGAATCCTGTAGGTTAGTGTAGTGGTCAGTGTAGGAATCAGGTAGGTCAGTGTAGGAATCAGGTAGGTTAGTGCAGTGGTCAGGTAGGCCAGTGTAGGAATCAAGTTGGTCAGTACTACTGTGCTAGTGGAAGGGACTCAGGGAGTGCTAAAAGTCTGGCGGGGGTGCAAATTTCTTGTCTTGTCCTGAGCGCTGACAACCCACGCTACACCACTGGTTGCATATTTAATTTGAGGAAAATATGCATATAAAATAGTTTACCATTTGTCAATGAAAAAAAAACATGTCCCCGGATTTCATTTTAAAAATCTGGTCACCTTATACTACACTGTATATATATATGTAGCGGGTATTTAAATTTGGGGGGGAGCATCTGGGTCATTTAACCCAGATGTACTAATTCTTAGGGAATCTGAGAGTCCCTTTTGTGGTTCTTGGAGGACTCTGGTGGTGCAAGGTTCCCTGTGGCCTGCAGGTGGCGTTGTCGCCCTGGGTCGGATTTGAACCTGCACCGTAAGACTGTTCCTTTTTGTCCTTTCCTGGCACCGGTACCGCGGGGCGGGGAACCCGCTGTGACGCAAAGGGAGAGGAGATAAAAGGGGCGGACGCCCTGACCTTGGGGTTCAGAGTTGGAGGATGCGGTCGCGCCCAGGCACCTTCGGCCTGGGTGCTGGCATTCCGGAGTTCCGGGCCCAGGTCCCCTTGACCTGGCCGGAGCGAGGGATAGAGTCCATCCCAGGCACCTTAAGCCTGGGGTGAGGTACTATGACCAAGGCCTGGGGCCCAGTAACTTCGACTGGGTTCCGCGAGGGTGGAGGAGTCCGAGGGGCCCTAAGGTGTTGGGACCCGTATCTGAGGCGAGGAGGTCGGGGAGTGTAACCCTTCTGAATAGCCCGGTACAGCATTATTCTGGTGACGGCGGGGCCTCTGGTAACTCTCTTGGAGGGATGTCTTCCCCCTGACAGGGGCTGCAACGTAGTGAAGGTAACTCCAGTTCCTGTTCACTAGAGTCGCTGGAAGAGACTCTGAAGCCAAAAAGTCCATTTAACAGCCACTGTGCTTAGCAACCGTTGGTGAAACCTCAACGGTTTAGTTTCTTTGAGGATTGTGCCTTGACCTACTCCCCACCAATACTGAACTGTTCTATGGGTCTCAAACTGTCTGCTCGCAAAGGAGAATTTGTTTGCCGTTATGGAATAAATAAGTGTTGGACCTTTTCAGTGTGTGGTACTCCAATTACTGGGAGCAAAGGGGGTTATCAGCAGAACAGACTTGGCTCTGAGCGTATACACAGCCCGAATGTAATCTGATACTGGCCTTCACCTCTACATGCTGTAATCTAGAGGACATGGGCCGTGGCCCACCTCGCTCTCCCCTTCAAGGTACCCCTAGACCGAAGCCAAAGTATCCACTAAAGAAGAGAGAGAGGGTGAGGCCGCTACATATATTAATACACTGCCTGCACTGTATATATAGTCTACACTACACTGGCTACACTGTATATATATATATATATATATATATACTAAACTGCCTCCACGCCACTAACTAACCTGCCTCTAGCTAACGTTCTCTCAATCTCTACGTTATAACACTATATACGGCCGCTGTGTAAGCAGCCTTATGTAGTGTGGGGCATGGACTTAGCCCCCTGAGCCATGATTGGCTAAAGGCACCCTGCCTTTGGCCAATCATGGCTCTCACAGCAGAGCGCGTTCTGATTGGCCAAAGCATGCAGGTCAGGTGCATTCTTTGGCCAATCAGCAGCCGTCAATGCACTGCGATCTCGCAGTGCATTATGGGGCGCTCCGCGGCGCTCAAATTTGCTACGAACGTCCCATATGTTCATTTGTTCTGCGAACAAACGAACACCCGACGTTTCGAGTCGAACTTACTCGAACATGGGGACCATCCCCAGTGTGTCATAAACTTCTAATGTTGGGCATAAAATGCCAGGACAGTTCAAAACCCCCCCAAATGTCCCTTTTTTGGAAAGTAGACACCCCAAGCTATTCGCTGAGAGGCATGTTGAGTCCATGGAATATTTTATATTTTGCCACAAGTTTCGGGAAAATTACAACTTTTTTTATTTTTATAAATGATATATTACTCACACATGGCATTGGTATATGTGGAAATACACCCCAAAATACATTCTACTGCTTCTCCTGAGTACGGGGATACCACATTTGTGAGACTTTTTGGGAAGCTAGCCACGTACAGGACCCTGAAAACCAATCACCGCCTTTAGGGCGTAAATTGTTGATTTCACTCCCCACTACCTATCACAGTTTCGGAGGCCCTGAAATATCAAGATAGCACAAAACCCCCCAAATGACCCCATTTTGAAAAGTAGACACCCCAAGCCATTTGCTAAGAGGCATGTTGAGTCCATGGAATATTTTATATTTTGCCACAAGTTTTGGGAAAATTACAGATTTTCTTTTTTTTTTTGTTGTCACTAAATTATATATTGCTCACACATGCCATAGGTAGTGAGGAGTGAAATCAAAAATTTACGCACCTAGAAGTCTTGAAGGCGGTGCTTGGTTTTCGGGATCCTGTACGTGGCTAGGCTGCCAAAAAGTCTCACACATGTTATATCTCCGTACTCAGGAGAAGCAGCAGAATACATTTTGGGGTGTAATTCCACATATACCCATGGCATGTGTCAGCGAGCAATATATAATTTCTGTGACAACTTTGTGACAACTTTTTATTTTTTATTCTTAAACCACTTGTGACAAAAAATGTAATATTCAATGGGCTCAACATGTCTCTCAGCAAATTCCTTGGGGTGTCTACTTTCCAAAAAGGGGTCATTTGGAGGGGTTTTGTACTTCCCTGGCATTTTATCACCTCAAGAAATGAGATAGGCAGTCATAAACTAAAAGCTGCGTAAATTCCAGTAAATGTACCATAGGTTGTAGATCAGTGGCGGTGCGTCCATAGAGGGAGCGCCGGAGCGCCGCCCCCTCTCGCTCCCGCAACGCCACTGAAAGACAATACACAGATTCATGCATTGCATGAATCTGTGTATTGTCACCGCTGCCGCGCTGCCCACTATACATATGGCCGGCCTCCTGGTGAGCGCCGGCCATATGAATTAGAGCGGCGGCCGGCGGTGGGTGTGACTTGGAAGTGCCTATCAGAGCCAGCGGCTCTGATAGGCTTTCCGAATACAGCTCTCACGCTGTATTCGGCTTCCAAAAACTCCTCCCAGGTACGCACGGGGGTGCGTTCCTGGAAGAAGACTTGTGGAGGTTTCAGCCAATCAGGTTCACCGGATCTGGTTACCGGTAACCTGATTGGCTGAAGCGACATCGAGGGCGGGAGAACACATCGAGGACGGCGCGGACCGAGGAAGGTAAGTGCAGGGCTGGGGGGGGGGGACTGGCTGCATTTGGGGGACAAACTGGCTGAATATGGGGCACAAACTGGCTTAATATGGGGCACAAACTGGCTTAATATGTGGCACAAACTGGCTGAATATGGGGCACAAACTGGCTGAATATGAGGGGAACTGGCTGAATATGGGGGACAAACTGGCTGAATATGGGGGGAACTGGCTGTATATGGGGGACACGCTGGCTGCATTTGGGGGGAACTGGCTGTATATGGGGGACAAACTGGCTGCATTTGGGGGGAACTGGCTGTATATGGGGGACACGCTGGCTGCATTTGGGGGAACTGGCTGTATATGGGGGACAAACTGGCTGCATTTGGGGGGAACTGGCTGTATATGGGGGACACGCTGGCTGCATTTGGGGGGAACTGGCTGTATATGGGGGACAAACTGGCTGCATTTGGGGGGAACTGGCTGTATATGGGGGACACGCTGGCTGCATTTGGGGGGAACTGGCTGTATATGGGGGACAAACTGGCTGCATTTGGGGGGAACTTGCTGTATATGGGGACACACTGGCTGTATATGGGAGCACACTGGCTATATATATGGGGACAAACTGGCTGTATATGGGGGCACACTGGCTATATATATATGGGGGCACACTGGCTGTATATGGGGGCACACTGGCTGTATATGGGGGCACACTGGCTGTATATATGGGGGCACACTGGTTATATATATATGGGGGCACACTGGCTGTATATGGAAACAAACTGGCTGTATTTGAGGGGGCAAACTGGTGGCGTTTGGGCACAGTGGCTGCGTTTAATGGGCACAGTGGCGGCAATTGATTTTTTTTTTTTTCGGTTTGTTTGCGCCCCCCCAAAAAATTTTGAGCACCAGCCACCACTGTTGCAGATGCTATAACTTTTGTGCAAACCAATAAATATACGCTAATTGATTTATATAATTTTTTTCAACATTTTCGGTATTTTTTCATTTATATCGCAAAAAAATTAAATCGCAGAGGTGATCAAATGCCACCAAAAGAAAGCGCTATTTGTGGGAAAAAAGGATGCAAATTTAGTTTGGGTACAGCATTGCATGACCGCACAATTACCAGTTAAAGCAGCACAGTGCCAAATTGCAAAAAGTGCTCTGGTCATTAGGGGGTAAAACCTTCTGGGGTTGAAGTGGTTAAAAGAATTTTTCATTTTTATTGTTTCACTTTAAGCATCATTAAAATCACTGCTCCCTTAAAAACTATATTTTTTTAAGTTTTTTTGCATTGATACATATCCCCCAGGGCAGTACCCGGGCCCCCATACCCTTTTTATGGCCAATAACTTGCCTATAAGCCTTCAAAATGGGGACTTTTAAGTTTTCCTGTTCGGGGCTTATAGACTTCAATGGGGTTGGAACTTTTGCGATGTTCAAGAGTTCTGGAGCGAACCGAACCGAGGGGTGTTCAGCCCATCTCTAATGACAAATAAAAACAAAAAACTAAAAAGTTTTGCATCCTTTTCCTTTTTTTCTGACATAAATTTGGTGGATCGAAGGTAAAAGGATATGAACAGGTGCACGTCCATTTACATCCGCCTGCCTATAGACCTGGAAGTCCACAAGAACTGGAAGATTTTCCCCCTTAACGACCAGGCCATTTTTTGCGATACGGCAAATACGGCGGTCATGCGATGCTGTACCCAAACAAAATTGACGTCCTTTTTTTCCCACAAATAGAGCTTTCTTTCGGTGGTATTTGATCACCTCTGCGTTTTCAATCTTAAAAACAAATAACAATATTTTTTATCCCAAAAAAAAAAAAAAAAATGAATTTCTTCATCGGTTTACGCCAATATGTATTCTTCTATATATTTTTGGTAATAAAAAAATCGCAATAAGCGTAAATTGATTGGTTTGCGCAAAAGTTATAGCGTCTACAAAATAGGGAATAGATTTATGGGATTTTTTTTTTTTTTTTTTTTACTAGTAATGGCGGTGATTATTGATTTTTAGCAGGACTGCGATATTACGGCTGACAGATCGGACACTTTTGACACTTTTTTGGGACCATTGACATTTATACAGCAATCAGAGCTAAAAATGGCCACTGATTACTGTATAAATGTCACTCGCAGGGAAGGGGTTAAAACTAGGGGGCGATCAAGGAGTTAAGTGTGTTCCCTGGGAGGTGTTGCTAACTGTATGGGGGCTGGGCTGACAATCTGTCTCTCCTCCCCTGACAGAACGGGGATCTGTTTATATACACTGACAGATCCCTGTTCTGCCTGTCTCTGGAACATTCATGGGTGGCCGGTTAGGGAGATTCACCCTCTCTATTTGTCCTGTTACCTTTAGTGAAAGGTAACATTTGTCATCTATTTGTCCTGTTACGGAAAGTGAAACAAAAGAAAATCCCAAATGTTGGGTTGTCGCCATAATGGGAATAGAGGGGAAATCTTCCAATGGGGATGTTAGTTCCAGTGACCCTGGAGACCACTATGAATTCCTTCATTTTGGAGGGATTTACTCTCTGTTCCTGTTTTCGCTATGAAACAGGAAGTGAAAAAAAATCTCCCCAATTGGACACAGATGCAAAAAAACAGGGTTAAAACCCTCCCTTGCTCTTTCCAAAAGGAAAAATAGTTTTGCCTTTTAGTTCTACATTAATCTCAGTTTTTCCTCCATCAGAAAACAAAAGCTCACAGTTGTCACAAAATTGACATCCATTCCATTCTGCTCCAATTCAGTGGGGAATCTGTTCATGGGTTCCCTGCTGATTGGAACAGACAGAGCCCTTGCGAAGGGACCCTTGCACATATAGACATCTTACTCAAGTCAGGTTGGGTCCTGGCTACTCCCATGTAAAAGTTTAGGTGCTTAGAGGAATTGTTTGACCACTTTGAGATCAGATTCCTGTCCTCCCTTTCTTACACAATGAAAAAGTGAGTCTGGATCTCCATTGACCTGAGAGTAGGGAGTGGTGCTTGGACTGGCGTTGATACATGCTCAAAATACACTGCTATATTGTTGGTTAAGTAAATAGAAATGATAAGCAGAATATATACCAGGCAAAACTCTAAACAATTTATTATAGATATAGGATGGCTGGCCTGAGGGCAATGAGTTGCTATAGAGAATAATGGTAGTCCTTCCAACCCAACACGGTTCTGTGTTGCTAAGTTACATGGTTAGGCAGACTGAAAAAAGACACATGTCTATCTAGTTTAACGAATAGAAAAAAAAAATAGAATAGAATAGGTAGTATTTCATTATGTGTGCTACTGTGGCTCTGCCCAACCTAGCTGTCCAGGGAACTTACTGGAATTCAAGCAGTTCCCTTCAACAGGGGATATTAGTTTGGTGGTTTTGACATCATGGGTATTATTGGCTAATTTTGTCCATGTACTTTATCAGCCTTGTGATTTTATGAAAGTTATTTGTTATGCAATTTCTAACAAAATGTGTTTATTTTGTCATTTTTGGTGCCTGAAAAATCCAACTGACTGCATTTCCTTTGTCTCTAGCAGGAAATAATAATTTATCAGACCAATTCTTGTTGATTTGGTCCCAATGGTTGTGGCAAAACATTAATGTGTGGGGTAATGAATATTTACCAGGCCCACCAATCTCTGTTAAGGCATTTAAATTGGCTGGGCTACTCTTACCCACTTCTCATGAAGGTCAAGATACAATCGTTTGCCTTTCTGGTCCCCGGTATGGCCCTCTGTTCCCTGGGGCATATGGAAAAGCATGAACCTTTGGGCTGCTATTTCTGAGTGACCATCCGATGCTGTACATCAACTTGTGAGGACATCAACTTATCTGGAAATGCCATAGATCAAGTTTTAGGGTATCCTGATTGGCCTACCACCCCTCAGCTACTTGTTCTTTAATATTAAAACCTTGCAGAGTATATTAAAGTGACTGGTGCCCATCGCTGAACAACAACACACTTAAGTACAGTCCAAAATCTACCTTGCCTACGTTGATTTTGGGCTGTAAAGAGATTCATTTCCTATTTGTCTTATCTTCTGAGAGTTACACAATTCATGATTTCAGGATTCTCCAAATTCTCCTCTCTGCCACCCAGACTTCCCCTAAAGACTGATGACAAGGCTGCCAGGCAGAAACCTCTCTTGCCAGTTGTTCAACTGCTTGTTCTGTGTCAAAACATTCTATCTGCGTTTGTAAAATAAGATTGACGAAGCTCGCAGCAAGTCAATAATCTCATAGAACACAGCAGTTTGTCCTGATGGAGTTTTATCTTTCCTAGAGAAGGTAACAAACTGCTCGACAACACTTTTGACATTATCATCCCGAAAGATGATCTTTCTTCTGGTGCTAAGAATGAAGTTAGCAATCTATTAAGAGAGAAATATAGGAGCACCTTTTGGTGACCTCTAAAAATGCTAATTCTTTGGCTGTCATGTTGATCTTCTGGCTTCAATACTTGCAGTTACCAGAAACAAATTTGGAGACCACTGGCTGCCTACGTACCAGCTCATAAAAGCCAGAGACATCCAGGCAACTGGCACTTTCAGAAGGAAGTCAGCAATGGCAGCCCATATATATTTTTCATGAAATGTTTCTTTGAAAGGATAGGATTTTAAAACAACCAAATGGAGACCATTTCTGACGTGTTTCAATTCTGAGCTAGATAATGCTGCTGTTGTTGAGGGTCTTGTCTTTTCTTACATTTTTTAATCACCCATAGATGTCAATAAGCGTTTGAGCACAACATGAATGTCAAAATCTGGGGTGCTTCCAACAGGACATAGAGTGTACTAATTGTGCAGCAAAAACCTTTAATGGTAGCAGGGCTGGATTTAGGACAATGCGTCCCACAGAGTTCAATCGTACCCCCCAGGACCTGTGATGCTGGAATAAGAAAGTGGGGAGGCTGAGGGGCACCCCACAACCTCTAAGATGAAATTCATTTTCATGGTGCAAATGAACTGACCAGGGTGCATGACGTTATTCGTTAATATGGTGCCTGCGATCCAGGGCAGGCATTCAGAAGAGGATGGAAGTCATGCTTCAGTCCAAACCTGCTCCTTGTTCCACCCTCTGCCCTGATGCTGCAGGTGTGGATAAGATTTGAAGGCTTTATTTGTGAAGGGGTTACTGTGAGGACTGAAAAGAGGCACTCTAATTCAATGAGGGCTAACTTCGGTGTGAAGGAAGCTGATTCAGGTGTGAATAGGTAGACTCTGGTGTGCTCTAATGTGAAGAGTAGAGTTGAGCGGACGGTTCAGGCCGAGCAAAAGTTTGGCCCGAACTTCGCCTGTTCGCCCATTCAACAAACACCAGTATTTTCTGGGCGTTTGGTGGGATGTTTGCCCACCAAGCTCTCCACAATGCACTGCGCGCTGGGCAATCTCTTAGGAACTGAGCACACTCGGTAGATAGAGTCTTCCTCAGCATCTCTAGGTCTTTGGCACTCATGTTTATCAGTTTATATATACCTCTTTTTTACTTTAGGATTAAAAATAGCCTCTAGAAAGATTCAATTTAACTGCTAGTGTAGGAAATCAGCCAAACATACAGCTATGTATCCTGCCAAAAATGTAACTCCCATCAGCCATCTTTCTAATCCAAACACTGTGCAAAGTGGACCATTTACTTTAAATTTACCATTTACTTTACTCCACTGCACTCAAGCAATACAGCTTGGTCAAGGCACTGATGGGATATCAAATTAGCAACAGCTCAATACTTTTTTGTTTTGCCCTTTTTCATTATTTTAAAGAAAGCTGCATATTTACAAAAATGCAAAATTACTTTTGAAATTACAGTAGATCCAAACTGTCTTTTTTTTTTATACGTGTAGCGGGTGGTTACATTTAGGGGAGGCATCTGAGTGGTAACTAGGCTCAGATGCACTAATTGTTAGGTTTCATGGACCATTTCTATCCCTGGGAGATGGTACTGGTGTGTAGTTCCCTGGGGCCTATAGGTGGCGTTGTTGCCGTGGGCCCGGGTTGAGGTTGTGCCTTGTTTGTCCCCTCTTGGCAGCAGTACGGCGGAGCAGGGGAACCTGATGTGCCTGTCGGGAGAGGGTGTAAAAGGGGGCGGCCATCTTCCAGAGGGGTCGGTTCCGCGCTCAGCCACCTTAGGCCTAGGTGCGTGTGTGTCGCCTCCGGGTGCCCTAGGCCCAGAGACGGAGCTGCTGTTCCATCCCAGACACCTTCAGTCTTGGGTGATGTACTTTGGAGAAAGGCCCGGAGCCCAGCAGCCTTCGGCTGGGATCCGTCAGGGACTGAGGCTCCCAGGGATCTGCCTTGCGAGGAGACCTGTATCCAGGATTGAGGAGGCCAAGGAGGTGACCCTTTCTGAAGACCCATCGCAGAGTCGTGGTGACAGATGGGGCCTCTGGTAACTCTGCGGAGGGATGTTCTTGTCCTAAAAAGGGGCCAAGTTACTAAAGGAAGGAAGTGCGTGTTCTGTATGTCACAGTGGCAGTGACACTACGCACACAAGGTCAGTGGCAGTGGCTTTCATCTTTTTCACAAGGTCAGTGGCAGTGACCAACCTCATGGTCTGTGGCCGGGACCGTGCGCCAAGCCTGTTCGTGCTAATCAGGACAGGAGAAAACCCAATTCAAGTTTGTGCCTGGACCTCCTCCCACCTTATCTGACCCGTGTCTTGTCCCAACCTGTCTGCTCTCAAAGAGACTGTTTATTGTGCTGAGAAAAATAAATAAGAGTTGGACCTTTCAGTTGGTGTGGACAGTTGTTTACTGGGGAGAACAAAAGGCTTGTTTCTGACTACCACAGAAACGAGGTCAGCACTGGAGGTTTTTAAACACTGGCTGCAAGCAGGCCCGAGAAACGAACACCGCTCAACCTGCCTATTCAGGAGCTTGTGGTGCGGTGTGCCTCATTCTTTCCTGCGGAGGAGCCAAGCAGAAGAAAAGCAGGTAAAGTCTTGGGTTGGTGCGCTACACGTGGGGCTCGAGTCCGGGATGTGTTTGCGGCCACAGAGTGAAACCCCCCCCCAGAAGCTGAACTTTTATTCCCCAGTGAAGTTCCGTGGAGGTCGGCAATGTTTAGAACTGCGCCACGAGGAGAACCCTGACTGCGTAGTTCGTGGGCGTGTCTATTCAGAAAAGCCCACGAGCGATGCAGGAGATGGGAGGAGTCTGACCATGTATGGAGTTACACGTGGGGACTCGGTGTGATTTGTCCCGGCTGCTCGGGACTGGTGGTTCATCTGAAGCCATTCGGGCGATGCGAAAGCTGTAAGGAGTTTATTTTCGAGGTGGAGCAACCTACAGAGAGGCCTCGGGCCTTCCACCTCAATTGCCTTACGGGCGCCACCACTCTGGAAGGAGGAATCGAAGCTTGCACAGCCACCCCTGCGCGCACTGACGGGACTTCGGAGGAAGTCATAGAGGAGATCGCTTCAGCGAGTGAGAAACTGGAGGATGCTGCTTCGGTTACAACAGAGTCTTTTCTCCCACCGCCCAAGAGGAAGATGGGTCTTGCGAAAGCTTCCCACGGCCGTGGTGGAGCAACGCCCCAGGGGCCAGGGCTTACCCAGAACAGATGTCTCTAAAGGGAAAAGTCCTGGACGTCCGAGTCCTTCTTCAAGCCGAGGTAAGCCAGGGGGAGAGACTTTGTTAAAGGCCCCTAGCCCTGGGGATTCACATGTTAGTGAGTTGGCCAGAGGGGGTGAATTGTCCTTCACCAGGAACTATTTCCCTGCGGGGGAGTACGATACCTTACCTCTGACCTAGAGTCCATATCAGATACGGGTGATGACGCCGCAATTGATGAACTATTTGAGAGGAAGGGATGGTATAAGATGCCCCTGTCCTTGTTCCGTAAGCCTAGGGACCCACCCATGTCTACTGGGGAGAGTGCACCCCGGGTGGTGGCTTCCGAGCCTGAGGAGGGATCTGTCCCCTTGCCTGCCCTTCCACCGTCGGGAGCACCTGCTTCCGCCACTACGAGACAGGTGTCACTGCGGGCCCCTGCAACTGGCCCAGAGGCAGTTAAAGTGCCTCGGCACCCGGATGCTGTTGTCTTGCCTGGCGCAGGAGACCGCGCCACTATGCCACCGCTGTCCCGCTTACAGAGACTCTTCAACCAGAAGGCAAGGGCCTTATTTAGTAGATCATTGCCTACCAATGGGTTGTTCCATATCGTGTGCCCTATTAGAGGCCTTTAGTTCCTTTTTGGAATGGGCAGTTAGGGAGGTAGCGGGGGCGAACTCGGTCATCAATTATCTGGATGATTTCCTGTGCATTGGGCCACCCGCGTCTCGGTGTTGCGGGATATTGTTAGGGACGTTACAAAACCTGGCCGAGGTGTTTGGCATTCCATTTGTGGCTGACAAGACTGAAGGCCCGGCCACGGAACTGGTGTTTCTTGGAATTACCATTGATTCGGTGGCCATGGAATGTTGACTGCCTAACGACAAATTGGTGGCACTCCGTCACGAGGTGAGTCAAGTCAGTGGGCGGCGGAAGATTAGATTGAAGGAATTGCAAACGTTATTAGGCAAGCTGAATTTTGCATGCAGAATTATCCCCATGGGAGGGATCTTCTGTAGGCGTTTGTCGGCGGCCACGTCGGGCGTTAAGGTGCCTAGTCACTTTGTGCGGCTGCAAGGTATAAAAAGTTGTAAAAAAGTGCAGCGCTAATAATTGATTGATATTAGAACTGAGCCAAAATCAAACAGTATAAAAAAATTAAGGTATACTGGTAATTTAAAGCGGAGTTCCAGCCGCGATTTTTTTTTTTTTTAAAGTCAGCAGCTACAAACACTGTAGCTGCTGACTTTTAATAAGGACACTTACCTGTCCTAGGCGCCCGCGATGTCGGCCCCCCGTGGGCGATCCCTCGATCATGCCAGGTCCCGGCGCCGCCATCCTCACTAAGGGAAACAGGCAGTGGAGCCTTGCGGCTTCACTGCCGTTTCCTACTGCGCATGCGCGAGTCTCACGGCGCTGTATGAATGGGCGGCTGCTCTCTGGGATACACACAGTTCCCAGAAGGCAGCGTGCCCCATTCCCCAGAAGACAACGTGAGGATGACGACCAGCCGTGGTATAGGAAGAGGCAGATTACGTAGATCCGCATAGCAACCGCAATTTCTGGTAAGTAAAAAATTATTATTTTTTTCTATTATTTTTTTCTATTTTTTTGTAGCATTTTGGTGTCATTTTTTTTTCTTTTAGGGTGGACCTCCACTTTAAATACAATATACAAAAAAAAAGAAAAAGTGTCCATCTATGAAAGTTTTAAACCAAAAAAGTCCTAATAAATTAAGAAATCAAGTGTGCGATCCAATATAATCAGTGACAGTCAGTTGAATCATATAAGTGCATCAAAGAAAATATTGATAGGAGATCCACCACCAGAAGCACTAGTCACTTACCAGAGGGATTGAACTCATATGGGTGTACACCCAATGAGTCAATCAAATTTTGTGATGTACCTGGGATGATTCAGGCTCACTCTATGGACACAGTCTCCAACGGGATGTTCAGGACGGTGGATGTCAGCAGATCATATAAAACGGGCGTTCAGCCCAACCATTTCTGTGGAATAAAAAGAAGGATGGCACATAGCGTAATTCCATGAGGAATAAAGGAATATTTAATAGGTAGATAAAAAATACAGAGAAGAAAAAAAACAATGCGCCTACTAAGTGCAGTATGTTAGTACGATTTATTTTAAAAAAGTTTAAATAACAGGCAAATGGCTACTCACAAGGTGGAAGTAGAGTACAGGCATAGATATATGTATCTCTCTCTGTAATTTGTCTGCGGAGGGCATGGGTCACTCCGTGCATCTGTGGTCTCCCAGTTGTAGAATGCTGCCAAGAATTTAAAGTTGCACTATTATTATGCTGCAGCGAGATCCGAGGAAAATGCGGAAGCATTGAAACCCGTCATCAGTCATCGCCTGCTATTGACGTCACGTCCGGTTGCCGAAGCTTACTGCGCTCCAGCGTGAACCGCACGCCGCGGGTAACTGATTGTTCACACCGAAAAAGAGTGACAGTTTATTGAATTACATCCATCGCTTCTCTGCAACCTACCCATCGCTGCAGCATAATAATAGTGCAACTTTAACATCTTGTCAGCACCTCACCTTGTGAGTCGCCATTTGGCTGTTATTTTAACTTTTTTTAAATAAATCGTACTAACATACTACACTTAGTAGGCGCATTGTTTTTCTTCTCTTTACTGCATACAGAGTTTGCTTTGCTCTACAATTGCTGCCAACAGTGCATATGTTCCAAAGACTATCATTATTAGTATTATTATCATATGGACTTTTTGATATAGAGACTTTTATAATAATATTCTAAATCTTATTGATCTTCGTTGACTCATTTATCAGTTAGGTTTCTGTTTCGTTTCTTTGCGCCGTCATTTGTATCATATTAGATAAAAAATACACTCACATTTCCATGTTATAAAAAGCGCTTTGAGAAGACAGTAACAGTGGAATCAGCATGACTTCCGACGCGTTTCGCCCATAAGGCATCATTTGGGGTGGACCAACTGGGGGTGGTGACGCCGATTAACAACATATCGGCCTCTTTACCTCCAGTTATTAGGCTGTTACATTATTTAGTGTTAAGTTGTTTACGGATGAATATTTTTCTTTATGCTGTGCATATACCAGGGTCCACCAACAAATTAGCGGATGCTCTGTCTCATTTCCAGTGGGACATTTTCCATGCTCTAACACCGGAGGCGGAACAGGTGGGGATACCTTGTCCTCGTCAGTTGTGGAACATTGCGCTGGACTCGCCGCTGAACTGATACGGAATTCACTGGAACATGGGCGGCCTAGTCCAAGGTTTGGCAGGAATGGTTCGCATTACTGGAAGAGGTAGGTGGGGTAGCTGAGGGGGAGGAGATGTCGTCCCTGGTGTTCTTTTTTGTTTGCAGCAACATTACGAAGGGTGTATCGGGGGCCGGGATGAGCAGAAAATTGTCAGCCCTGGCGTTTCTCTTTTTAAACTCTCAGGAGAGGCGATTCTCACCAAGTCCTTTGTGATTCGACAGGCGCTTAAGGGTTACTGGAAGGGTAGTTGCAGCAGGGATTCAAGGCGCCCAGTTTCTTTTTCCATGCTAGGTACGGTTCAGGGGTTTGTTCTTCGGGCTTTGAGAGGGTTTTGTTTAGAGCGGCCTTTCTGTTGGCCTTCTTTGAGGCTTTTCGGATCAGTGAAATGGTCAGTCCGTCAAAGAAAGTTTTAGGGGGCCTCATGTTGGGGGACATGCAGTGCTCAGTGCTCTGCTTCGTCGGTCAAGATTTGGATCAGGCGATCCAAGACGGATCAGTCGCGCAGAAGAGTACAAGTGGAGCCTGGTGTTAGCCATGACGCAGTTTCTGCTAGTTCGCCCAAGGGTGGATGGCGCTTTATTTGTCCATATGGATGGTTCATTTCTTTCCAAGTTCCAGTTTAAGGCGGTGTTCAGGAAATGCTTAGCTGCAGGGAAATTGGTTCCTGGGGAATTTGCGGCGCATTCTTTTCGAATAGGAGCTGCCACCAAGGCATCTCGGTGGAAGTGATAAAGCGTATCGGCAGATGGGAGTCCAGGAGATATCGTATTTATGTTAGGCCCCATTTGCTATGAGCAACAAATTCTCCATAGGTAAATCTGTGTGTTGTGTCTTGTTTTTTCTAGTCTGTATGTTTTGTGTCTACTTGTTTGTTGTGTGACGGACTATCGTCAAATAATGTGGTGCAGGATTGTTATTATGTATTTTCAGATGCCCCTGGATGTCTCATCTGGATATTGGGACATTCCTATGTGTTCTGGGGGGCAAAGAGGGCTGGGGTTAGACCCGAGGTCAGGCAGTTGGGGGTTTCCAGAGAGGAGGGCATGGTCGGATGGATCGGGGTTCCTGAGATGCTGTGGCACAGAGTCATCCCTGAGATACACCGTTTTTCACGGATAGACAGGCACCTGGACAGTTTGGTCCTCCACGTAGGTGGCAACGATTTGGGACTCCGTCCCATGAGACAGGTCATCAAGGATATTTAGAAGATAGAGGGGTTGGAGTACATCTCAATGCAGTTGGGATTGACTTATGGGCTCTGGGCTTGCAGGATGGTATCCAGAGGACTGTTATGGTGTTGCGGCGGGCACAAGTGAAAGGTGTCACACTTCTGCCGCTGTAGCGATTGGGGTCCTCGACGAGGGATACAAAATTAGGTATTTGGTAAAACGGTGGGACCCGTCTCAGGTATGGAGTCCTCCTGGTTTGTCTAGTTCAGTCCAGACTACCGGGTAGTAAGGTGGTAGGGGTCTGTGGTCAGTTAGTAAGTCCTCGAGGCGGTGTTTGCGGCTGGGGACAGAATCTAACTTAGAGGTACCACAGATTCCAAAAGTTTGGAAGATGGTGTCGTCAAGGATCTGCAATCATTTCTTCATATTATAGCTAGAGCATTTAAGAAGGTATATGTTTAAATATGTTTTTAAATTAATAAAAGGCCAAGCGGTCATTTAAATTCAACACAGTGTCATTCCCCTTACTGGGGAAAAAGGGGGGTTGGCGGGTACATGTTTGAGTTGGGGCAGTAAGTTATCTGAACGAGAAAAAAAGGGGGGTTTTTGGAACTTTAAATGAGGAATATGTGAACATATATCTCCATCCCTGTTATATGTAGAAAAAAAGAGGGGGATTGGGACTTTAAATGAGGTATGCATGAGAAGACTCAAAGATAAGACAGTGTAATTTGAATGCGTTTATTTATCTAAAACACATAGCAGAGCATGCGATTTCAAATGTGTATGTAGCGGGGTCTCCTTTGAGGCCCCGGGACTACGTTACTCAGAACCCTGTTCAGCACCCAGAGTGCAGTTAGCCACCGCAGAGACTCATGGGAGGGGTTATTTAAGGAGGAGGCGAGGCGGAGCTTGGCCTCTTTGGACACCGGGCTGCAAGCAAGAGTTTCTTCCTGTGCGGATCTGCTGCAGTGCAAGGCCTGAAGTCTGGGTCTTGTGCAACTTCCAAAGAGCCTTCCACCCCACTGCGGAGCCTGGGTGGCACCTGACTTGTCGAGTGAGGACATCAGTTGGATCGGGGACCCGATCGTTGCAGACGCTGTGTGCGGGTACACAGCAGGGTGGAGGTCCCGGACTGGGATCGCGTCCGGAGTGGTGAGCGGGCACCTGCCCAAGCCAATAGACTGTGCCGTGTTCAGGCCTATAGACTGCATAGGCCCACAGTTTCGTTTATCTGCTGTTCCCCAGGGGGACCGGTAGCAGGACAGAGTTGAAGTGTCCCCCCCCCCCCCCCCCCCAGTATAGTGTTCCAAGTTATTGCCTGGTTGTGGACTACAAAGTACTATTCATCAAGTGCACCATCGAAAGCTGGCATGCGAAGAAATCCCCATAGGAGGTGACTGAGATTTACTCCATGTCAGGCCTGACCGGGGTGGGGAGTTAAGATATTGTTTAGTGCGCCATAGGGCGCGCATACCATAATAGTTACGCGTGGTGGAGTACCGCGCAGCGCCATTATTGTGTGCTGTATTGATTTCTGCAGGGCTCTGCAAGCCAGTTGCATGTGTTGTGTTCTGCCTATGCTACCTTTGAGATAAGAGTAAACTGTTATATTTAATCTCTCGCCTCAGTGTGTTGTCTTACTGCTAAGAGATTATCCCTTGCAATACTATTGAATGTGATACAAATCTAACCCTAGACTAACTGTGCCAGAGTGGGTCGAGTAAGATTGCCGGGGGTTGGCGGTACTGTATACAGGGCCCGAAATCAAACCAAGCGGCTCTCTTAACTGGGGGTAGCGCTACACGTGGGGGCTCTCGAGTCCAGGATCCTGTTGCAGCAAGTAACGCGCCAAAAGTACCAGCATGGACCCACTAGAAGTAGGACAGTGGTGTAAAACGGTCGGCACAGATCCAGCCGGGGTAGTAGTCATAGAACTCCCAGGGATCTGGCAAAAAGAAGCGGTGAAGCAGCTAGTGATGTCACTGTCACCGTATCAGAAAGCATGGGTGGCGGATGTCAGGACGAATTCCTCACTGACCCATGCATTAATAGAGTGGAAGGACGGAGTCCCAGAACATTTCAAGAATCCAAGTGTAGAAGCTATAGATGATCAGACTTATAGCTTAATACACGCGCTGCCGCTCAAGCCAGGAGGACGGTTTCAGACACCGAAACTATCTCCATCGCCCACCCCAAAAGTAGAAAAACAGGTGAAAAGGGAAAGTCCCGGGTCGCCATCTGCCACCCTCAGCGCAGAGTTGTGCGCGGTCCTAGGGGAACTTATAGCCCAGTGTAAGAAAGATCCTACAGATTACCAGATGTCAGGATACAGAAAACTTAGAATATTCTCAGGAAGGAAACCTGTACCTTCGGGTGAAGAGGGGTTTGAGGAGTGGTTAGACGGTGCCACTCAGGCCCTAGAAGAATGGGAAGTCCCAGACCACAGAAAGAAGCAGAGAATTGCTGACAGCTTGAAGGGGCCTGCTCTAGAGGCCATACGCAACCTCAAGATGGGTAAGACAGACTGTGATGCACAGGACTATCTGGACATTCTGCAGAATGTGTTCGGTGGAACAGAGAAAATCACTGATCTCACCTATCAGCTAGAGCACTGCTACCAGAAGACAGGAGAGAAACTGTCGGAGTTCATGAGGCGCCTGGACAAGATCCTGCATAAGATGATTCTTAAGAAGGGGATTGACCCGCGGAAGGTGGATGAGGCCCTTGTTCAACAGGTGATGAGAGGATCTCAGCCCTTGGACCCCATCGCATTGGCGCTACGCACAAGACAGGACGGGAAGAGCCTGGAGTACCCTGACTTGATTCGAGTGGTCAGAGAGGAAGAAGCTATGCTGGAGAAGAAGAAGAGGAGCCTACCAGTTGAGTCAGTAAATCCTCCTCCAGTGATGATCAGGACGGCCATGACCCTGGAAAGAGACTCAGAGGTGGATACCTTGAAGTCACAGATGTCCCAAGTATTGGGGATGCTGACCTCCCTGATGGAGAAGAAGTCAAGGGAACCAGAGAGGGAAAGTCAGAGGAATGAGCTTTTTCCCAACACCTCAGCGCCCGCATCCCTGGAAGATTGGGGGGATGTGATTTGTTTCAATTGTGGAGGAGCTGGCCATTTCGCCAAAGTGTGTGCCAGCCCAAAGAAAAAAAAGATGAATAACCGCAAGCCGCCGGAAAACTTCAGCGGGCCCCGGTGAAGGAGTCAACCGGGTGCCCATCATCTCCAGTGAGCTCCAAACTGAATGAGAAGCACATGAAAAGAGTGGAGAAGACCCCTCAGAAGAAACGCAAGGTACCTCAGAAGGAACGCACCCCAAAGAAAGAGAGTAGTGTCCCTCAGTGGGTAGTTACACCCATAAAAAGGAGGGAGTTCAATGCATACCAGGCCCAAGAGAGACTTAAGTCCAAAGAGAAATGGAAGAAAGAAAGTCAAAAGGGAAAATGCAAAGATCAAAAGAAAGAGACCCCCTTGAAGCGATATCCAGAGAAGCTGGTGGGTCCCTCCCCGATAGTACCAGTTCAAGTGGAGGGAGTCTACACAAGAGCCATATTGGATACTGGGGCGCAAGTGACCCTGTTGTACCGGGACTTTTATGACAAGCATTTAAGTCACCTACCCATCCAGAAGATTGAAGAGTTGGAGATATGGGGAATTGGGACAGAGAGTTTCCCTTACGATGGCTATCTTCCTATAAAACTGACTTTTGACCCGTCCATAGCCGGAAAGGCTGAAGTGTTCGACACCTTAGCTGTGGTGTGCCCCCGACCGCCTGGAGCTAACAAGAGTTCCTTGATAATAGGGACGAACACGGATCTGGTCTGAAGACTCTTGGCCCCTCTGACAAGAAGGAAAGACCCCACAGTCACTGAGATCCACCCAATGTTGAAGACAGTCTACCAACGACTGATCTTGGAACAAAAGGCCCCGGGAGAGGGGGTAGGGAAGGTCTGGAGGCTGGGAAGAAGGGGAATAGTGCTGCAGCCCGGTGAAGTAACCTGTTTGAAAGCCACAGTGAAACTCACTTGGGAGCAGCCTGGCCCTTTTGTCATGTTGGAACCCGACCCAAGGGAAGAACATTCGGGCTTAGAAGTAGTCCCAGAAGTGGTCCCGGTGAGGGCCCTGAAGAAGGCTCATTGTAAAGTGCCTGTGAGCATCAGAAATACCACGGATGGTCCCATGAAAATCCCAGCCAGGCTGTTACTGGGCCGGGTGAGCCCAGCTACCCCAGTTGCTTCACCAGATGTGGAGAGGACAGATGGAGAAAGTACTGTGTGGGAGAAACTTTCCATGGAGAATCCAAATCTGCCCAGGGCTTGGAAAGAGAGAGCCAAGGCCCAGTTGACCAGGTGGGAGAGGATCTTTTCTCAAGATGAATGTGGGGTGTGCTAGGAGTGCCACCCATCGAATTCGCCTCCAGGAAGACAAGCCCTTCAGGGAGAGGGTTAGGCGGGTTCCGTTAGCAGATCTCGAAGACTTGAGGGAGCAGCTCGCCGAGCTCAAGCGAACAGGGGTGATTCGAGAATCTAGAAGTCCCTATGCCTCCCCTATAGTGGTGGTCCGGAAGAAGAATGGGTCACTGAGGCTGTGCATAGACTATAGGACCCTCAACAGGAGAACCATACCGGATCAATATACCACTCCAAGGATAGAGGATACCCAACAGAGCTTGTCTGGAGCCAAGTGGTTCAGTGTTATGGACCTCAAGAGCGGGTACTATCAGATCCCGATGCATCCAGAAGACAAAGAGAAGACGGCTTTCATAACCCCGGTAGGGTTCTTTGAATTGAACCGGATGCCTCAAGGTCTTTCTGGAGCTCCAGCCACCTTCCAATGTCTCATGGAGAAGACTGTGGGAGATATGAACCTCATCGAAGTCCTCGTATACTTGGATGACATCATTGTCTTCGGAAGAACCTTGGAAGAGCATGAAGAGAGGCTGGAGAAAGTTTTGAAGAGACTGAGTGAGGAAGGACTCAAGCTCTCACCTGAAAAGTGCCAATTCTATCAGTCATCAGTTAACTATCTGGGGCACATAGTGTCTGAAGATGGGGTAGCCACAGACCCCGAAAAATTGGAGGCAGTCACCTCCTGGCCCAGGCCCACCACTGTGACAGAGCTCAGATCCTTTCTGGGATTCTGTTCCTATTACAGGAGGTTTGTGGAGGGGTTTGCTCGGATAGCCAGGCCTCTGAATGAGCTGCTAAAGACAGAGGGGGAAGAGGATGACACAGGCCCCAGAAAGCCAGGGGAGTCAGTCAAGGGCCAGTGGAACGAGAAGTGTGAGAATGCCTTCCAGATGTTGAAGAAGACATTAAACACTGCCCCTGTCCTGGCCTACGCAGACCCTAAGAAACCTTATGAACTTCATGTAGATGCCAGTCATGATGGTTTGGGAGGAGTGCTGTACCAGGAGCATGAAGAGCAACTGAGGCCTGTTGCGTATGTGAGCAGAAGTCTGACTCCCTCTGAAAAGAACTACCCCACCCATAAGTTGGAGTTCCTGGCCCTTAAGTGGGCGGTAGTTGTCAAACTCAGAGACTATTTGTATGGGGCGGAATTCACAGTGAAAACAGACAACAACCCCCTCACCTACCTTTTTACCACAGCAAAGTTGGATGCCATAGGACATAGGTGGTTGGCGGCGCTGTCTGCCTTCAATTTCGGCCTGAAGTACAGACCTGGGGCTGGAAACCGAGACGCAGACGCTTTGTCTAGAAGATCTCACGTCCCCACTTGCAGTACAGAAGACTGGACCCAAGTGGCACCCGACGGGGTGCGGGCCCTCTGCCAAGGGGCTGAACTCCAAGCCAGTGGCGGCTCAAGAGCAGAAGAGATAGGGGTTACCATAGTAGGAGTTCCCAAGCAATACTGTGGAGTAGTCCAACTGGGGGAAGATAACTTGCCAAAATTGTCAAAAAAAGAGTTGAGATCTGACCAATTGGAAGATTCCATGGGGAGATTGGTCTTGGAGGCCCTAGAGAATCAGGATCTGAATAGACTCTTACGCCACCCTTCAAAGGAGGCTCGCCTATTGAAGAAGGAGTGGGACAGGTTGCAGGTGCATCAGGGAGTGGTCTACCGAAGGGGCCCCTCTGATGACCTAGAAGACAAATGGCAATTGTTCTTGCCTGAGAAGTACCGAGAGACAGTCCTGGTTGCTCTGCACGACAACCATGGCCACCTAGGGGCGGAAAGGACCTTCCAACTCGTTAGGGACCGTTTCTATTGGCCCTGCATGAGGGCTGAAGTTGAAGAATACTGCCACTCATGTGCACGATGCATCCAGAGAAAGAATTTACCTCATCAAGCTGCCCCAATGGGCCATCTGCAAAGTCAAAGCCCACTTGATCTGGTATGCATTGATTTTCTCTGCCTCGAACCCGACCTGAGTGGACTAGGAAATGTTCTGGTAGTAACTGACCATTTCACCCGGTATGCCCAGGCCTTTCCAACCAAGGACCAGAAGGCTTCCACCGTGGCCAAAGTGCTGATGGAGAAATACTTCGTACATTATGGGCTACCACAACGGCTCCATTCAGATCAGGGAAGGGATTTTGAAAGTCGATTGATCCGGAAACTCCTGGATTCTTTGGGGATCAAGAAGACAAGAACTACCCCCTATCATCCACAAGGTGATGCTCAGCCGGAGAGGTTCAACCGAACCCTGCTCAACATGCTGGGGACCCTAAGCAGTGAAAAGAAGCAGCATTAGAGCAACCACATAGCGGCAGTTGTGCATGCATACAACAGCACCACCAGTGATGCTACAGGGTACTCACCCTATCGACTTATGTTCGGGAGAGAAGCAAGACTACCCGTAGATCTGACCTTTGGCACTTCCATAGACCATTGTTCTGCTGCTTCTCACAAGGGATATGTCGATAGGCTCAGACGTAATTTGAAATTGGCCTATGAACAGGCCCAGGCGGCCTCAGAGCAAAGGGGGGCCCGCAACAAGAAAAATTTTGACCTGAAAGTTAGGATTCAGAATTTGCAACCAGGAAACAGAGTGTTGTTACGGAACTTGGGGGTCCCTGGAAAACACAAGCTTGCAGATAGATGGAGACCTGAACCTTATGTTGTTTGCAAAAGACTACCGGGCCTGCCCGTTTACAGACTTAAACCAGAAGGGAAGGTGGGACCTTTGAAGACCTGGCATCGGAACCACCTACTCCCACTAGCGGAGGCAGTTCGGATACCCCCTGTGACGGATTCCCCTGAGCCAACTTCCATCCTGGATACTCCCAGACCGAACACTCGGTCCCATACCCCTCAGATTGGGGATACAGAGACCTCGGAGATGAGTGAAGATGAGGGAGAAGAACTTGACTGGCTTTGGCCTTCACAGGCCCCAGGAACCTCTGCTATTGATCTTCCACCTGAAGAGGACACCATAGATCAGACGCTGAATGCAGAAGCTACTGAGTTCATTCCGTCCAGTCCTTGGTCAGATTCTTGGGAGAGTGCCTGTGACTTACTCCCAGAAGAAGATCCAAGGGAGTCTGCTCCGGAGTCCATTGCTCCCGAACCAGAGAAAATTCCTGAGTTGGTTCCAGAGGAGGAGCCTGTTCTAACAGAGATCCCAAGAGGACAGAGGAAGCGAAGAGCTATAAAGCCTCCCAGAAGATTAACTTACCCACAGATGGGGAGAAGTGCGGAAGACACTGTGGTTACTGCCAGAAGGAGTACGGAAGACCTTGACCCTCCCACTGTTCATTTAGTGGGGGGCAACCCCAGCTCACTCTCTGGCACAGTTAGGCAGGACACTGCTGATAGTGTGACCTGTGGGCAGCGAAGTTCACCGCCTCATTTTTGGTGGGAATTTCCTCTGCCAACATCATACTAAACTTTGATTGATGTTGTATGTTCTGTGATTTAAGTTTATGTTATCTTTGGGGACCAAAGAGTTTAAGTGGGGGAAGTGTGTAGCGGGGTCTCCTTTGAGGCCCCAGGACTACGTTACCCAGAACCCTGTTCGGCACCCAGAGTGCAGTTAGCCACCGCAGAGACTCATGGGAGGGGTTATTTAAGGAGGAGGCGAGGCGGAGCTCGGCCTCTTTGGACACCGGGCTGCAAGCAAGAGTTTCTTCCTGTGCGGATCTGCTGCAGTTTAAGGCCTGAAGTCTGGGCCTTGCGCAACTTCCAAAGAGCCTTCCACCCCACTGCGGAGCCTGGGTGGCACCTGACTTGTCGAGTGAGGACATCAGTTGGATCGGGGACCCGATCGTTGCAGACGCTGTGTGCGGATACACAGCAGGGTGGAGGTCCCGGACTGGGATCGCTTCCGGAGTGGTGAGCGGGCACCTGCCCAAGCCAATAGACTGTGCCGTGTTCAGGCCTATAGACTGCATAGGCCCTCAGTTTTGTTTATCTGCTGTTCCCCGGGGGGACCGGTAGCAGGACAGAGTTGAAGTGTCCCCCCCCCCCCCAGTATAGTGTTCCAAGTTATTGCCTGGTTGTGGATTACAAAGTACTATTCATCAAGTGCACCACCGAAAGCTGGCATGCGAAGAAATCCCCATAGGAGGTGACTGAGATTTACTCCATGTCAGGCCTGACCGGGGTGGGGAGTTAAGATATTGTTTAGTGCGCCACAGGGCGCGCATACCATAATAGTTACGCGTGGTGGAGTACCGCGCAGCGCCATTATTGTGTGCTGTATTGATTTCTGCAGAGCTCTGCAAGCCAGTTGCATGTGTTGTGTTCTGCCTATGCTACCTTTGAGATAAGAGTAAACTGTTATATTTAATCTCTCGCCTCAGTGTGTTGTCTTACTGCTAAGAGATTATCCCTTGCAATACTATTGAATGTGATACAAATCTAACCCTAGACTAACTGTGCCAGAGTGGGTCGAGTAAGATTGCCGGGGGTTGGCGGTACTGTATACAGGGCCCGAAATCAAACCAAGCGGCTCTCTTAACTGGGGGTAGCGCTACACGTACAAACTGGTAAACATACATGCCAATGAGCATATAAAAAGCATGATGCAAAAACCATAAACATTGTATAACAACTTATTCCTCGCATTATTAAAAAATCCTCATAAAATAGAATCATTAAACCAGAGTTTGGTCCTAAAACTGAAATATGTAGCATCTGTGTAAGCCCGAGACGCCTTTCATGGCATTATTGACAATCTTCAGGGGTGGATGCGTGGTGGGGTAAGATCTTCAGAAGGACACAAGTATAATATGTAAGTTTTAGCATAACACCCAAATAATGGGAGACAATAAGAGAGATGGAAAAAGGGGCCATCTCCAAAAAACGTATTTATTTCCAGCATGTGAGGATGTGCAAGCTGGAACGCAAGGGTCGCTAGAGTTGTCTGCAAACGGGAACTGAGGTAGTGCCAGTGGGAAAACCGAGAGCATAAACATGTATCCCAGATGAATGTATGTTCAACTGGCAGGTGACTGGGGCTCCAATCTAAATTAGGAGCATCTGCCCCTGAAGATTGGCAATAATGCCATGAAAGGCGTCTGGGGCTTACACAGATGCTACATGTTTCAGTTTTAGGACCAACCTCTGGTTTAATGATTCTATTTTATGAGGTTTTTTTTAATAATGCGAGGAATAAGTTGTTATACAATGTTTATGTTTTTTTTCATCATGCTTTTTATATGCTCTTTGCCATGTATGTTTACTACTATGTACACATTCAAAATCACATGCTCTGCTATGTGTTTTAGATAAACACATCCATATTACACTGTCTTATCTTTGAGTCTTATCATGCATATCTCATTTAAAGTGTCAATCCCCCTCTTTTTTTCTAAGTTATCTGAACTACCCTAGTCAAAGAATAGTAGTGGTAAAAAAAAAAAAATCAGGGCATAACCTGTAGGCAGGAGTAAAGCCTCTGCGTAGTTAAGTCCCACCTTGGGGTGTAATATAGGCATGGGTCATCCTGTTGTCTATATAATGCCTGCTTGGTATGGAGCTTCCAAAATGTGTGGGAAGAGTTGGTCTCAGATGGACATTATGTAGACTGAAAAAAAGGCTGAGAAGAATCTCCACTGGGTAGGCCTTGGGTTGCACCTGTCTGAAGTGATCTAAATTCCGGATTGCTGGTGAAGTGATATGGTACTTGTTGTGAGATGTACTGGAGATGAGGGAAGGAAGCTTGACAATGTGCTGTGTTATGGAGTGTGGGCCTATTGCCCTGTACACACGAGCGGAATTCCCATCTGAAAAAACTTGGATGGTTTTTCTGACGGAATTCTGCTCAAGCCAGCCTTGCATACACACGATCACTCAAAAGTTCGGTGAACTTTTGACTGCCAAGAACGCGGTGACGTAAAAGACTACGACAAGCCGAGAAAAGGAAGTTCTATGCTTCCGAGCATGCGTCAATTTATTTCCGAGCATGCGTCGGAATTTAGTGCGTCGGAATTTGTACACACGATAGGAAATTCCGACCTGATTTTTTCCCGACGGAAAATAGAGAACCTGCTCTCTATCTTTTTCCGGCAGGTTTTCCGTTGGAAAAAGTCATATGGAGCATACACACGGTCGGGATTCCCGGCCAAAAGCTCTCATCTGACTTTTTCCGATGGGAAAACCGACCGTGTGTACGGGGCATTAGACCCCAAACACACTGTCAGATTTTCTGCAGATTTTTGTCTTCAGATTTACCAAAAACATATGATATGAGGTCAAACCTTATGAGTTTCAATTTGTATGTAATCAGGCAGGCCCTTGCACTACATGGTTTTGGTAAATCTGAAGACAAAAATCTGCAGAAAATCTAATAGTGTGTATGGGGCCTTAGGCTGGAGGAACTAGAGCGGCCAAGGTGGCAAAATGGCTTTCTACGACATGTATGTGTGCACCCTGCCCAAGCAAAGAGAACTGGGGAGGTACCCTTGGCCTGTTCAACGAGAAGCAGGAACTTATCCAGGTTGCTAATAAACCAATCATGTTTTGTGTAATAATTCTCCATGTAACAGAGGTATGGTGGGGCGTGTTCTTTGCCTACATACTATTTGCTAATAGGTGTCCTTGTTTTCCATCACAAAGTTCAAAGGAATGTTTTTCAAATCAATATCAAGATGCATGCGTCCAAAGTCACAGGCTGATGCATGCATGTGAGGCGGTCTCCATGAACCCCAACCAACACAGGAGACACCCAAGAACAGGGAAATGGGGGCAGAGATCATTGAACCAGCAGAAACACCCTAAAAGGCAAACTTAAAAAAAAGGACAAGGTAATCATTGCATGTACATCTAAAATGTTTAAAAAATAGTATTTAATATCACTTAAGCCTTTTTTATTGATTGAGATTTTGTGAGAATATTTTTTTTCATTTAATATATAACTGGTTTAAACGGGTAGCTTTAGTATCTGCCTTCAGCTACACAGTAAATGGGCTTTCTGATGGTTGCAGTGTTTCCTGGGTAGCATTATCATCATTATACGTTTTACCTAGAATATCATTAAAATAATCAATTTCACTGCTCTGTGCCTTTAAGAGGGTGCAACGGTATTACACGCAGTGCCTGGGTGGTGTAAGCATGTTAACAGTGCAGTGTAAGTACATTCTGTGAGCACAACCCCCCTTCAGGCATTAGGTGGGATCAATAAAGGACCATTAATTAGTTATGGGATGGTGGAGAAGGAAAGCACTTGGCTGTTGCATACTAGTGGGATGGCTTTTTTTGCTGATCCATCTTTATCTATCTTCTCGGCTATTTATCTTTTCTCTGCAACGGCTATTCAGTCTTTAAATTTACCCATTGTTCAATTCCGTGTCTATATTCCTTCACGACACAGGCCAATATGCTGCTGTGGATGTTGCTTGCAATGCATTGCTGTAAATGTCACATAGACTTAATCTATTGGTCCGTGACCCTCAGGGATGCTCAGGAGTACTATGGGGGTGGAAATTCACGAACAGGGACTTTGATCTTGTAAATTAGGCAATGCGGTCTGAAAAAAAAGACAAAGGCATTCTTTAAAGGAGAACCAAAAGGTGATATGCAATTTAGCAAAGAATTAGCTGTAAGAATAGCTATTTACTCATAATCTACATTTTGGATGGGCTTTTTGGTAAAAAGGCTAGTGATTTACATAATATTTCTGCCATCTAGAACCTCAAAAGTTCCCCCTCCCCTCTCCCGCTGGCTGCTGTGGGGGATACTTTGGGGAAGGGGCTGGTGTCATTTACCGCTCCCGTCCTTGTTTTGAGTCAGTGTTTACTATGCTTCAGTTTGTGAACGGGAAGTTCTGTACAGGGCTATTCCTGTCCATTCATTTGTAGCGGGTATGTACTTTCCCGGGTGTAAATTTGAACCTGACAGAGACATTGGTGATGTGTAATTCCCTGCAGCCCAGCAGGTGGCGCTGTCGCCCTGGGCTGGGGTTGAATCATTGCTGTGTGTCGTGCCTCCTTTTTGTCCTCCCTCGGCAGCGGTATGGTGGTGCGGGGAACCCGCCGTGCTTGCTGGGAGAGGGTATAAGGGGGCCGGCCATCTTTGTCAGGGGGGAGTCCAAGGCACCTTCAGCCTGTGGACGGTGGTTCGTGTCGGTTCTCTAGGCGGGCCTAGGCCTAGAGGACAGCCGGAGGTCGTGTTCCATCCCAGGCACCTTTAGCCTGGGGTGAGGTACTCAGATGGAGGTCTGGAGCTCAGTGCCCAACACTGAGTTCCGCGAGGGAAGGAGATCCTAGGGAACCCCGAAAGTGGGTACCCGAATCGGGAAGGCGTAATGGACCGGGGGGAGCTCCTCACTCGAAGACCTGGTGCAGCATATTGCCAGTGACGGGTGAGCCTCTCATCGGAGACCACCTGGAAGGAAATTCCCCCTCGCTCGGAGACCGCAGCCCACTTTCAGGGAGGAAAGTGGAGAACACATTGTGTCTGGGCCTGCTCGCATCCACACCTCCTTTTCTGTTCTGTTTCTACCAAGGGAGTTCAACTGATTGTGTTCATTCAAGAAGAATAAAGGAGTGTTGAACTTTAATGGTGTGGGGCTCATTTCCTGACAGACATTGTTCAAGGTAACTCTCGGTGGAGGCTCCAGGAGCACAGCACTGACCCGAAGGTAAAAGAACTTTGCTTATATCACACTGACACCTGTGGTGAAAGCCAGGCGTGGTGTCCCCGCTCCCTTCCCCTCTGAAAGGTACCCCTAGACAAGAGACAGACGAGCTGAAGAGAAAGAGGGGAGTGAGGAGGGTGCTACACGTGGGGGCTCGGGTCCGGTATAGTGTTTGTGCACCACAGTATTGAACGTGTCTGCTGGAAGAGTTACGCGAGTAGGCAGGCCTTCATTGGCCGAAGTGCATCCCTGCTTCAAGTCGTGGACATTGTTGTGGAGATTTTTATGGAGATGTATTTAATATGTATTGTCATAGTGTCACCCAGTGTTAGTACTTCCGCAACCCGCTCTAAAAGAGCTGATTGGGGTAGTCTGAGGCTGGTTGAATCCCGTCTGATAGGGGAAAACGTTTTGAGGTTGGAGTGTGATGTTTGCAGGGTGCGGATATGTCCGCCAACGGGGGCCCTCTGTGCATTAGCATGGACGATCGTTGAGGAGGGGTATCCTCATTCTGCAATGACATCATTGGTTATGGGCAAATGCGCGCTCTTGTCTCGGCTGTGCCTGATCAACATTGGTTGGAATTCGTAGCGTGCGTCTGCAGATAGCCTCCCTCCCCCATTCAATAATAGTATAATCTTATTATGCGTTATTCTATGGAATAGCGCAGAATAAGAATTCCTATCAACGGTAACTTGAGCCATCTTACGTTATTATATTCATGTATGACATATCCTGTTGGAAGGAATGTCCAAGTGTTGTCATTTTCATGTGAGGGAACATCCTATGAGGTTCCCGCCCATGGGGAGGGGATTGGTCGCTGCAGCCAATCACCTCCTGTCTCGAGATCTTTTGAGTTTAATAAAAGCCTATGAGTAGGCGTCGGCTTGAGAGAGTCTTTGCTGGAATGGCCTGATAAGAAGACCTGTGTTGGTGGTTTCCTTGAATGAATGGGGATGAACGGTGAGTGGACTTTAGCAAACTTAATTTAACGATAGCATTACTTCAAAAAGATTAAATCTGATGTGTGCTTAGATAGCACAGGAATTATAGGCTGTGTGCTCTGCAAACAGCAGCCTAGAATTCCACAACAGATGGCGGGCCAGGATTTTGGGAATAGATGGAGTCCCTTTGGACATCGGATCGAGATGGGGGGGAAGTGTGGATCTACGTTCCGATGTGGGGGGCTCTACTCTTTAAAAGAACATTTTTTGTCTTTTTGAAATAATGTTTCAAGTTTGCAGCGTGTGTATGTGTGTGTGTGTATGTCTGCGAATCGCATGTGTGTGTGTGATTTTGTCATGGATCGTATGCCTGTGAATTTGATTGTGTGTGGGTATGCCTGCATGTGCCTGTGTGATTAGATCGTGCGATGTATTGAGCAGTTGGCTGCCAGCAATGGCTGCTGCATTGTTCTGGTCCTTGAGCCATGAGGTTTAGTGGGGGAGGGGCTGCCAGCATCTCAGTTACAATGGTGAAAGTTGGTGACTTTCTGTAAATAGCATGTTTTGTAGTGGGAGGGCCCTGAGAGATGATCTGATGGAAACTGTGGGCTGTAAGAGTGTAACTAAGCGAGAAATATAGACTGTATATTGTGTATGAAATGAAGGTATAGATGTGGTATTTAGTGCACTGAGAAGTTTGTAAGTAGATTGTTTGTTTGGCTGCCATGTGCTTGAATGGGGGAAGGGCTTGCCCACTGTTTTGTGTTGCAATGGCTGTGCCCTGAGGGAAAGACACTCTAAGCAGATGTACAAGCAACAATATACTGTATGTGTGTGGTGTTTGTGATTTCTATGAAAAATAGAAATGAATAGATTGTGATTTTTGCCTTTATAGGGGACAAAGACACATGTCCCCATAAGTGTAAAAATATTAAGTGTTTGGTTTTGAGTTGAAAGTTCCTGCCAAGTGGCCAGGCATTGTTGGAAGCCAGACAATAGTAGCTGTTTGTTGAAAGGAATACGCCCTTTGAATGGTTGCAGGCTGTTTTGGATGCTAGCATTGAGGAGTTATATTTCTCAGGCCTCGTACACACGACCGATTTTCTCGGCAAGAACCAGCAAGAAACTTGCTGGCAGAGAGGTCTTGCCGAGTAAATCGGTCGTGTGTACGCTGCTAGCGTGTTTCTCGTCGAGAAAACCGACAAGAAACCTCGACGAGAAAATAGAGAACCTGCTCTCTATTTTCTCGTCGAGATTCTCCTCGGCGTGTTTCTCGACGAGAAAAGTGAGTGTGTGTACACTTACCTGTCCGCCCGGAAGCCCGCGCATGTTCGAAATGAATTTGACGCATGCGCGGTAGCTTCCTAGGCATACGTAGGGTATACCAAGATGGCGGCGACGGCATCGAATGTGACGAGCGCATGCTCGACGTAGTCGATGACGTCACCGCGTACACTCCTTTCAAAGAACCGCGGGTTCTTTGAAACGAGCGTGTGTACACTCGGCCGGGACAAGTTTCTTGTCCAAGAATCTCGTCGAAAAAAACGACATGTTTTTCTCAACGAGAATCTCGGCCGTGTGTACGAGGCCTCAATGGCTTGTTATGAAAGCTGATGCCACAGTGTGTATATGAACTTTATGTAGAGAAATGAATATGTTTTTAATATTGTCATGTAACTCACATTTATTGAATGTGCTGTTCAGTTGGCCAAAGGGAGGCTAAGTTTGTAAGTGTACATGTGGTCCTTGTAGAGTGTAGCTGACACCTTTTTCAGTGGATTTTGATGATAATTTAGAAAAGTTTCAATGGTGTAGTCAGTCTTTGTGGAGAAAAACATTTTTGATTTTCTTTTAAAGAGATGCTGGTTTTGGCGGGAAAAAGCAATGGCGCCATTCTTGGTTTTTGTTAGCCTTGCAGGTTTGTCTGCCATTTTGAGGCACAGTTTTTCTTGGCACCTTCCCTTATATGATACTCACAGGCTAGACACCTTTCTTTTGGGCACTATACCATGTGGCATTCGTCAGCTATGTTGCTGATAGAATTTCTCAGTTTTTGATGTTTAGTGCGAATTGGGTAGTGCGGCCTTTTTAACCTGCTGGAGGCCATTTGTGTTTGTCTTTGTGTGGGGGAACCCATGTGGTGTTCATTGTGATGCCCCATGTGGGTTATTGGCGGGAAAAAATTGCATGCGTCAATGGCGCAATTTTTGTTGTCCATGAGGTGCTGTGGTGGGTCATCCACCATTTTGTTATCCTGGCTTGTCGGCCATTTTGAGAGACGTTTACAGTTTGAGATAGGAAGTTCCGGGTTGGCAAACACAGCGCCTGGATGCTATATTAACATTTGTTGATTGGCGCAGTTTTTCGCCTGTTTTATGCGTTTACAGTTTGACCTGTGCACTGCTGTGGAGAGTAGTGAGACACCAGTGTGACATACTGAGAGGCTGTTTTTGTTTAATGTTGAATTCGCTGGTTAAAACTGTTTTAAACTATTTTTGTAAGCATCACCTTTTGAGGTGAGTTGAGAGGTATCTTAAAATAGCGCGGTCTTACCCTGAGGGGCCACAACGTGCTTGCGGACACACATGCACATGCTGGGGCCTATTTATGGATGGGATCTGGCTGGCCTACCAGCAGTTGGAGTGTGGGAGGAGGCCAACGCAGACACAGGGAGGACATGCAAACTCCATGCAGATGATGTTAGGTTGGGGATTTCTCTGTTTTCATTTAAGTGAATGTAAGCTATTGCAGGGTCAGCTGACTTTGCAGTGTATGCGCGGCGGTTTTTTTGCATTGGATTTTGGTTTTAAGAAAAACTTCACTTTACACTGAATTTTGATGGATTGTAAGACTAACAGAGTTTTTGTACAATGATGTGTTTTTATGTTTAAATATTTCCTTCCCAGAAGGCTATTCATATGTTTTGAAGCTTGTATTGTATAGCCTGTAGAGGAGGAGTGGGGGTTTTGGTCGAAACCCCTAGAGCCATCCTTTTGCAGGAGTTTTGCATTTGAGTCAACTTGTGGTTTTGCTTGCAGGGGATGTATGGGTCAGGACCCTCCCATTTGCAAAGGGGGGTTTTATTCCACCATCTTCTTGACAAGGTTTTAAATTGTTGAAATATATAATGTGTAGCCATGGATTTTTTTTGGAGTCTTGATAGACACAGCAATGTGGCTGGGCTCCCCCCCTCCCCCTCCCTCTTCCTGAACAATTGATATGTAAATAAACCAGTTTGGTTTTTTAAGAGCTGAGCATAACCGGAAGTTTCTTTTCAGCATTTATATATCAGCAGAAGGTTGGTGGGAGGAGCTTGGGGTTTTTAAAGGTGAGAAATGAGATTTGTGCTTAGAAGGAAAATGGAAAGCATTTTGGCGTTTAAAAGTGTTTTATATTTTGTTCCAGTTTTGTGAAGTTTGTACTGTGTAATACAGTTTTGGGTAGAGAGAAAAACAGGGGGTAGCACCATTATTCTATCATCTAGATACAGAGAGAAGCCACATTGTTCTGCAGGTGGTAAACTGGCGTAATTGTTCTGTGTGGTTTAGTCTGACAACGTAGTGTATGGGTGTATAGCGGAAAACGCTTGTGTATGCATACACTGTGAGGGGTAGAGGCCTAATTCGGGGGTTGATCTGTGGTTGTTGCTGTAGTTCCAAAAGTGTTGGGACAACAAGCCATAGTGTTGACGCCTCGGTTAGGGTTTCTAGTTGGAGGACTTGACCATATAGTGGTTGTAGTTCTGCAATTCACCGTATAAGAAGACACCGGGCGGTGATCTCCGAAAATGGGTGCAACGGTTTAACCTGGACGCAGGTTTAAGACGATAAGCCGATTCGAATCGCCATGGACACAAGGAGGTCTGTGCAAAGGGAAGGAATGGAGGCTTCCCATAGTCAGACGGTCACACAGTGCACGAAGCCTAGTTTTGGGGCAAAGGCCTTTGAACCCCAAAAAGATTAACATAGGTGGTCCAAGGATACTATTTTGGGTATCCCTCTGGAATGGATGTAGTTGAGCTGCGGCTTCAGAAATCTGTAATGATGAGTGTTGATGGAGGTGTTGTCTCATGCCCGTTTGTTTGAACTTTGTATGGCTGGTCCATGCAAGCTTCTCGAGTTGCTCTCATATTCCCATTGTATTTTTTTCTATTGCTGAAAGAGTGAAGGTAGAATTCTGGCTGTTTTTGTTTTTTTGTCATTTGTGGTTTTGGAAACTGGGAAGTATTTCCCCCACGTTTGTATCGGAATGTTTGTATGTAGTAACGTGAATATGTTCGAACTTACCGCGGCGATCTTTCAATGCGTCGCGGCTGTTGTATGTTTGTAGGAACGGGAAAAGTAAGGGTTACAGAGGGTTTTGTTTGAATCGGTTTTGAAAGAATGTCATTGACAATTTACCAATGTACAGGAATGTCATTATTATTTTACCATTCTTTGCAGGTTAAATATGAAGAATAGAGTAATGATTTTGCTTATAAGTATTTTTCAGGTCCAAGGAGTTTGTACACAGAGAACAGGTGTATATAGACAGCGGTACATATGGATAAATATGAGTCTAAGGCGGTAAAAGTATCATAGGCTATTTCATTGTTTCTTTTTTCCTGCACCACACATTTCTTCCTTCAGTCTGTAATGAGGAAGAAAAGGGGGGAGAATGATAAATGTAAGAGTGACAGATTTTATTTTTGTCAAACTAATAATAACCTCTGTAATTCTAACCAAGTTTGTGCCAAGACTGTCTTTCTTTGATAGAATTTGAATCGGCAAGCAGCAGTCTTATGAAATAGGTTCCCATCCCAGAGGCTAAGAACCTTGTCAATGGCTCCAGGTATTGTAAGCCACGCACAGGTTATGCAGTGACCACAGTCCCGATGTCTGGGTTATTGTCATATGAGGGTTGTTTGGAGGTCAATCAAAATCAGAGTCGTACTTTCCTCATTAGCTGTCACTTATATTCTCGGCTGATGGGGGAGGTGCGATCGCTGTGACATGAACTTCAAAATGTCCACCAAAAGGATTTCACGAGTCCCTCCTGGACCCTGACTTAATAATCAATTTACATTCTTTCCAACCAGGTGACTGGGTCGTTGTAAAGAAGCTTGAGGGATGAGACCACGCCAGCCACTGCAAGAAGCGGCTCAACCACACCAAAGAATGAGGAGTATCTTTGTTTATTTATATTTTTGTTGTTTAGTAAATTTTAGCGAGGGTAACGGTGAAAAGCATCCCAAGTTATTATTTAAAGTGTATGTCCTGACTAGCTCAGAAAGCGAACAGGACCGATGGTCTGTTCTGAGTCTTCACAGAGTTTTAGTCCTCAGCGATGACAGCGGTACATGACATTTATGATGTTATTATGGGTATGAGGAGTTTTAGTCCCCAGCGATGACAGCGGTACATGTAATTTATGATGTTATTATGGGTATGAGGAGTTTTAGTCCCCAGCGATGACAGCGGTACATGACATTTATGATGTTATTATGGGTATGAGGAGTTTTTGACAAACTAGTGAAGACTCCAAACAGACACTTGTCAATGGAATCTAACAATGTATTTTTAGAGGGTAAAATTGGTTTTAGTTTTAATGGCTCTGTCTCTTGTCGGTTTGGGTATCTAGGCAGCCCACAAGTGTGTTTGAACTTTAGTTTGGTGTTTATGTGGATCTGCAGCTTATAAAGGTAATTCCCCCAAAGCAAGAGGTTCATGCGCGATGGTGAAGCTGTCCCAACATTTTAGGTCGCGGCCGATCGCGAGGATCTGATGGCGCAGGAAATTAAGAATGGCAGGGACAGCTAGTAGGGATTTGTTCACCAATCCCGACCAGGTCTGGGCATGGGGTCCTGCATGTACAAGGTGGGGGGGGCTCAGGCTTGGGATACAATTGAACAATTCTCATCCGTTAAGGATAGGGTTCTTCATGTAATTGTTGAAGCCAGAGCTGTAGCTAAGTGAAGGTTGGGAGTCCTTTTTAAGGGTCTGGGAATCTTTGGGGATCTAATTTTTTATTTTACAGCGGATCGTGGTTAAAGGAAGTGGGAATATATATACTCATGTCGTTTTTATTTCTATTCTTTCTATGTCGTGACGAGGTGCTCCTGTTGCCTGATTTGACGCGTGACCAGAGTTTCCTTGATGAGACGCCCCGAAGCCGGACCCACATACAAGACAGAGAATCACAGACGGATCGGCGATTACTACAGCTCACCATGTCGTGTCCTCCTTTATAAGTCATGCCCCTGAAGAGTAGAGTCTACATGTCAAGCCGTGTTTTCCTTTTTATGGACTAATAACTGATTGATTTCCAGGTGTAAGAAGCAGATCAACTCTCATCGAGGGACACATAGGGTGCATATGACAAAAAAGGGAGGACTGTTGTGGAGATTTTTATGGAGATGTATTTAATATGTATTGTCATAGTGTCACCCAGTGTTAGTACTTCCGCAACCCGCTCTAAAAGAGCTGATTGGGGTAGTCTGAGGCTGGTTGAATCCCGTCTGATAGGGGAAAACGTTTTGAGGTTGGAGTGTGATGTTTGCAGGGTGCGGATATGACCGCCAACGGGGGCCCTCTGTGCATTAGCATGGACGATCGTTGAGGAGGGGTATCCTCACTCTGCAATGACATCATTGGTTATGGGCAAATGCGCGCTCTTGTCTCGGCTGTGCCTGATCAACATTGGTTGGAATTCGTAGCGTGCGTCTGCAGATAGCCTCCCTCATTCAATAATAGTATAATCTTATTATGCGTTATTCTATGGAATAGCGCAGAATAAGAATTCCTATCAACGGTAACTTGAGCCATCTTACGTTATTATATTCATGTATGACATATCCTGTTGGAAGGAATGTCCAAGTGTTGTCATTTTCATGTGAGGGAACATCCTATGAGGTTCCCGCCCATGGGGAGGGGATTGGTCGCTGCAGCCAATCACCTCCTGTCTCGAGATCTTTTGAGTTTAATAAAAGCCTATGAGTAGGCGTCGGCTTGAGAGAGTCTTTGCTGGAATGGCCTGATAAGAAGACCTGTGTTGGTGGTTTCCTTGAATGAATGGGGATGAACGGTGAGTGGACTTTAGCAAACTTAATTTAACGATAGCATTACTTCAAAAAGATTAAATCTGATGTGTGCTTAGATAGCACAGGAATTATAGGCTGTGTGCTCTGCAAACAGCAGCCTAAAATTCCACAACAACATGACCCAATGAAGGGAAAGGCCCGCGCGGAAGAGTGGAAAAAGGGGGAAGTTCAGCCGTGTGAAGTACTACACGTGGGGGCTTCTATTGCACTGCGCCACCAGGCACACCCCCATCGCTTAGTTCGTGGGCGTGACTCAGAAACAGAAAAGAAGAAAAGCCCACGAACTGGAGCAAAGGGGAGGAGTCCAATACGTGTGAAGGACTACACGTGGGACGTTGGCGCAAAAACTTTGCAGTGTGCGATGGATCAGCAACAGGTCGCCATGTTCGGACATACATCGTGGATTCCAGTTCACCCTTCCACCACGACATTGACTGCTGCTGCTCCGGTAACAGATACGGGGATCTGTCTAAAGCCAAGGGGTCGATTCGCCCTGTATTCGTGCATGGACGCTGAGGCCCTGGGTGTGATTTGCTCCGGCTGTTCGGGACTGGTGTGCCAACTGAAGCCATTCGGGCGATGTGAGGCCTGTGGGGAGTTCCTGTTCGAAGTGGATCCGGCGGTTGAGAAGCCGAGAACCATCTACCCTGGCCATGCTACGGGCAACACCACTCAGAGAGGAGGAATCACTGCTGTGACAGCCATCCCTGCGCACACTGCAGCGACCGGGGAGGAGGTCGTAAAAACTCAACGGGAGAAATCCGAGGATGCTGACTCGGTCACCACGATCTTGCAGCGTCCACCACCGAAGAGAAAGACCGGCATGGTAGCCCCGACCAGCAGTTGTGGTGGACCGTCTCGCCCACTTACGCTCGGCCTGGATGGATCCATTAACAAGAGTTCCGGACGTCCCGTTTCAAGTAAAGGCCGAGGTAAGCCTGGCGGAGAGATTTGGTGTGTGGGAAGAGGGGAAAGCTCGGTCTCCACTACAGGGTACCTGCCTGCGGAGGAGTGTGACACCTCTGACCTAGAGTCGCTCTTGGACATGGGAGACAACGTTGCAATAGATGAACTGTCTGCAGAAAAGGGCTGGGACAAAGTACCTCTCGCTTCATTCCGGAGGACCAGGGATCCACCCATGTCTACAGGGGAAAGTACACCCCGGGTGGAGGCACCAGCACCTGAAGAGAGGTCCCATCCCCAGCCTGCCTCTACATCCCCGGTGCCATCTGTACCGAAGACCGGGGAAAAGAGACTGTTACTGCGGGCACCAATGCCCAGATCAGATGTGATCAAGGTCCCTCGCCACCCGGACTCAATAGTTTTGCCTGGCGAAGGGGACAAAGCTACCATGCCTCCTTTGGCGAGACTACAACGCCTATTTGGCCAGAAGGTTGCTGCGGAGTACGGATGGGAGTATCCATACTTGTCGAAGGAACTGCTCTATGAGGTGGAAGTGTGCCGGGAGCGCTGGTACAATGACTTTGTGTGGACCCACCTTCAGGTTCCCCACGCCCGCAGGTACCTGGCATGCTCTCCAAAGGCCTCTCAACATTTTAAAGACTGCAAGGCAGAATGGATGTTGGGACGGCACATCCATGCAGACAAGGTGTTGATCCGGCGCAAGGAAGGAGAAGATGTGGAGTATCATCTGGAGACCATGGATCAACACTTGAAGCCACTTGTTCTGCCGCATCCCCGTTTTTACATGTAGGAGAGAAGAGACTCTGTTCTTATCATGCTGCTGAACTTTCTGGGGCCCGTTGCTTTTGTGCCCAAAGAAATTAAGGACTGTTCCTGTTGTTCTTCACTTTCTGTAAGAGATCATGGACTCTGGGTAGATAGGGCCAAAGAAGGGAGGAAAGTTCCACGAGTGCAGTTACCGCGGTGCTGTCACCAGGTGGCAGTGTTGCGCAACGTTAAACACTTTTCACGCACTCACTCTTTGGAGAAAAGGGATTTCTTCCCGGAGAAGTTTATTTTCTCTCACACGAATACAGGTGTCAGGGTTATGTGTGTTGATTTCTTTCTTTTCCCTCTGCAGGAGAACATCCCATCAAGACCACTGAGGATGGGGTGGGTCTTAGTCAGGATGGGGGGGGGAGAGTAAGATGTGAATATGTGATTCAAAGTTATGATTTAATGCTATTGTTTTCTCTTCTGTCTTTATTCCCTTTTTTTTTTTACAGGGCTCAGACACAGTGTTTTAGTTGGGTAGTTTTTCTAAAAGTTTTATTTTTGTGCAATTGTTAGTTGGTCTCTGGATTGGATTATGTCAGCCGTTGAGGGCATGATTTACTCCAGACACTGGGGACCAGTGTCAAACCACCAGGGGGAGAGTGTAGCGGGTATGTACTTTCCCGGGTGTAAATTTGAACCTGACAGAGACATTGGTGATGTGTAATTCCCTGCAGCCCAGCAGGTGGCGCTGTCGCCCTGGGCTGGGGTTGAATCATTGCTGTGTGTCGTGCCTCCTTTTTGTCCTCCCTCGGCAGCAGTATGGTGGGGCAGGGAACCCGCCGTGCTTGCTGGGAGAGGGTATAAAGGGGCCGGCCATCTTTGTCAGGGGGGAGTCCAAGGCACCTTCAGCCTGTGGATGGTGGTTCGTGTCGGTTCTCTAGGCGGGCCTAGGCCTAGAGGACAGCCGGAGGTCGTGTTCCATCCCAGGCACCTTTAGCCTAGGGTGACCAGACATCCCCGGTTTCCGGGGACAGTCCCCGGATTGAGGGCACTGTCCCTGGACCAAGTCTGTCCCCAGTTTTGTCCCCGGATCGGATTTGAACAGGGGCTGGGGCAATTTCAAAGACAGTCAGTGCAGAATAAAAAAAAAAAATCAGAATTACACACCCCCGCTCCGCCGCACCTACTAGCTTAGGGGGGTCTATTTTTTTTTTTACATGATCTGTGCCTCTTTCTGATGATCATGTGCTGGTCGGAGTGGAGGGAATATTTCTTCAGTTTTGGGTGCATGACCATTCAGCTCCGCTCGCATGTTCTTCTGGCTCAAGTCCCGGGCCAGCCGCCTGCCTGCTTATCTCCTTGCCTTCCCTGGCGGAGTTATCTTCCTCCGCTCCCCACCCAGTAGTAGCCGGGGCCTGGAGTGTAAGACTTGACAGGCTGTGAGGCGGCGGCGGCGACGGGCAGAGAGTTGCTGATTGCCGCCATTACTAGTAAAAAAAAAAATATGTCCCCGGATTTCATTTTAAAAATCTGGTCACCTTACTTTAGCCTGGGGTGAGGTACTCAGATGGAGGTCTGGAGCTCAGTGCCCAACACTGAGTTCCGCGAGGGAAGGAGATCCTAGGGAACCCCGGGAGTGGGTACCCGAATCCAGAAGGCGTAATGGACCGGGGGGGAGCTCCTCACTCGAAGACCTGGTGCAGCATATTGCCAGTGACGGGTAAGCCTCTCATCGGAGACCGCCTGGAAGGAAATTCCCCTTCGCTCGGAGACCGCAGCCCACTTTCAGGGAGGAAAGTGGAGAACACATTGTGTCTGGGCCTACTCGCATCCACACCTCCTTTTCTGTTCTGTTTCTACCAAGGGAGTTCAACTGATTGTGTTCATTCAAGAAGAATAAAGGAGTGTTGAACTTTAATGGTGTGGGGCTCATTTCCTGACAGACATTGTTCAAGGTAACTCTCGGTGGAGGCTCCAGGTGCACAGCACTGACCCGAAGGTAAAAGAACTTTGCTTATATCACACTGACACCTGTGGTGAAGGCCAGGCGTGGTGTCCCCGCTCCCTTCCCCTCAAAAAGATACCCCTAGACAAGAGACAGACGAGCTTAAGAAAGAGAGGGGAGTGAGGAGGGTGCTACACATTCTGTGCTGCTGAGGCTGCAGAGAAGAAGATTGAGGGCTGTGTCTCAAAAGTGAAACATCAGGCATTTATTTAGACCCCTGATATCTCACCAAAACCCTCCAACAGGGCTCCTAATTTTATTTTTATTATAATTTTATTTTTATAAGGGCCAGTTCACACCACAAAAATGCACTCCGGATACGTTTTTGCTTAAGGTTCACACCGCACGCAGTTCCGGTGTGTTTTTGATAAGTTTTGCTGTATTCCAGTACAGTTCTGTGCAGGAAAAATGCAGCATATTCTAGTTTTTTTTTTTCTGCACCGGAAACTGACTGCACCAGTGTGAACTAGGGCCATTGGAAAACACTGTGCATGTATTTTTCATGCAAAAAAAAAATAAAATAAACGCATTGGACTGCATCTGGTGCCAACTAGCACTTAACGAAAAAATAAATGAATACATTAATAAAATGGTAATAAATACAAAAAAATATAAAAACTACTGACACCAGTGGCGGAACTACCAGGGTCGCAAAGGTCGCACTTGCGACCGGGGCCCCGACCCAAAGATCAAGGGGACCCTTTATGGTTTCTTGCACTGGGGCCCTGAAAGTTCTAGTTACGCCTCTGCCCATATGCTTTCTATGGGCTACCCCCACGCAGTTCAGCGGTAGTAGTAAAAGTAAACGAATGGCTCTGAGCGCTTGTGTGAATAAGCTTATAAGTTTAGTTATAAGGCCTCATGCACACTGCGCTTTAAAAACGCCACTTTTAGGAGCGTTTGAGTTGTTTTTTTTTTCTCCCTCTAAACACCCTTCAGTGTTAGCCTTTGTGTCTATGTACGCATAGGCAGTAACAGGAGTTTAGAGGCAGAAAAAAACCCTCACTGCCAGCGCATTCAGGAGCAGCAGCCTTTTGGCAGAAAAAACTCTTGATGTGCTTGTAAGCGCATTTGGGCACGTTTAGTGCTTGAGCGTTAATTCATTTTAATGGTCAGAAAAAAAAAATTATTCTGACCAATTAAATTATTTAATGTCCAAGCACATGGCGCACCTAAACATGCCTAAATGTGTTTACCTAAACACATCTTTTCTTCTGCTAGGAGAAAGGCGTTCAGGAGAGCTGAGCCCCAGTGTGCATGAAGGCTTACTTTTTCATAATGGAAGAGAAAGTTTTCTTTGAACAATTTTTTTTCATGTAATTGTAATTTACATGGAAAAAAGCTTGCTTCTGTGTAGGTGTATCACCCTCCTAACTTAGAATAGGCTGCTAGCAGTGCCGGCCCAAGACATTGTGCTGCCTGGTACCAAGAATGAAATGCTGCCCCCCCCCCAAATAAAATAAAAAATCACGCACACCGAAATGCCCCCACATCCATTATTTGATATGATAAATAAAGAGGAACTGTCATGGCTCTATACATGTAAAGGAGTATATAGAGGACCTGTCATGGCTCTATAAAATGGACCTGTTATGGCTCTATTCATGTATAGGAGTATAAAGAGGACCATCATGGCATTATGCGTGTATATAGAAGTATAATGAGGACCTGTCATGGCACTATACATGTATGTAGGAGTATAAAAAGGACCTGTCATGGCTCTATACATGTATGTAGGAGTATAAAGAGGACCTGTCATGGCTCTATACATCTATGTAGAAGTATAAAGAGGACCTGTCATGGCTCTATACATGTATGTAGGAGTATAAAGAGGACCTGTCATGGCTCTATACATCTATGTAGAAGTATAAAGAGGACCTGTCATGGCTCTATACATGTATGTAGGAGTATAAAGAGGACCTGTCATGGCTCTATACATGTATGTAGGAGTATAAAGAGGACCTGTCATGGCTCTATACATCTATGTAGAAGTATAAAGAGGACCTGTCATGGCTCTATACATGTATGTAGGAGTATAAAGAGGACCTGTCATGGCTCTATACATGTATGTAGGAGTATAAAAAGGACCTGTCATGGCTCTATACATGTATATAGGAGTATAAAAGGACCTGTGCCTGGCCGGCGGCCGCAATGTCAGCCGTCCACCCACGATCGGTCCACAGAGAGCCAGAACGGGGAACTGTCAATGTAAATAGACAGATCCCCATTCTGACAGGGGAGGAGAGACAGATCTGCTGTTCCTAGTGATTAGGAACAGAGATTTCTCTCCTCCTCCAGTCATTCCCATCCCCCCCCACTGTTAGAAACACCTCCCAGGAAACACATTTAACCCCTTCCCTAACAGTGACATTTACACAGTAATCAGTGCATTTTTATAGCACAGATCGCTGTATAGATGTCAATGGTCCCAAAAATGTGTCAAAAGTGTCCGACCTGTCCACCGCAATGTCGCAGTCTCGCCAAAAAAAAATCTCAGATCACTACCATTACTAGTAAAAAAATAATAATAATAAAAATGCTTCAAGTGCATTATTTCTATTATTACATTGTTATATAAAATAAAATAGTTCAACTCACCATTATTGCAGAATCAGTGGGAGCCCCGAGCGTGTCACTTGCCAACGTCACCTGCCTTCAGATGCACATTGTCACCTGCCACACATTGCGGATTGTCACTTGCCACGATGTCACCTGCTACACGTAGCTGATTGTCACTTGCCACGTCACCTGCCACATGTAGCAGATTGTCACGTGCCACCTGTCACACATTGCGGATTGCCACTTGCCATGATGTCACCTGCCACACGTTGCAGATTGTCACTTGCCACGTCACCTACCACACGTAGGGGATTGTCACTTGCCACAACGCCACCTGCCACACATTGCGGATTTTCACTTACCACGACCTCACATGCCACATGTTGCAGATTGTCACTTGCCACGTCACCTGCTACACGTAGCGGATTGTCACTTGCCACGTCACCTGCCACACATTGCGGATTGTCACTTGCCACAATGTCACCTGCCACACATAGCGGATTGTCACTTGCCACGTCATCTGCCACACATTGCAGATTGTCACTTGCCATGACGTCACCTGCCACACATAACGGATTGCCACTTGCTGTGTCCCAGAGTAAAGGAGGGCAGCAGAGAGATAATGTAATCTCTCTGCTGCCCACACAGTGGGGGCCGAACTGCAGCGATGCAGGGCGGGCAGTGAGAGATGATGTCATCTCTCTGCTCCCCCGCCCGCTGATTGGCCAGCAAGCCCGCTCACCTGCTGACTGTCACGCCCGCTGACTGTTCCCCTGTTCTGCCCGCACGCTCCTTTTACCTGGGCCCGACGCCCAGGTGAATTGAGCGTGCGGGCAGAACAGGTGGAGCGGAGCAGGCTGGCTGGCAGGCGGGCGTCAATTTGCCTCACAGTGAAGCGCGGAGCGGGCGGAACGAGTTGGCGACAATTTGCCTCACAGTGCAGCGGGGAGTGAAGCGGGCAGAACGGGCTGGCGGGCGGAACGGGCTGGCCAGTGGCAATTTGCCTCACAGTGCAGGCAGGGCCGGTGCTAGGCAATTTGGCGCCCTAGGCAAGACCAGCTATGTGCGCCCCCCCCCCCCCCAAAAAAAAAATGTCCCTGCGTCCATCATATGTGATGTGCACCAGTAAATTAAGGGGGTGGGGTGGTAGGAAGCTGGCAGGGGGGGATGAAGATTACAGGGGGTGGTAGGAATATGACAGGGGTGGGTGGGTGGTAGGAAGCTGACAGGGAGGATGAAGATTACAGGGGGTGGTAGGAAGATGACAGGGAGGATGGAGATGACAGGGGTGGGTGGTAGGAAGCTTACAGGGAGGATGGAGATGACAGGGGTGGGTGGTAGGAAGCTGACAGGGGGGATGGAGATGACAGGGGTGGGTGGTAGGAAGCTGACAGGGAGGATGGAGATGACAGGGAATATGGAGATGACAGGGGTGGGTGGTAGGAAGCTGACAGGGAGGATGGAGATGACAGGGGTGGGTGGTAGGAAGCTGACAGGGAGGATGGAGATGACAGGGGTGGGTGGTAGGAAGCTGATAGGGAGGATGAAGACGACAGGGGTGGGTGGTAGGAAGCTGACAGGGAGGATGGAGATGACAGGGGCGGGTGGTAGGAAGCTGACAGGGAGGATGGAGATGACAGGAGTGGGTGGTAGGAAGCTGATAGGGAGGATGAAGACGACAGGGGTGGGTGGTAGGAAGCTGACAGGGAGGATGGAGATGACAGGGGCGGGTGGTAGGAAGCTGACAGGGAGGATGGAGATGACAGGAGTGGGTGGTAGGAAGCTGACAGGGAGGATGAAGATGACAGGGGTGGGTGGTAGGAAGCTGACAGGGAGGATGGAGATGACAGGAGTGGGTGGTAGGAAGCTGACAGGGAGGATGGAGATGACAGGAGTGGGTGGTAGGAAGCTGACAGGGAGGATGGAGATGACAGGGGTGGGTGGTAGGAAGCTGATAGGGAGGATGAAGACGACAGGGGTGGGTGGTAGGAAGCTGACAGGGAGGATGGAGATGACAGGGGCGGGT